>CM029015.1:39361762-39456069 GCA_016801055.1 Panax notoginseng | reverse complement strand
ATATCGAGCAAATTATTCTTGTTTTAAACTTGCTTCGTTAAACAAGTTATTGGTTCTAGTTCGATTACATTATGCAAGTTTTCTAACCCTAAACTTTCGTTGTACAAGTTTCTTAACTTCTTTCAATTCGTGTATTGAACGCAAGTATCTTATCTTTAACTTGTTATTTAGCATGCAAGTTTCTATATTCTGATATATTAAAGTTGAACAAGTTTTATCGTTCAATTTACTATTTATTATATGTATGCTCAATACTCAATTCTAAATAAGATGTTAACCTTAGCTTATATTGTTCAAGCAAGGTATGTTATATTATTCAATACTTATCTATTAGATAATTCCTACAGCACGACTTTAATTTACAATGTCGATTCAGTTATGATTATTCCATAGCATAACGTTTATTAACTTTTATTCAACTAATCCTTAGTTGATGACCGTTGAATTCCAAATTACCTTGAAACGTATCCAAACCAAACTTACTTTGGGGCGGACTTGTACTCTAAATACTGAGATGAACAATCCTATTATTAGGAGTTTACGCTTAGCGTTGAAATGTTTGTGTACAATACATTGTACGAAGGGCTGATCCCCCTAAGTACGTGGAGTCCTTATAGTCTTATGACTGTTAAAGTTTAAGTTAAAAGATTACTTATAACTGTGGACATGATTCGTGGTCATTAGACCCTCAGTGATATGTTTCAGAATGTTAATAGAGCATATTGTTCAGTTCTATTGAGCTTATTATTTTGCAGTTGATGTAAAGTTTTATTCAAATTCATTTCAAGTGAGCGTTGTTTGCTCACTCTTGCTTATATAACTATTACAGCTAAAGTTGAGAAGGTCGATGTACCTAGCACCAGTAAAGGAAAGGGAAAGATGAACAAGTATTGAAGACTTGTAATAATTATGTTTACATTTTATTGCCAGACTTTATTTGAATTATGTAATGAAGTTTAGTTAATTTTCGCATTTGAATAATTGTATTTAAAGGTTAGATAACCTGGGAGATTTTTATTATTGTAATCCTTTATGGGAAGATTTATTATTCAATTTTATTATGAATGGGTAGTTAGAAATGAATGTTTGTATAAACTGAACACCAGATCCTGTGGGAATGAAGTACCCGGGTTTTGGGGTGTCACAAGTTGGTACCAAAGCTTTAGGTGAGGGAAAAGCTTTAAGAAGTAACCTTTAAAAAAATAGTGGTGATAAACTCTTATCGAGTTTTAAGGAAGAAGTAATAAAACACTTATGTGCTTATGTGTTTACAACTTATGTGCTTGTGAGTGTCGAGTAATAATGATTAGTAATTAAAACTTAAAAAATTTTGTTGTCAGATAGTTAATGTTAGAGAATCCAGTCAGGCTAGGGAGGAAAGACCTCAGATGACTAGAGAGGAGGAGTCTCATGACATTCAGGTGGTTTGGGAACAACTACTTCCACGGGAGTCATCTCCGTTGGTCACAGTGGTTGAAGATGAGGATGATGATATAGAAACGGATGAGGAGGATCTGGTTGAGCTGCCACAGTCGAATGAGGATGACGAGGACGAGGAGGAAGAGATTCCATTGAACTTGATCGTTGCTCGTATGTACGATGAAGTCTACTACGACTACAATGTGGAACTTCAGGATACCGTCGAGGAGTTGGAAGAGATAGTAGCTGAACAACAAACCTCGATGGCACAGAAGGACGATGAGATCCTAGATCGAGAGGAACGTTTGAACAATGTCGAAGAGAAGCTGATTCACACTGAAGGAGTGAATGAACAACTGACCGATCGCAGAACTGAAAAACAAGTTGCAGGAAGAATCTAATAAGAGGGCAATAGCTGAAGATGCGTACGAGGAAGCGTTTCAACGAGTCAAGATAGCAGCGAGAGACGCACAAGCAAAAAGGATGAAGATGGAAGAGATGAATAACGTATTCAACACCATGATTAATCGAGCTCAAGATCAGGTCATGGGTTATCCGATCCAGTTCGAGACTCTGCCATCATACATATTAGATCGCTGAACAATGTTCCGGATTATGGAGGAAGAGCGTCATAAGGCTACGCAGTATCTTAGTAAGACGTCGTAGAAAATGTACCTGATATGCGATTAATAAATGTTAAATAATATGTAAATCCCAAGTGTTATGTAACCTATGTGATATGATGTTGATGTTGTCCTGAAACTTTTGTGGTTCAAGAAAGTAATGTAAATAGCAGTGATGCTATTGTTCTTATGTTTTTCAAAAAGACTATGAATGAATAAAAGTTTTTATTTTATTTTATTCAAAGCGTTATGTGTTATGTGATGAGTTCTTTTATGGAGTGCAAGTTAAGTTGAAAATACTTAAAGGAATGGAGAGATAATCTAATGGGTGTATTTTTAACAGAAAATACCTCCAAGACGTCAACCACGACAGAAAACCACTGAGGGAACTAAAAATAACAATGCTGAAGCTAACCCTGTTCAACAGCTAGTGACGTTACTGACGGGAGCATTGCAGAATCAACCTCAGAATCAAGGTACAACTTTTAAGGAGTTCAAGGCGGTTGGACCACCAGAATTCTAAGGGTCCATGAATCCAGTGGAGGCACATACCTAGATCATGGAGATAGAGAAAGTAATCGATGTTGTGAGAGTAGGGGAAGATCATAAGACTACTTTTGCAGCATTTATGTTGAAAGCAGAGGCTAGTTATTAGTGGCAGGCCAACAAAACCCAGGAAGGGCAAGGGGATATGACCTTGGATAGGTTTAAGGAGATATTCTTCGAGACCTATTTCCCACAGAGTTCGAAGAGTCAGCTAGAAGTGCAGTTTTTAGAATTGAAGCAGGGAACGATGACGGTGTCTGAGTATGCCGCAAAATTCAACGAGTTGGCGAGGTTTGCGTCATATCAAGTCAGCACAAATGAACGCAAGGCGAAGAGGTTTGAGTAGGGACTGAAGCCCTGGTTGTACAGTAGGGTCTCCCTGTTCCAGCTGAAGACATTCGCAGCGGTAATGGAGAAGGTAATTCTCGCTGAAGGTGGAGGCGAGGCTGTAACAAAGTTCAATCAAGAACAGAAAAAGAAGAAGAATGAGGTGGAGGTTAAGAATAATAGTGGTAGTAGTGGAAACGGCAACAACTTGAAGAGAAAATGGAATGGAAATGTGGGGGCTGAAAATCAGGAGGGTAACCAGCAGGATAAGAAGTTCGAAGCATGTGCTATATGTGGGAAGTTTCACAAGGGTGTGTGCTTAATGGGGAAACGAGTATGCTTTAACTGTGGCCAAGAGGGTCACATCGCCCCAAATGCACTCAACCAAAGAACGTTTGCTTCACGTGCGTGTCCAAGATCACTTTGCTCGTGAGTGCCCTAAGAAGAAGGCTAGAGAGACAACAGGAAACAAGGGAGGTAGTAGTGGAAGTACATGGGCCATTACTGGACCAACGACATTAAACAAACCCACAGCCAGAACCTTCAACATGGCTGTATAAGATGATGTGCAATCGAAAGATGTTGTGTTAGGTATTATCCCAATCAATGATATTGATGCTTATGTATTATTTGATTCGGGTGCTACTTGCTCATTTATGTCTGATGAATTTGCTAAGAGGTTAGGATTGCCTAGTGAAGAATTGAATTTCCCTTTGAACATAAAAATTACGAATAGAGAAGTGATTCCTATTAGGTTCGTATACAAGAATTGTAGGGTGAACATTAAGGGGAATATCATGATGGTAAATTTAATCCCGATTAAACTTGGAGAGTTTGATGTTATTTTGGGAATGGATTGGTTGTTCAATTATGGAGCGGTAATTGATTGCCAAAAGAAATGTGTAAACCTTATGACTCCGTCAAAGGTAGTTTTCTATAGTAGCAAATCGCCTAGACAAATAAGATGTCTGACGACTATGCAGGCCAAGAAGTTGTTGAGTCAAGGCTATGTGGGTTATTTAGCTTACATAGTCGATACTCAGAAGAAGGGGTGAAACTGGAAGAGATACCAGTGGTTAGGGATTCGTAGATGTGTTTCCGGAAGATTTGCCAGGACTTCCGCCTGACAGAGAGTTTGAGTTCGTGATCGACTTAGCGCCAGGAACAACACCGATATCAAAGGCCCCGTATAGAATGGCTCTGGTAGAGATGAAGGAACTAATGGTACAACTACAAGAATGGTTAGATAAGAAGTACATTCAGCCGAGTGTGTCACCATGGGGAGCGCCGGTGTTATTCGTGAAGAAGAAGGATGGGTCAATGCGTCTTTGCATTGATTATAGGGAGTTAAACAAAGTCACTATTAAGAATAAATATCCGTTGCCAAGAATAGATGACTTGTTTGATCAATTGAAGGGTGCTAAATACTTCTCGAAAATAGATTTGAGAAGTGGGTATCACCAATTGAAGGTAAGAAAGGAGGATATACCTAGAACGACATTCAGAACTCGATATGGACATTACGAGTTTTTGGTGATGTCTTTTGGTTTGACCAATGCCCCTACTGTATTCATGGATTTGATGAACATGGTGTTTAAACTATTCTTAGACAAGTTCGTAGTGGTATTTATCGATGACATTCTGGTGTACTCCAAAACTCAAGAAGAACATGTAGAACAATTACGTTTGACATTGGAAGCACTAAGAAAGGAGAAGTTGTACGCGAAATTCTCTAAGTGTGAATTTTGGTTAGATTGTGTACAATTTTTGGGTCATGTGATTAACAAAGATGGAATTTCAGTGGATCCATCAAAAGTGGAAGCTGTAACCAATTAGGAACAACCAAGAACACCGTCGGAGGTGAGGAGTTTCTTGGGACTGGTTGGTTATTATAGACGCTTTATTCAAGATTTTTCTAAGATAGCCACGCCATTAAAAAATTTGACAAGGAAAGCTGTAAAATTTGTTTGGAGGATGAAGTGTGAAGAAAGTTTTAAGATTTGAAGAAAAGTTAAGTGTGGCACCTGTTTTGTCATTACCATATAGTACAGGAAACTTTGTGGTATTTAGTGATGCCTCACATAAAGGGTTGGGTTGTGTCCTTATGCAGAATGACAAAATTATTGCATATGCATCAAGGCAACTAAAAGACTATGAGAAAGGGTATCCGACTCATGATTTAGAGTTGGCTGCAGTAGTATTTGCTCTGAAGATATGGAGACACTATCTCTATGGAGAGAAATGTGAGATCTACAAGGACCATAAGAGTCTGAAGTATATTTTCACTCAGAAGGACCTGAACATGCGTCAAAGAAGATGGATGGAATTGATAAAAGATTACGATTGTGAGATCTTTTATCATTCAGGCAAAGCGAATGTGGTTGCAGATGCGTTAAGCAGGAAAGGTCGGGAAAAGTTGATGCTGATAACCACTTAAGAGGAGCTTATTTCAACAATGACAAACCTAGAGTTGGAAATAAAATTTCCAAAGGAATCCGATGAACGACTATTCCAGATAGAAGCTAGTACAACTTTGGTGGACAAAGTTAAGAATGCTCAACTACAGGATGAAGAATATGGAAAGATCAAAGAGAAATTGGTTGAGGGTAGTGATGCGAAATACAAGATCGATACCGAAGGGTTACTACGATTCGAGGGAAAAATCTGGGATCCAGCGGTACCAGATATTAAAGACGAAATCTTGATCGAAGCTCATAATTCAAGATATTCGATTCATCCAGGAAGCACGAAGATGTATCAAGATTTACGACGTCATTTTTGGTTGCCAAACATGAAAAGAGATGTCGCAGAATGTGTCGCGAAATGCTTGACATGTCAAAAAGTCAAGGCCAAGCATCAAAGACCAAGCGGATTACTTCAACCGTTAGAAATACCGGAATGGAAGTGGGAACACATTACAATGGATTTTATGGTGGGTCTTCCAACTACTCAGAGAGGATGCGATGCGATTTGGGTGATAGTGGACAGACTGACAAAATCAGCACACTTTTTACCAATAAAGATTAGGTTCAATCTTGATCAGTTGGCAAAGTTGTACGATAAAGAGATCGTTTCGAGATATGGAGTGCCAATGTCAATTATGTCAGAGATTCACGTCAAACTACTGGAAGTGACTACAAGAATGTATGGGAACACATTTGAGAATAAGTATGGGTTATCCATAAACAGATGGCCAAAGCGAACGAACAATCCAGACATTGGAAGATATGCTGAGAGCATGCATCATGGACTTCAAAGGGAGCTGGGATGAACATTTACTGTTGGTGGAATTTTCCTACAACAGTTACCACGCGAGCATCGGCATGCCGCCTTACGAAGCATTATACGGTAGAAAGTGCAGAACTCCACTGTGCTGGGATAAAGTCGATGAACGCTAACTGTTAGGACCAGAACTGGTACAACAAACTGCTGAGGTTGTTAAACTCATCAGAACAAGATTGGTAGCAGCTCAAGACCGACAAAAGAAGTATGCTGATCAACACAGACAAAATCGTGCATTCGACGTAGAAAATTACGTATTCCTAAAAGTTTCTCCTTGGAACGGAAAAATTCATTTCGGTAAAAAAGGAAAGCTAAGCCTGAGGTTTATTGGACCCTTTGAAGTGCTGCGAAGAGTTGGAGAAGTGGCTTACGAGGTAGCTCTACCTCCAGAGTTGGAAAACGTTCACAATATTTTTCACATTTCGGTGTTACGACCGTATAGACCCTATTATAAGCACGTGATTGAGTACGAACCGTTGCAGTTCGATAAAGACTTGTCTTATGAAGAGGTTCTTATCCAGATAGTCGAAAGGAAAGAAACAAGTGCTCAGGAATAAAGTTATATCTTCCGTGAAGGTGATATGGAGGAACTACAATCCTGAAGAAGCTACGTGAGAACTCGAAGATAAGATGAAGAAACATTATCTTGAGTTATTTGTTTAATCGGCGTCTTCGATTCTGGGGACAAAATCTTTGTAAGTAGAGAAGAATGTAACGAATGATTTGTTTGAATGTGCTTTTGGGACATAATCCTTATAAGGAGGGAAGTGTAACAATCTAGATTTTAATTGTAATTTTAAAATATTTATTGAATTATATAAATATTTAATGGATGTGTTATCATTGAATACATATTTGTATTTGTTTAATTTGATTTGATTTAATTTGGTTAATTATTTTAATTAATGAGTTAAGGAAATTATTATATTGATATTTCAATTTGATGGTTAATTAATTGTATTGAGTTATGTGATTAAATGATTTATTCAGTAAACTGTTACTTGAATTAATTAAATTAAGTATGAAAACTTAATTAAATAAAGTGTGACAAATACCTATTTTATAAAGGAGTTATTAAAATAAATGAAAGTAGTTTTAATTTAGTTTTGCCAAACAAGGCTTAGGTATATTAAGTCTTTAAATTTTAAATAATTTTGCCAAACGAAGCCTTATGGCTTTTGAATTTTGAATTATAATAAAATAAACTAAATAAATAAAATATAATTATAATCTATACATTATATGTTTTTGTAACCGATGTTAATTATTAGGCTTATTATGGCCATAGCCGTTTTTATGTTTACGCTAGGTTATCAGTTGGGTTACGCTTACTGTTAGTTGCCTAGTCTAATACTAAGAAAAGAAAAGAAGGAAAGAGTTCTGAGAAAGTTCAGAGAGAGTTTGAGAGAGAAAGGGCTGTGATTCCCAAAGCAAGTTCTGAGTTCGTTAAAGCTATTTTCAGTGATTAACAAGTATTGTCTTAAGCAACAAAAAGTATTTATTCCATAATCTTAATACTATATACGTTTTACGTTCTCTGTGTTCTTGAATTTCAGTGTATATAAAATTTTTACAAAAATTGTCTGTAAACCATGTTTCTATAATTGATTATGAAATCATTGTAGACACTCGAAATTTTCTGTACTACTGACACTAACATTGCAGGAAGGCAGATTCGTCTTTTATGAGAGAACCCTGAAAGACAATCCACAACCATACCGGATACTACCGGAGGTTCAACATCAACCTCAGATCGCAATCTGGGAGTAATCATTCCAATCTTGGAGAACCCCGAGGCATGCAGATCAATACTGGAACACACACCGGAGAAGACCGATTAATCTCGAAGATAACCCCGAGGTATTCAGTCTCAGCCCTAAACATGGAATAGCCCCTAACCTTGGTGATAGCCCCAAGGAATGCAATTTCGGCATTAACCCCGGAAATGCTTGTTACAAGTGCAACCAGCTTCAATCTCGACGCTCACAACGAGATACATTGTATCAGCCCGGCGATGACATCGGGAAGACAGACACACCTCAAAGATAACAATGAGGACTTTCACAACCAATTGCAGCGGTCCAATCCCCAGCGAAGTTGAGCAACGTCTGCTTTATCAACCCAACTCGGCAACAACACCGGTAAGGGACAACATCGTCATCTGACCAACACGATGCCACGCCAAGTCGTCTCAACACATCTACGCAACAACGGCCCACAAGGCTAACCAATCCCGAGTTGCTATTGTGCGGGATAACGGATGAAAGTTGAAGCTTGAACACCGGAGGGCACCGTCCCATCTTCAAAGACTTCGTACAAACTCTAATCCCATGTCATCGTACAAACTCTCGACAACGGCGGTCCAAAATAGGTCCTGTATACCTCAAACGGATGTCGGATTGCACTTCAGAAAAACCGAGTGGACATTACAGTGCTCGCTTGCACGTACTTCGAGACGACCCGACCCGACCAGACCAGGCCGACCCGACCCGACCCGCTTTGGTACACCTGCGGCTGACCCACAGGTACACCCTGCGACTGAGCCACAGGTACACCTGCGGCACCTTTTGCCTATAAATAAGAGGCTTGGGGTGCTGATTTTTTAAGAGAAAAAAGATGGGGAAACCCTGCAGAATTCGCTCTACACTTGCCATACAGTGTATTTTCCCACTTTAAACACCTTGTGAGCTCATATACAGCCCTTTTTTGTACCTACAAAAGCCAGTGTTTACCCACTCTAAAGATATAGAAGTCTTCTTTGGCAGCCCACTGTAAGCCTTCTCGCACACTTTAGAGTCTTTCTCTTCATTTTTGCACACACCCTTCTACACGTTGAGAGTCGTGTTGCTTGTTTTTGCCCGGACTTCGGTCCGTGGTTTCATTTTAGTCTATATATATAAATATATATATATATATATATATATATATATATTGACTAACATTACTGAGTTATGCCTCGGTTGAGCCTAGACTTCGGTCTGGAGCGTTTATTTGCTTTTCTATATATATATATATATATTTTTATATATGAACTGTGTATCGGACTTTGTTCGATTGAGCCTAAACTTCGGTTTGGTGCATTTAATTGCTTTCTTATATATATATATATACTTATATATATAAACTGTGGTCGAACTCCGTTCGATGAGCCTGAATTTTATATCCGGTGCGTTTACTCGCTTTTATATATATATATATATATATATATATATATATATATATGAACTGCTATCGAACTCTGTTCGGTGAGCCTGGATTTTATATCCGGTGCGTTTACATGCTTTTATATATATATATATATATATATATATATATATATATATATATATATATATATTTACATTTCGTCCCACCTGGAGTTTACTTCGTGGTGGTTGGCCGTTTTTACAGTTTTATCTACGTTTTGTCCCGCCTGGAGTTTCCTCCGTGGCGGTTGATGGCTTTTAACAGCTTTCTTTACATTTTTGATCCCCCATGGAGGTTCTTTGTGGTTGGTGATCATGTCTATATATATATATATATATTTACGACTTTTATATATATACCTGCTTACTTCTTTCATACAAATTGCGGTATCATGTGAGCCTAGGAATCATGTGATCACAGATTCATCCCATTGGATCTAGATTCGATTCCCGTGATGGACATTTTCAGCTGTAAGCAGCTTGTAAATTATTTTGCGGTGTCTGAATTTCCTCAGATGGTTTCCATACCCACGAGGAAGTCGGCATTATTTTGTACATTATTTTCGTACGGATGCTTCGCAGCCGTCAAATAAAATCAACCAAGCGTGCATTTAATAAAATGGGAGTGCAAAAGGCCTCAATTACTATTGAGCGTCAGGGTTTGAAAAACCTCTTTTTTAAAACATCACTGTCATATCTTGCTAAAATTGAATTTTTACATAAATTCAAACCCTGCGTATATAGGTGCGAACGAGGCCTCGTACCACTTTCAAATAACAGCACATTGACTCACACACACATACACACACATTCAGATAATAGTTTCTTGAAAAGAGGCGGTCATCGTGGTAACACGGATGTTAGGGGGTGCCTAACACCTTCCCCCCACATAACCAAGTCCCCGGACCCTAAATGAATCTCGGTTTCACCGACCCGTATAGCAGTGTCACATCACTGGGTCAATGTGCAAACCTTTTCTCGGTTGTGTTGGTACAACCATTTAAAAAACCAACTGGCGACTCTTAACAGTCCATCGTCGACATTATACATGTCGGACCTTTTTCACTTGTTTTTTCAAACAAATCTCACCTAAAATGAGAACACCAAAGAACAAGTAACAGAAAGGGACATCTAAAAATCCCAACGTCGACAATCATGAGTAATTATAATTGTAATTGTTATAACTAACATGTATATGTGTATACATGTGTTGTATGCTAGATTACGTTCAAAAAGAAAGGAAATTATTTTACAGTAAATATATATGCATGAACTGTGATTGTTAATTTTGTATGATAACAAAATTAGTTTATGCTAATTGAGAAATTGAACTGTATATGTTAATTGGGTAAGAATTAAAGAGAATATAGTTAGAATAAATCAATTTGGTTTATAATTGTGGAATTACTGTTCACTGTCAAGAAATATCAAATATGAAGTTTTTGGTTTTAAAACAGTGTTTTCAAAGATTTAGTTTTCTGATATTATTGATTAGTTGTGTTAAAATTAGTATATGCATGTTGAGTAATGTGTACGAGTAATTTATGTATGTTATGCATGATGACTTAGTGTTAGAAATTAAGTTATAAACAGAAATTTAGTTGTTTTGTTCTTCGTGTGTTGGTTTTGTAAGTTTCGGCGCCTCAGCGCCAAAGTTAGAGCCGCAGCCCAGCAACCCGTGCCGCAGTGCCGAAGTCAGCGCCGCAGCCCCACACTTTGCGCCGCAGCGCCGCAGCCTGGCATAGTTCTCGCGCGTCGAAGCGCCACTTTCGCGCTGCAACGTGACCCACAATTCAAACTGTTGCGCCGCGGCGCCACTTAGCAGAAAGTCCAGAAACGACTTTTGTTGTGCACAAAAGTCCGTAAATGTTAATGTAATGTAAAATGATGATTGCTAAACATGCAATATTATTATTATGGTATTATAGTGCTAAGAACGAACATGTTATTAATACTTAACGAGTGTTGTTATTATTTATTGATGTAATTTAATTAAGTGATTTATAAATCAAACCCTACTTGATGTAGAGATATAGAGTGTTGGTAATGACTGATTATGTCATGATGACATGTATATAGGATTATTGTGATTCGGATTATTTCGGTTTAGCCTACAAGCAATGCAAGTTCTCTAAATCTTATCTCTTAATATTGAGCAATTTTGTTGTATCTAGTTCGATTACAACTACGCAAGTTTACTTACCTTATCTCGATTATATTGAGCAAATTATTCTTGTTTTAACTTGCTTCGTTAAACAAGTTATTGGTTCTAGTTCAATTACATTATGCAAGTTTTCTAACCCTAAACCTTCATTGTGCAAGTTTCTTAACTTCTTTCAATTCATGTATTGAACGCAAGTATCTTATCTTTAACTTTTTATTTAGCATGCAAATTTCTATATTCTGATATATTAAAGTTGAACAAGTTTTATCGTTCAATTTACTATTTTTTATGTATGCTCAATACTCAATTCTAAATAAGATGTTAACCTTAGCTTAATATTGTTCAAGCAAGGTATGTTAAATTATTCAATACTTATGCTATTAGATTATTCCTAAAGCATGACTTTAATTTACAATGTCGATTCAGTTATGATTAGTCCATAGCATAACGTTATTAACTTTTTTATTCAACTAATCCTTAGTTGATGACCGTTGAATTCTAAATTACCTTGAAATGTATCCAAACCAAACTTAATTTGGGGCGGACTTGTACTCTAAATACTGAGATAAACAACCCCATTATTAGGGGTTTACGCTTAGCGTTGAAATATTTGTGCACAATACATTGTACGAAGGGCTGATCCCCCTAAGTACGTGGAGTCCTTATAGTCTTATGACTGTTAAAGTTTAAGTTAAAAGATTACTTATAACTGTGGACATGGTTCGTGGTCATTAGACCCTCAGTGATATGTTTCAG
Source organism: Panax notoginseng (assembly GCA_016801055.1). Taxonomy (NCBI): domain Eukaryota; kingdom Viridiplantae; phylum Streptophyta; class Magnoliopsida; order Apiales; family Araliaceae; genus Panax; species Panax notoginseng. The sequence continues at coordinate 39,443,767 of CM029015.1, read as the reverse complement.
AATGTTAATAGAGCATATTGTTCAGTTCTATTGAGCCTATTATTTAGCAGTTGATGTAAAGTTTTATTCAATTTCATTTCAAGTGAGTGTTGTTTGCTCACTCTTGCTTATATAATTATTACAGCTAAAGTTGAGAAGGTCGATGTACCTAGCACCAGTAAAGGAAAGGGAAAGATGAACAAGTATTGAAGACTTGTAATAATTATGTTTACATTTTATTGCCAGACTTTATTTGAATTATGTAATGAAGTTTAGTTAATTTCTGCATTTGAATGATTGTATTTAAAGGTTAGATAACCTGGGAGATTTTTATTATTGTAATCCTTTATGGGAAGGTTTATTATTCAATTTTATTATGAATGGGTAGTTAGAAATGAATGTTTGTATAAAGTGAACACCAGATCCTGTGGGAATGAAGTGCCCGGGTTTGGGGGCGTCACAGAGAAGCGCTACATGAGTGATGTTTATTCTTTAGGTTTCTTATGCTGATTTATATTTTTGGGGATTACAGTGTTTATATCATTCCTACCAATTGTAGTCTCAGTTGCCAAATAACTTTCGCTTAAATTCAGAACTAGGCCATTAATCACATATATTACGAATTGATGCTACTATAATGCTATGACTGCAAAATCAAGAACAAACTGATACTATTATTTGCAATACATAGGTTTTTTTGACCACTGATAAAAGGTGAAAGCTTTCTTCTTGTGTAGAGAAACATACTTTACAATTCTCTCATAAACAATTAGCCTTTCTGGAATATGTCGTGCTGAACAAATTTTATGATAATTGCTTTGTGGAGAAACCAACTTCTGCAATTTTTTTCCCTAGTGCCGATGCAGATAAATCAAGACGAATTTTAATAAGTGTTAATTCTATACAAATCATGACATCTTAAAATCATCAACTACAGCAAACATGGGACAATGTTATGTGAGAGCATATTTATTAACTGAGTTTTTTCTAGATCCCTAAGGATCTAGAGATAAAATGTCAATGTAAATTTCCAAGTCCTGGTGAATAAGGTATCATAAACTTATATGAAAATAGACCGTTTATAGATGTTGACTGTTGTCTATTTATTTTTGTTTCTGATATCTACACTCTAAAGAATAGTAACTTTAATTTGGAATATCATTGAGCTTTCTCCCACTCTAGAAAATTACGAGCTTAGCTGGTCTATTAGAGTCCTAGCTTTAAAAAGAAAAAAGGTCCTACATTCCCACTGCATAATATGAATATCCTAATATTTTGGAAATGGTTACTTTAATTTCATTTCTTCTGTTGACCTGCAGGCTGCTGTTGGTACAAAATGTTCCATTGTGGTTCCAAGTCCAAATATCTGGGTGGTCATCGGGAGAAGTTTGTAAGGTAATCTAGTTTGTTCTTCGTAGGAAATTATTATATAATAGGAGATTCAACTTTTGGTTCTTTTTTTAGTGAGTAAAGAAGTATCTTGAAGATCCAATTTTGGTGCCACGCGGTCCACACTTCTCACCTTAGGAATCTATGTTATTTTCTCACCAACTTTCTGTTTTAGCTGCTGATGTTTAGTTTGACAATTGTTGATTAAAGAACAATCTAAATGGTTTAGGCGGCTAAAACATTGTCTTATCCATTGTAATCTTCCAAACACATGTATTCATTTATTTGTTTCTCTTCTCTGTTAGTACTGCTAACAAAAATTTGGACTGTTTGAGTTTGATATTTTCCGATGGTCACCTCAAAAGATTTTGCCATAGTCTGCAAAAATGAAAATGAGGCTTAAGTTGGCGTTAAGCATTTAAAATTATACTATCAGAGCATTAAAGACAGAAAGTTGTTCAAACTTCCAAAAGACATTACAAATTCTTTTTCTTTTTAAACTTATCTCCGTTGCTAATCCAAATATCATAGGAAAACAAAGTACGCCCATAAAATTACAGCTCCATAACCATCAAATTAATTGAAAATTGTAGTAAAAAACATGTTAATCATATAGTGTGATCAGATTGCAATTTCAAAACGTATTAGATTTGAATCGGATCTAATATGCATCAAAAAATGGGGGATATAAGCTTACCATGTTGACAAATTGCAGCGAATCCCTGTGCTGAATTCGGGGATTGAGGGCAGAAGAACCCTACGGATCCGAGTGAGATCGAAGTGAACGAACGGAAGATTCAGCTACAAATATCTTCGCTCGAATTGCTAGCAAATTCTGATATATATATATATATAGAGAGAGAGAGAGAGGGGGTTAGATGAGAGATCAAGAGAGGGAGGTTTTGCTCAGGGGCTACCTCTGTCAAATCAAAAGGAGGGAGAGAGAGGAAGAAGAACTACAACGCATATTGTATGAAATGAGCAATCGATTTGTCCTCTTTTGCAATTTTTTTTGTAGATTTAAGAAATTAAGGGTAGATCACAATCACCTTTCTACAAATCAGCACTGAGATGGTAGATTGGTAGTGGCACAAAGAGGAAAGAGGACTGCCTTTGTTGGTTGTGAAACGAGGGAATAGAGAGTTGGAAATAAAATTGGGGAATATGATGAATGTATTTTCTATTACGATGACGGAGTGATAGGAAAACATAAAAGTTAGATAACATTTTAAAAAAAAAAGCAACTATTGTAAGTTAGTTAAAAAGTGTAATTATTATAAGTAAATTTACTGCTGTAAAAAAATTAATATATTTGTATTATAATTTTTATTTACCATAATTAATTATAAAAAATTATTTAGAATAAAATAACGACCAATTTTATCTCTCGTAAAAAACTTCTCAACAATAATATATAGTAAATAATAATTCATTCACTAATAGATTTTTTCCTCACAAATTTTCATCATAAATTGGCTCCAAAAATCTTTATATCGCCCTAATTTTGCGAGGAAAAAAATATAATTTGTGAAGGATGTTTTTTTCGCTAATAACTATATTGTCACTATACTTTTTTTCTTCACCATTCCTTCGCTAAACAGCTCCTCATGTGAAGGAATAAATTCCTTCACAAAATTTTCTTCGCTACATCCCTATTTTGGTGTAGTGATAGTTTAATTGTCACACTTTATTTAATTAAATTCTACTACTCAAATTCAATTAAATAAAGTCATATCAACTTACTAAATCAAAATGTCACATAATCAAATTGCTACAAAATTATAATTTTTATTATAAATTATAATTTTATTTAATAACTTAGTACATCACTTTTAATTACTAAATTAATTTAAAACAACATTATAACGACTCATTTAATCATTATCAACCCTCTAATTTAATTATTAAATTAAATTAGAATATTACCACTATGTAACATAATAATTAATTCAACATTCATTTAATTTAATTAACTTCAAAATACAAAATTACCAAATACAACCTTAATTAATGCATTACACTTAATTAAATTAACTCCCCGCAACTCATGAATTATTTATTTAACTAATAAATAATCAAATCAATCAAATATTTATTTAACAATAAACACATTATGACGCCCCCAAATTCAGACACTCATATCTTGAATTTGGTTCAACACGTACTAATTCTAATAAAAAGTCAAAATCTCACACAACAAAAATTATAGAATATATAAATTACATTGTTATAATATAATTATTCTCGTCCCAAGGTCTCGCAACCGTTACTAATACAATACAACTTAAATTAAACATAGCTTAATATATCATAGAATTTAAATTCTTCTACAACATAATAATAGTACATTCCTAATACTACGAAACAAAACTACTCCAAAGCCTTCTCTTTACCCTTGTCCTTGTCAGAGGGTTCACCGCGTTCTACCTTAACTGAAAGTTTTAAGGAAAGCAAGGATGGGTAACAATTTTACCCAGCAAGTAATATCGCAATAATGAAAAGTCATATATAGAGTTTAATCTTCAAGGGTATGAATAATAATTCAAAAATTATCAATGATTCTCAATAAAGGTTGCTATGGACTGAAAGATATCAATAAGATTCGACGCTTAATCAATTTAAGATTTCAAAGTAATGAATATTGAGCAGTCACTATGGACTATGAACTTCTACTAGAATTAACAGTAATAAACTAATAATCTATCAAAAGAGTACAACAAGTGATCATCCTAAAGTACCCTATGTCATGCATAACATTTAATCATACTCATGTGCGCACGTCGGTTTCCCGATAAATTTATTTCCCCTTCCAAGAGGGTTGTTCAACTCAATGATTTATAAGAGTCCGCACAAGGTTAATTTGGTTTAGATAGCTTTTGATTATATACCAATAGTCTAGCCAAATCAATGGCTTAGACAGCTTTCTTTTAAAATATACACATGAGCAATTATCATTCGAAATCAAGGTTCGAAAACTGTAAGCAATTTCATTTCTAAACTACGAAGTATTAAGTCATGAGATATGAATAATACTTTCAAGGATTTACTTGTATGATCAATAATAGCACAAGCTTGAATAATATGGTTAAGAACTTACATCAATAAGATAAGGTTTAGATACTTCCACAATATTCAAAGTTGTGTAAGTTAGAAAACTTGCTCAATATAAAATAGAGTTCGGATACTTGCCTTACGCGTTGTTTACCAAAGTATAGCTTAATACAACTCCAATGAATTATAATATCCTATTCATGTATAATCACATAGGTATACAAGTTCAACATGTACACCTATTATCTTAATTTTCTATGATACACAAGTGTAATTCATTGATACTAACATATATTGTTAGTCTTCTCTTAGTCTCATGATCTCATACGTATGTCGTCACATAACACGAAAATTAGTTTCTAATACATGACTATGATATTAAAGAACATAGTTTGAAATCACATATTGGCTTAAAGTTATAAACACTTATTCAATATCGAATTCTTTCATTAACATGCTTATTGACACATGAATACTGCACTGGTCATGTATTACAGATTAAGGTAACAATATAGGTATGCAAACACCTTTAAACTAACAGCAGAAAATAGATCTCACTGCAGGGTGACGCGACCGCGCTTGATTTGTACTAAGGAGTGGCGCAGCCGCGCTGCTCCTGGTGCAAACCAAGACATGGTTGCTCCTGCAGAAAGCTAGTGTACACCCGACTTGCACATATATGAATAATCATGCAAAACGCACATGTTAGTAGGTGGATAACTAAGTTTGACTCTACATAATAACATTAACATAGGTCATTATCCATTCTCATTTAATCAAGACTTTAAGTGTTCAATTCATAATTTCTCTTACATTTAGCCATTGTACACATGCTACGTGGTCAATAGATCTCAACTATACATGTTTACTTTAGTTAAATAATGTATTTCAAGTTATGAAGTTTTACTTCATTCATGCTTGTTCTAAACCACATTTAACTAGCTTCACAATGCATATGACTAACTAGGCATTCATGTTAACCATGTTTATGTAAAGCCCCCAAAATCCGGGTACTTAAAATCCGAACTCGGTGCTTCACGATACCATTTCTATGAGCGGAATAATACTAATAATAATAACAATAATATAAAGATCAACTTAATTTACATGATTATCAGAGTCTAGCTCCCAAGTACGTAACTTTTAATACATTCCTTACATAACATGATAGATAATATATATCATTGTCTTAATAATATCAAACTATTACATAGAATATCACAAATCTTATTTGGTTAGCTTTCCTTTTCCTTTGTTTCTGCATGAGCTTTCTGGTTCTTCACACTTAGCTGAAAACATTTAAATTAAGCAAGGATGAGCATTTGAGTGCCCAGCAAGTAATAGCAATTATATATATATAAGCTGAAAGAATTTAAATATTTTCTTTATACTATCCTTCTACAACAATGCAATAGTTGTGAAGTAATCTGAATCGATAATAATAACATAACAACCCTCTTTCAAATTTTTGAAACTACGCAATGACTATAAATAGGGTTAAGGTGACATACTATGAACATTATTTTTATTTTCAAAAAGGTTAAACAGAACTTCATCTGTAAACCGTCATAACTTACGGGCACGGGGGCTGCCCGTTGTACCCTGTATTGATCAATACTACATGCAAGAACGAGGGTATCGTTCACTCTATCCACATTGGGTGCATAAAAAGTTTTTCCGTGTACGGGATGTTCATACTTGTCGGGGTTCCAAACCAAAGGTTTTATTTTGCTCAACAATAATCTATAATTCAACATATATATATACGGGTAATTAACAAAGGTGCATCAACATGTGATTAAATACAATGATTATCCAAGTGGGGACACTTGTATAACCATTTATAGAAATTAACGAACAAAATATATATCTGAATTACCATATACTAACATTTTGATAATCAATAAGCGTATATAATATAGGGTTAATAATTTGTACAGTAATAATATAATTCTGAAACTTCTTACTCATGTCCATTGCATAAAGGAAATGCAAAGGTAAGATACTTGCATGATACGCTGCTTACGGTTCGTAACTTAGTTTTATCTTTTGTATAACAACCTATCAGTAATAAGATCATTTTACTGATTAGAATAATATATCGTAACGCATAGTATTACTTATTGCAGTCAACACATAACCTAATCACATTGTCACATATGTTTAACAACCATTGAATCACAAATAAACACATATCTAATCAAATTATCTAAGTCCAGATCAATTTCTGAAATATGTCGGTGTATCGACAGCTTAATCAGGTATTTATCGAGTCTAAGACTATCCTATAGCTCATCATTTGTAATTATCAATCATATTATTTTTAAATGACTTAATATAATTTTAAAACATTTATTATAATTTATCATAAATTTTCAAACATCGGAATCATTATTAAATGATTTAAATATTAAACAATTTTATTATCATTAATATTTAATTACTATTAAACTATTAATGAAACCATTGTCAAAATATTAAAGTTATTTATAATAACTTAGAATATTTTTAAAGTATTAATATTACCCTTAAAGGATTTTTAACACATTTAAAATTATTTTTAAATAATTAACATTAATATTAAAGTATTAATGTTTTATTTATAAAAATATTAAAAGTCATTATTTATAACTTAAAATATTTTTAATTCATTTATATCTTTTTTAAATGATTTTTAAATTAATAATACCATTTTTAAACTATTTATTATTAAATAAATTTAATATCATTAATAATAAATTAATAATAATTAATATTAAATTATTAATAAAATTATCCTTTAAATATTAAAAGTTATATTTTATAACTTAAAATCTTTAAACACTTTATTTTCATTTAAAATGATTTTTCATAATATTAAAATCATTTTTAAACTAAATTATTTAATATAATTATTAAATAACCTTAATATCATTAATAATAATTAATTAATAAAATTTACCTTTAAATATTGAAAGTTATATTTTATAACTTAAAATATTTTTAAATACCTTATTATTATTTAAAATGATTTTTAATATAATAAAATCATTTTTAATTGATTTATTTAATTCATTTAGTAAATAACTTAATTATCATTAATATTAATTTATTAATAAATTTCATCACAAAATATTAAAAGTCATTAAAAATAACTTAAAATATTTTCTTATACCATAATATAATTTTAAATGATTTTTTCAAGTATTAAAATCATTTTTAACTAATTTATTTAATATTATAATTAAATAAATTAAATACCAATAATATTTCAAAAATATTAAATATTTATGAAATATACTTAAAATAACTTAAAACTAATTTTTAGAATTTAAAATAATTTTTAATAATTTATTTTGTATTTTTAATAATTAAAAACTAATTTTCTATAATTATTTAATAAAAATATAATTTTTATAAATAAACTGTCACTAAAGACCACCTATAGTGACATAACTGTCGCTATAGGTGTTTTTCATGCAAACCCAGAACTTCATACACAGTTTCGAGATAGCCACTTTGACCAGTGATAATTGTCAGCTATTAATGTTTCTGGGCAAGCTATTGATCACAACGTGTAGTACTAATGTCATACTACAGGTCTATAATAAGTTCTGGACAAGATCATAAAACATCAAAAATATATAAAGCCATTAACAAGCTGTCAGAGCTGTTCTTCATTTTCTGGGTTACCCAGAAATGAAGAACGGTTAGACTGTTCATATTTGGGCCTCCACAACTTGCAATCCGTGTATTGTTTTTGTGATAAAAGACATCTATATTGTAGCTAGCATGCAAGAGAGTAGATCTATTACATAAAATACAAATAACATCAACAACATAACGAGATCTTGTCCGGTCAAACCATGTCAGAAGCCACGCTCATGAACTTTCTGGGTTACCCAGAAAGCTCATCCGTGGACTTTCTGCCTGGTTTGACCATCCCCCAATTCCAGTATGTTTGTGATATAAGCTATCTAAAAGCATCAAGATGTAGTATATCTACTATACTATAACCTGAATACAATACCAAACACAAATCAACAACAACTTGCAAGATCAGAGGCGACAAAGGTCTTGTCAGACCATTCTGGGCAAGATCTGGGTTATCCATATTTTGTCCAGTCATGGTCGGTTAACGACCTTTGACCAAGAATATCTATCAATATGTGCATGATCTGGTCCTTCTATGAGTTCTAGAACACAGATCTCACTACATACTACAAGTTCAAACATCAAAAACACAAAAATCCTTAACAGTCAGAGATCTACAAGACCTGACATTTGATTGTTAGACCTCAAAACAAAATTTCCAAATTTTTCAAAAACTTGATTTTGAGCATATTAAAGTTATGGATCTAGTATGTGTCAACCTAGATCAACTATATAGACTACAAATAACATATTCTAACACTTAAACATAACATCTAACACAAGATTAAAGTCAGATTTTCTAGGGTAAATTCTTATACCTCACTTTGATCTTCTGATTCTAAGCTCCTGATTTTGTTATGGTGTTAGTGGGGCTTGATTATGTGACTGATAAACTATATAATTTCGTGGGTTTTAGTGAGAGAGAGGATTGGTTGGGTGTTTGAGCAAAATGGCCTAACAAATGAATTTCTCTCTCTCTAAATCTATTTACACAAGTCTAGATGCATGTAATGGATGAGCATAGAGGTTGATTGCTGGCATTTTTAAGTCAATGGAGTTGCTAGAGTTGTTGTGCAACTAAAGTTTTAGCTAATTCTACAAGCAAGCTATTAAAGAATGCACAAAAGGGTATTTTGGTCCATAGACTTGCAAATTTAAGGGCAATCTTGTAATCTTGACAAACCCTTAGGGTTTGACCCTAAGGTTTAGTACATAGCATTTATAGGATTTCCAATTAGGGTTTGTAAAAAATTTAAATAAATTTTAGTTTCTAAAATTTGTAAATTAGGGTTTTCTAAATTAGATTAGTTTATATAGAAACATTAGGGTCTTATATACTAATTATAATTAATCTTGCTAATTTAGCAATTAGGGTTTATAATTAGTAATTAAATTTTATAATTGTGACAACCCCAAAATAGGTACATTCCATCCAACCTATTCTGAGTCGTCAAATACATGGTACAGAAAACAACTATAACTTTATTACAACAATTGTCGTGCAAAATATAACAACACATATGCTGTGAGTTTGGATACAAATATATACCAAATGTGACTCATGTTCCAACCGTGGACATCACCTCACAATAACACCTTACATAAAGGTATAGTCAAAAACTGTTTTAGAAATTAGAATCTTTGGAAAGTGCTCAAGGAAATCTTCGTACATGGGAGGCCATGCGTCTAGGTTATGATAGATATCATATGGCCACAGAATTATCCTTGGTTGACCCAATAGACCCCAAAGAAAAACGAGAAGATTACTATCATATTCTTCCCAATGGTGAGTCTTCTCTTGACTTATCATTATCTCTACTGTCTCTAATTGAGAATTATACTTTAAACAAACACCAAGATTATATAGGTAGTGTTTGTAGATATACTCGGCAAGCGGATGTGCACAATCATGTCTTATGATGACACGAGGTTGTATGCCGTTAGACATCTTGTATTATAGTGGCAAAACACCCTTCCAACGTTGGGTTCGCCTCACCCTATTTTCTTCACCAAATATAACTACTAAATGATGACCACCGTTCTATTCCCTTGTTACCCTCGCTCGACCCAGCTACACTCTTATTACCTGAAAGGAATTGTGAAGCAAAAGGGTGAGCACAACTAGCTCAGTAAAGAATATCATGACTAAAGATAATTAAATTATCAAGAGCCTTCATCAATAATAAATCAGAGATTTAGAACATATGGTAAATGATAAAAATTTCAACCATAGTTGCAGCGGAACGAGCAATCCATTAGAAGAGTCAAATAGACTATAAAGTCTATTATCTTCTCCATGTTAAAAATCCACCAACAATGTTTTATCCCTGTAACATCAATCAACAATTCTGGTCCACAATCATATGAATAACTCATAATCATAACTGTAGTTCTAAATTCCTCTTCTCATCCAGGACGAAGATAATTTTCATCACCTATCTTTACCTGAAACATCAAAGATCATGGTTACACCAAATCACATTTCCTGTTCATAATCATACTAATAACTTCATCTTTGCACTACGGCCAAAGATATTCATTTGTATCACCAGTTGGTCATGTTTATCTCAACATCTGTTCATCTTTGCACTACTGGCCAAAGATATTCAACAACATATCATCTTTGCACTACGGGCCAAAGATATTCATCAACAATTCATCTTTGCACTACAGGCCAAAGATATTCATCAATATTTCATCTTTGCACTACAGGCCAAAGATATTAATATCTCAAAGAAATATATAATCATTTAAGAATTTATATAAACAATAATTATAACCATGTTGATCATTTCACCTTTGCACTTAAGCTAAAGATATTCAATTATAAATTCAATGGTCATGATCATACCAGTCAACAATTCAACTTTGCACTACTGGCCAAAGAGAACCCATAGTCATGATCATACCAAAAATCTACCCATCTTTACACTCAAGTCAAAGAGAATTTTAACATCAGGGTTATAAAAATGTTATATATGATAATAAAATCAATATAATCAATACATAGTTTTAATCTCAAGAGTAATATTCATAACTCAACTATAATTTGGTTAGAAAAAGAAACCAATTTTTATCGTGAATAGTAACTCGTGAATAGTAACTCATGAATAGTAACTCGTGAATAGTAACTCATAAATAGTAAACTCGACACAAAAAGGTAAAAATTCCACAATAAAATCCATACCAGTATTTCGGTATAATGATATTGAAATAATAATATTTCTTAAGCTTATAAACAATTTATTTAAATTATTTACACTTTACTAAATAATGCATTTAATCATTTTAAAATACCAAACTCATAAGATTTTATCACCAATAATCAAAATCCTCATCAAAAATCTGCATATACCTCATATAGGATTCTCAAGCCATAAAATCCTATTTTCCAATTTTCTTACTTCACATAACATATTTAATTCATTTACTCATAACTAGTCCATTTTCATGAAAAATACCAAATCAGTTCCAAAAATATTTCTTTTCTGGGATTTAGCATAATATAGTCCCATATTGAACATATATTTTTCTCAGAATTTTTAAAACTCATTTACTATTTTTCATATGGCCAAAACCACCGAATATTTAGACATTTATCAAAAATTGTACTTTTGTCCAAAAATTCTGAAATTTACAGAGTATACTTCTATCATACACATGTACTCCCAATAAAAATTTCATCAATTTTGGAGTTAACCACAAGGAATTATAAGCGGTTACTTTTAAAATAGTCTTTTCCCGTAAGATTCATAACTCTTAATCTATACATCCAAAAATCACCATTTTTGGACACAATCAAGAAAACTCATCAAAATATCATTTCAAATTTTTCCAGAATTTTTGAAGATCAGAAAAATTACAAAACTGAAAATCATAACAACCCTTAAAATCCCTTAATATCCCTTACTATCCCTTACAATCCCTTACCTCAAAAGTGCAGTACTTCTGATCGGTATAAGGCTGAAGGAAACTTGCACTGATGAATAGAAACTCACAGAGTATCTAAATACTCACAAAATATGCTTCATAATATAGAGAGAGAAAGAGAGAAAGCTTATGTTTCTGGTGTGATTTTCAATTCTAACTTAGCCCTCTATTTATAGGAAAATTTTGGTAGGTTTGACCTGCAACCTGATGGCTTTACCTGCTACTATTCCCACCCACAACATTTGAAATATAATTCAGCACATTTCTTTACCAACCACAAGTGGGGCCCACCAATTCTAGAATTTTCCACCAAAATGATAAACTCCGAAAATTTAACAATTTCTGAACCAGTCATCTCGTAAAATTCATAACAAATCATACGTTCATTTTTAACCGTTCAAAATTTGTGGACATATACTCAACTTATATATGTATAACATATCTAAAAATTACCACGATCCAACGGTCGGATTAAAAATTATAACCCCCGCAAAATATCTCAAAAACCCTAATTTTTAATACCTTCATTCCGACAAAAATACTGATAAAAACCTCAACATTAACTCCTTCATTTTTAACCACAAAAATATATCCCTCATTTATATCCATATAATATAAATATTTCCTTATCATATGAATCAATAATTAATTATTCACAAATAATATTACAGAATCACATTTATGACAACCAGGCCGTTCCCAGGAAAGAGGGGGCTTTCCAATAAGGATTTCTCCTTACTGGCGCGCAATTAGATGACCAAACCTCTCCTTAGACAGAACTTTCTAGACATTGCCAATAATGCTATCTAATAATACTATTCAAATAATATGAATTATTGATCTGATAATGGAAAATACTGTGCAGCAATAATTATTGAACAACAATAATACAAAATTTCAACGTAGCAATTATTGAATCAATAAAATAAAATATTGAACAGTAATTACTGTAACAATTATTGAGTAGTGCCTTCTTACGTAAAAATCAATAATTTCAAAAATACTGTGCAATACCGTGTGCTACTGTGCAATAACGCGTATTACTGTATTTTAACCACCGGGTATTCCAACAGTGTTAACGGTAACAACTACGCCGTTATTTGTAAAAACTCAAATTTGTCGTTTTCTTCACCCGACAGTTATTCTGTTATGGGGCCCACAAATGGCTGCGCCGTCGTACGAATATTCCCCGACAGAAAGAATATTCCCCGACAACAATGATTATTTTATAACCACTTGCTTATTTTAAAAAAAAATCATATTTCACTCATAACTTTAAACTTTTATCAATTTAACCATTTACTGAATAGTAATTATAAGAAAAATTGAATACTTTTATTTCATAAAATTCGGGGTCTTACAATAATTACTAATTAGGGATACCTAATATAGAAATTAGGGTTCTTAATAGTAATATAACAAACTGTTATTTAGGGTTTTAAAATACTAACTAGATTTTTCATAATTAGCAATAAAACCTATAATAACTGATATTAATCACATTAACACAATTTCTGACAGATCACAAACTCCAATTTAGGTTTCAAATTAGGGTTTCTCATTTCAAAAATTATTTCTAAAGATTAATTAGGGTTTTTAGATTTTAATTAGGGTTTACCTAATTAATCAAATCATTATATAATACACAACATAAATCATATAACACAGTTATATAATAGTATTTGAATTTCCCATTTGAATTTAAAAATAGGGTTAAACAAATTAATGTTAGGGTTTTGACATTAAACACCATAATTGACCAACCATCATCAATACGTACATACAGTACATATTTATAGCATTAAAAAATTAAAATATAATATTATTATATTATTATTCTCATTACTTGATAAAAATCTAAAATTAGGGTTTGGATTCCATATCTTATATATTCTTCCATATTTAACCTTAATAATTAAGGCAAAATAATTAACTTAATAATCTATACTAAAATTCGTATAATAAAATAATTATTATAATTATTCTAAAAATCAGTCTATATATTATTTAAATAATATATGATTATATTTTTATGGAAAATAATAAATAAAAACCTTTCTACCATAAAATTAATTATTATAAGAATATACTTTATAATAATCAATAATTGTAAAATAAAATTATTTGTAAATATTCATGTAATAAATATATTTTTATTTATCACATAAATACATATACACATGCAATATCTTGTACAAATCCTCATCCTTAAAAATAAAAAAATTTATACGCAAAATTTCTGATTTAATTATATAGAAAATATCGGGTTGTTACATTCACCCTCCCTTATAAAAATTCCTTCTCCGAAATCACCGTTTTAAAGCCTACACATACACGGGTACATAGCATACACAATAATTGCAAGTAGATCTCGATCATAATTTGATCGAACTGATATTTAACTATTCACATAAAGCTTGTCCTTCTGATTAAATGAAAATTTGATTTCTAAAAGAACTCAAATTCCTCCCACAAATTTTCTTTATAAAATAATTTACTATATATAGGAAAATTATGTAAAAGAAAATAAAAGTTATACGAATAATACCTAGAATCCCATTGCCAGCTGCCATCGCGTCCTGGACAGTCATGTTGTAGACCCTTGTGGTTGATTTTGTTGGCTTGTTTGACAAAGTCGGTCCTGTGATTGCTAAAGTCCCGCTGCCAGTGCCAGTATTCACACTTCCTGCCTCCGTCCTCCTTTTTGGACAATCCTTCACCTTGTGCTCAGTCGATCCGCACAGAAAACACCCACTTTTCATTCTTGGATTGTGGCAGTTGGGAGAGATATGGCCCTCCTGCCCGTAAGGGTGTAAGTCGAACTAAGTAGTTCGGTACTCGATTCGAGATCGGCTCGAAAATATGATCCAAAGCTCGAATTCGAAGTTGATCCGAGTCGAATCTGATCCATACTCGTTTTCTGTTTAATGATACACGAGTCGAATTCGAGCATACTAGTGTTCGCTCAGATTAGGGTTCGAGTATTTCATTTTTTCTCGAACCAGACTCGATACCTGCTCGATGGATCATATTCGAGTATTGGTTTGATCCATTCTATTAAGCTAAATATGTGATATTTGTATCAATCTTTATAATTTATAAAGTGTAGTATAAAATTGTGTAAACTTGTACTTGAATAAATCAATGAATTGAATGTCAATTTTTATTACATGCTTTATAATTTCAATACATAAATAAAAGTGAAAAAGTTTTATATATAAATATTAGTTAAGTAACCAATTTAGTATGCAGTGGTTCAGTTTTAAGTGAAATGGTTCATATTCGAAATTCGATTTGAAGGCTCATGAGTAACTCGCTTTGTAAACGAGTCGAGTACTTACGAGCCGAGTAGGTCCGAGTAATGATCCGAGTCGAATCTGGCGCAAAAATATAAATCTCTTATTGAATCCGAGTCGAATTCGAGCTCAATTTTTTCGAGTCGAGCCGAATCTGAGCATGAAGGTGTTCGCTGAGATTCGACTCGTTTACACCCCTACCTGCCCGCACTTATAGCAAACAAATTTCCCTTTCAAACATTCCCCAGAATGGTTCTTTTCACAAGTCTTACTCTGCACAGCTAGCTTCTTAACTCCTTCTTGCTTGATCTGAACATTCCCAAAATTATTCACCTTCCTTTTTCCATCTCCACTCCTACTCCCACTATTAATTCCTACCTTCCCAGCTCCTTCTACCTAACCCTTATTCTTTCTCTCCTTGTTGTACAGGCTCATGGCCTCACTTCCCTCCTCAGCAATAATCGCCTTCTCTATGAGTGCTGCAAATGTAGGGATCTGCAACACTGCCACCTTGTTGTAGAGCCAAGATTTTAATCCCAGCTCAAACCTTCTCGCTTTTTTAGCCTTTGTATCAACTTGATGCGGGGCAAACCTAGATTACTATCAAGGAAACCTTCGTACATGGGAGGCCATGCGTCTAGGTTATGATAGATATCATATGGCCACAGAATTATCCTTGGTTGACCCAATATACCCCAAAGAAAAATAAAAAGATTACTATCATATTCTTCCCAATGGTGAGCCTTCTCTTGACTTATCATTATCTCCACTGTCTGTAATTGAGAATTATACTTCAAACAAATACCAAGATTATATAGGTAGTGCTCGTAAATATACTCAGCAAATGGATGAGCACATCCCTATTTTATGATGACACGAGGTTGTATATCATTAGACATCTTGTATGATAGTGACAAAACACCCTTCCAATGTTGGGTTTGCTTCACCCTAGATGATTCACCAAATATAACTACTAAATGATGACCACCGTTCTATTCCCATGTTACCCCGCCTCGACCCAGCTACACTCTTATTACCTGAAAGGAATTGTGAAACAGAAGGGTGAGCACAACTAGCTCAGTAAAGAATATCATGACTAAAGATAAATAAATTATCAATAGCCTTCAACAGTAATAAATTAGAGATTTAGAACATATGGTAGATGATAAAAAATTTCAACCATAGTTGCAGCGGAACGAGCAATCCATTAGAAGAGTCAAATAGACCATAAAGTCTATTATCTTCTCCACATTAAAAGTCCACCAATAATGTTTTATCCATGTAACATTAATCAATAGTTCCTTTCCACAATTATATGAATAACTCATAATCATAATTGTAATTTTAAATTCCTCTTCGCATCCAGAACGAAGATAATTTTCATCACATGTCTGTACCTGAAACATCAAAGATCATGGTTATACCAAATCACAGTTCCTGTTTATAATCATACTAAAAATTTCATCTTTACACTACGGCCAAAGATATTCATCAACAGACCATCTTTGCACTACAGGCCAAAGATATTCAACAACATATCATCTTTGCACTACATGCCAAAGATATTCAATCAACAGATCATCTTTGCACTACAGGCCAAAGATATTCCTCAACAGTTCATATTTGCATTACAGACCAAATATATTAATATCTCAAAAAAATATATAATCATTTCAGAATTATATAAACAATAATTATAACCATGTTGATCAATTCACCTTTACACTTAAGCTAAAGATATTCAGTTATAAATTCAATGGTCATGATCATACCAGTCAACAATTCAACTTTGCACTACTGGCCAAAGAGAACCCATAGTCATGATCATACCAACAATCTACCCATCTTTACACTCAAGTGAAAGAGAATTTTAACATCAAATGTTATATATGATAATAAAAATAATATGATCAACAACTGCATTTATTTTCAAGAGCAACAATCATAAATCAACGATAATTTGGTCAGAAAAAGAAGCTAATTTTTGTCGTGAATAGTATCTTGTGAATAGTAACTCATAAATAGTAACTCGTGAATAGTAAACCCGACACAAAAAGTAGAAATTTCACAATAAAATACATACCAATATCTCGGTATAAAGATATTAAAAGAATAATATTTCTTAAGCTTATAAACAATTTATTTTTAATTGTTTACACTTTACTAAATAATGCATTTAATCATCCTAAAATGTCAAACTCATAAGATTTCATTACCAATAACCAAAAACCTCATAAACAATCTGCATATACCTCATATAGGATTCTCAAGCCATAAAATCCTATTTTCTAATTTTCTTACTTCATATAACATATTTAATTCATTTACTCATAACTAGTCTATTTTTATGAAAAATACCAAATCAGTTCCAAAAATATTTCTTTTCTGGGATTTAGTAGAATATAGTCCCATATTGAACATATATTTTTCTCAGAATTTTTAAAACTCATTTACTATTTTTTATATGGCCAAAACAACCGAATATTTAGACATTTATCATAAATTGTAATTTTATCCAAAAATTTCAAAATTCACAGAATACACTGATATTATATAGATATACTTCCAATAAAAATTTCATCAATTTTCGAGTTAACCACAAGGAGTTATAAGCGGTTACTTTTAAAATAGTTTTTTCCCGTAAAATGCATAATTCTTAATCCATATATCCAAAAGTCACCATTTTTGGACACAATCAATAAAACTCATCAAAATATCATTTAAAATTTTTTCAGAATTTTCTGAAGGTCAGAAGAAATACGAACTGAAAAATATAATAACCCTTAAAATCCCTTACTATCCCGTACCTCAAAAGAGCAGCACTTCAGACTGGATATCGGATATGACGTTGAAGGAAACTTGCACTGATGAATAGCAACTCACCAAGTATCTAAATAATCACAAAATACACTCGATAATCTAGAGAGAAAAAGAGAGAAAACTTATGAATTCTAATGTGATTTTCAATTCTAACTTAGCCCTCTATTTATAGAAAAATGTTAGCATGCCGAAGCAGACTTAACCTGCAACCTGATGGCTTTACCTGCTACTATTCCCACCCACCATATTTGAATAAAAATCTCAGTATATTTCTTCACCAACCAAGAGTGGGGCCCACCAATTCTAGAATTTTCCACCAAAATGATTAACTCCGAAAATTCAACAATTTCTGAACCAATCATCTCGTAAAATTCATAACAAATCATACGTTCATTTTTAACGGTTCAAAATTTGTGGACATATACTCAACTTATATATGTATAACATATCCAAATATTACCACGATCCAACGGTCGGATTAAAAATTATAACCCTCGTAAAATATCTCAAAAACCCTAATTTGATTTTCAATACCTCCGTTCCGACAAAAATACAGATAAAACACCTCAACATTAACTCTTTCATTTTTAACCACAAAAATATATCCCTCATTTATATCCACATAAAATAAATATTTCCTTATCATATGAATCAATAATTAATTATTCACAAATAATATTACAGAATCATATTTATGACAACCAGGCTGTTCTCAGGAAAGAGGGGGGCTTTCCAATAAGAATTTCTCCTTACTGGCGTGCAATTAGGTGACCAAACCTCTCCTTAGACAGAACTTTCTAGACATTACTAATAATGTTATCTAATAATATTATTCAAATAATATGAATTATTGATCTGATAATGAAAAATACTGTGCAGTGACAATTATTGAGTAGTGCCTTCTTACGTAAGAATCAATAATTTCAAAAATATTATGCAATACCGTGTGCTACTGTGCAATAACGCGTATTACTGTATTTTAACCACCGGGTATTCCAACAGTGTTAACGGTAACAACTACGCCGTTAATTATAAAAACTCAATTTTTGTCGTTATCTTCATCCGACCGTTTTTCGTTATGGGGCCCACAAATAGCTGTTCCGTCGTACGAATATTCCCCGACAGAAAGAATATTCCATGACCAAACGAATATTCCCCGACAATAATGATTATTTTATAACCACTTGCTTATTTTGAAAAAATTTCACATTTCACCCATAACTTTAAACTTTTATCAATTTAACCATTTACTGAATAGTAATTATAAGAAAATTTGAATACTTTTATTTCATAAAATTCGGGGTCTTACAATCTCCTCTCCTTATAAAATTTCGTCCCCAAAATTTACGTACCTGGTATTTCAAAGAGTTGAGAATAACTTGCTTTCATTTCAGATTTCTATCTCTCAGATCATCATGATTTCTCCATTGCTCATCTCCCATGATAACTTCATTTGGGTTCCTCATTTGTTGGGAAGTTATGACAACCGCCATCCCTCGAACTACCCGGCTTTGACTTGTCTGGGGCAGCATTTGGCGTCATCACTACCGTTGGAATATACTTTTTTAGGGCATATTCCTCCCTCAACAGCCTCGATGTACTCCTCATTCATGATCTGAATCATCAATCTTCGATCCATATCGGATTCAGGTTGACCGCTATGTACAGGATAATTCAAAACTCGATGTTGGTTTCTCCCAATTGCTTTCCAAAAAGAGAAATTCATATCATCTATTTTAGCGTTCTTAGATCGGACATCTCTTTCCACAATATCCACGTGTCGTGTGGCTTTTGCCCATGCATCACTTATTCTCAGTCGTTCAGTTTTTTCTTCTTTCAGCTCAGATTCTATCTTTATCATCTTATACTCTGTCAAAGAATGCTTCTGTTCAAGCATCACATATCGGGTAACACAAGCTTGAATTGTTGCATCCTTTTGTTCCACGACCGCCTGTGTGACGCCCCCAAAATAGGTATACAACACCCATTCTGAGTCGCCAAATACATGGTACAGAAAGCAAACTACAACTTCAATAATACAATTGTCGTGCAAAATACGACAACACATACTGTGAGTTTAAATACAAATATTGTCTTCTAGACAATATCCACACTCAAATAAAACCTCATTACAATTATTCAAACACTATTTTACAGAAATAGTGAGGACTGCTAAAACATCTTTCTAGAACCATCACTCCATACCCCGACTAGATCCTGCTATGTTCTCACCTCCTAAGAAGAAAAATGGAACAAAAAGGAAAAGGGTGAGCTCAACTAGCCCAGTAAAGAATATTATGACTAAGATAATATACAACAAATTATCGTTAGTCTTCAACAGGGAAAAATCTGATAAAATATAATCGACAACAAGTTTTAGATCAACAACTGCAGCGGAAACAGCAAACCATTAGAAGAGTCAAGTAGAGAAAGAATTCTACTATCTTCTAAGATTTAAAAGTCCATCATCAATATTTTATCCCTGTAACATCAATTAATAATCATCTTTAACCAAATATTCATCTTTGCACTACAGGCCAAAGATATTCATTTGTATCATCAGTCGGTCATGTTCATCTCAACACCTGTTCATCTTTGCACTACAGGCCAAAGATATTCATCAAGTAATTATACATCTTTGCACTACAGGCCAAAGATATTCAGTAATATCATCATTTAGGACTGAGGATGATGAAAAATATCTTAAAGAGAACGAATCCAATGAGACAGAAGGACAAATAGTAGGGATTCGTATAACAGTTTATCCAAGATCAATAATACTTCATAATAATCAATTGTGAAGCAGAATTCAAAAATAAAGATCAAAACATGGATACAATCAAAGATAGTAACCATAATAGACATCTTGGACAAAAAGGAAAAAATTTATTTTTCGGTGAATAGTGCCGTATTCGTGAATAGTGCCGTATACGTGAATAGTGCCGTATACGTGAATAGTAACCCCGACACAAAAAGTTCCAAATTTGATAAAAACTCATATCAATATTTCAGCATAATGATATTGAAGAAAATAATATCATTTAAGAAGAAAATAATATCCCTTACCTCAAAATATCAGTACTTCTGGTCGGAATACCGGTATAAGGCTGAAAGAAACTTGCTCTGATGAATAGAAACTCTCAAAGTATCTAAATACTCACAAAATACACTCAATAATCTAGAGAGAGAAAGAGAGAAAACTTGTTTCTGGTGTGATTTTCAATTCTAACTTAGCCCTCTATTTATAGGAAAATTTTAGTAGGTTTGACCTGCAACCTGATGGCTTTACCTGCTACTATTCCCACCCACCACATTTGAAATATAATTCAGCACATTTCTTCACCAACCACAAGTGGGGCCCACCAATTCTAGAATTTTCCATCAAAATGATAAACTCCGAAAATTCAACAATTTCTGAACCAGTCATCTCGTAAAATTCATAATAAATCATACGTTCATTTTTAACGGTTCAAAATTTGTGGACATATACTCAACTTATATATGTATAACATATCCAAAAATTACCACGATCCAACGGTCGGATTAAAAATTATAACCCCCGCAAAATATCTCAAAAACCCTGATTTTTAATACCTCCATTCCGACAAAAATACTGACAAAAACCTCAACATTAACTCCTTCATTTTTAACCACAAAAATATATCCCTCATTTATATCCACATAAAATAAATATTTCCTTATCATATGAATCAATAATTAATTATTCACAAATAATATTACAGAATCACATTTATGACAACCAGGCCGTTCCCAGGAAAGAGGGGGCTTTCCAATAAGGATTTCTCCTTACTGGCGCGCAATTAGATGACCAAACCTCTCCTTAGACAGAACTTTCTAGACATTGCCAATAATGTTATCTAATAATATTATTCAAATAATATGAATTATTGATCTGATAAATGAAAATACTGTGCAGCAACAATTATTGAAACAACAATAATATAAAATATCAACGCAGCAATTATTGAATCAATAAAATAAAATATTGAATAATAACTACTGTAACAATTATTGAGTAGTGCCTTCTTACGTAAGAATCAATAATTGGTGCAATACCGTGTGCTACTGTATTTTAACCACCGGGTATTCCAACAGTATTAACGGTAACAACTACGCCGTTATTTATAAACAACTTATACTTGTCGTTTTCTTCATCCAATCGCTTTCCGTTATGGGGCCCACACAAGGCTGCGTCGTCGTACGAATATTCCCCGACAGCAAGAATATTCCACGACCAACCGAATATTCACCGACCAAAAATAAATATTTTATAACCACTTGCTTATTTTGCAAAATTTGCACATTTCACCCATAACCAAAGTATTATATCAAATTAACCCCTTATTATTCACAATAATATTTAGAGAAAATTTGATTTTATTCATTAATAAGTTGGGGTCTTACAACCTCCCCTCCTTATGAAATTTCGTCCTCGAAATTGACGTACGTACCTGATGTTTCAAAAAGGTGAGGATACCTCGCTTTCATTTCTGATTCCAACTCCCAGGTCATTTCTTCAATAGCATGGTTTCTCCACAAAACCTTAACTTGTGGTATAACCTTCGTGCGTAGGACATGCTCTTTCCTATCCAAGATCTTAACAGGTACCTCCTCGTACGTTAAATCTTCAGCTATCTCGTCTGGTTCTAACTCAATAATGTGGTTCGGGTCTTTAACATATTTACGAAGCATAGATATGTGAAAAACATTATGAACACGAGACATGCTTGGAGGTAATGCGAGTCTATATGCCACATTTCCTATTCGCTCAAGAATCTCAAATGGACCAACAAATCTTGGATTGAGCTTTCCTCTCTTCCCAAATCTTGTAACTCCCTTCCATGGTGCAACACGTAACAATACATGATCCCCAATATTAAATTCCACGTCCTTCCGATGAAGATCCGCATAACTCTTTTGTCGATCCTGTGCCGTTTGTATACGTTGTCGAATCGTTTGGATCTTCTCTGTAGTAATGCGTACCAACTCTGGTCCCAACAATGTTGCTTCACCCACCTCGTCCCAGCATACTGGAGAACGACATTTTCTTCCATACAACGCCTCAAATGGAGCCACACCTATGCTCGCCTGATAACTGTTGTTGTAGGAGAATTCCACCAATGGTAGGTACTTATCCCAACTCCCTTTGAGATCTAGGACACAAAGTCTTAATAGATCTTCAAGAGTTTGAATAGTCCTCTCTGATTGTCCGTCCGTTTGAGGATGGTATGCTGAACTGAATCGTAAATCCGTGCCCATAGCTTTCTGCAAGCTAACCCAAAATCGTGAAGTGAATCTTGGGTCACGATCCGAAACTATGGATACTGGCATGCCATGCAATCTCACAATCTCGTTCACGTACATACTAGCAAGACGTTCAAGGGAATAAGTCTCACGTATCGGCAAGAAATGAGCGGACTTGGTTAATCTATCAACAATAACCCAAATCGCATCTATGCCTTGAGAAACCTTGGGAAGACCCGTAACAAAATCCATAGTAATGTGTTCCCACTTCCATTTCGGAATCTCAAGTGGTTGCAATGGACCCTTTGGTACTTGATGCTCCGCCTTTACACGTTGACAAGTTAAACACCTCGAGATAAACTCCGCGATCTCTCTTTTCATATTGCTCCACCAAAATGTATGTCGAAGATCGTGATACATTTTGGTACTCCCAGGATGGATTGCAAACGGTGTGTTGTGTGCCTCCATCATTATTCTATGCTTCAAGTCAAAATCGTTAGGAACACAAAGTCTGGAGTTGACTCGAAGTATTCCTTCTTCATCGATTCTTGCTTCTGGAATAGCACCTTCTTGCACTTTCTTCTTCATACGCATCAGCTCTATATCCGTAGCTTGAGCAGCTTTAACTTTATCGATTAAAGTCGGTTCTACTCGTATATTTGATATCATCATGTGGGTACTTGGAGCCTTCATCTCTATCTCCATCCTTTGCAAGTCATACAAAATGGGCCTTTGTGTTAACAACATTGCACTCGTACCCGCATATGATCTTCTACTCAATGCGTCAGCTACTACGTTTGCTTTTCCAGGATGGTATTGGATGGTATGATCGTAATCTTTCAACAGCTCAAGCCAACGTCGTTGCCGCATGTTGAGTTCCTTTTGGGTGAAGAAATATTTGAGGCTTTTATGATCTGTATAGATCTCCACTTTCTCCCCATACAGGTAGTGTCTCCAGATCTTCAACGCAAAAACGACTGCTGCCAACTCCAAATCATGAGTAGGATAATTCCTCTCATATTCTTTGAGTTGTCGTGAGGCATAGGCTATGACTTTCCCATGTTGCATGAGAACACATCCTAACCCTTTGCCTGAAGCATCGCTGTAGATAACAAATCCATCCGAACCAGATGGTATTGTCAAAACAGGTGCCGAAATGAGTCTCCTCTTGAGTTCTTGGAAACTCTTCTCGCATTCCTCACTCCATACGAATTTTGTATCTTTCCGAGTCAGCTGAGTTAACGGAGTAGCGATTCGAGAAAATCCTTCCACAAATCTCCGATAATAACCAGCTAAGCCCAGAAAGCTACGTACTTCGGTTACCGACTTCGGTTGCTCCCAACTTTGTATGGCTTCAATCTTCGCCGGGTCGACAGATACTCCATGTTTTGACACCACGTGCCCAAGGAATGCTACTTCCTCAAGCCAGAACTCGCATTTCTTCAGTTTGGCATATAGCTTGTTTTCACGAAGCCTTTGCAGTACCAGCTTCAAATGGCGCTCATGATCTTCACGGCTTTTGGAATAGATGAGGATGTCATCAATAAAGACAACAACGAACTGATCCAAATATTCTTTGAATACACGGTTCATCATATCCATGAAGGCAGCAGGAGCATTAGTCAATCCAAAAGACATTACTAAGAATTCATAATGCCCGTACCGAGTTCTGAAGGCAGTCTTTGGAATATCCTCAGTTTTAATCTTCAGCTGATGATATCCAGAACGAAGATCGATCTTTGAAAAGAATTGTGCTCCTTGCAACTGGTCAAACAGGTCATCAATGCGAGGTAGCGGATACCTATTCTTGATGGTGACATGGTTCAATTCTCGATAGTCAATACAAAGTCGCATACTCCCGTCTTTCTTCTTTACGAATAAAACAGGAGCACCCCAAGGAGACGTACTAGGACGAATAAAACCGATGTCCAACAACTCCTGTAGTTGGACTTTTAACTCCTGAAGTTCAATAGGAGCCATTCGATATGGGGTTTTAGAAATGGGCTTTGTACCGGGTTCAAGGTCAATAAAGAATTCAATTTCTCGTTCCGGGGGTAGACCGGGAAGTTCTTCAGGAAATACATCGGGAAATTCTCTAACAATAGAAATATTATTCAAATCTGACTTGTCTTTGTTCAAATCCATAACATGGGCTAAGAAAGCTTGACATCCGTTTTTCAATAAACGAATAGCTTTGTGGCTTGATATGACAGTGACTGATTTTAGTGGTTTAGTAGTTTGAATTCGTATGACAGGTTGGTTAGGAATATGAAAACTAACAACCTTACGAAAACAATCAATTTTAGCATGATGAGTGGTTAACCAATCAATTCCTAAAATCACATCAAAAGCAAGTATCTTTAAAGAGATAAGATCAACAGGTAATGTGATAGTGCCAACTTGGATCATGCAAGATTTATAAACTGTAGATGTAACGAAGGTTTCACCCAACGGAGTTTCAACAGATAAGTTAAAGTCCAATTTCTCCAGAGTCAAGTTTAAACGTTGAGCACAAGCAGGAGAGATAAAAGAATGGGTAGAACCGGTATCTAGTAAAGTATAAACTTCGCAAGAATTCAAGATGGGGTTTCTCGCGTTTTGGCCAGTAACGACAAACGCCCTTCCAGGAACCGCTGATTTCGACTTATCCGGGATAACTTTTGGAGTCACCATCCCCGCTGAACTTGGTTTTGCTACAGAACACTCTCGAGCTATATGACCTTCCTTTCCACAGTTATAACATACCTTGGATTGTTGTGGGCAGTTTGGGCTGATATGTCCCTCTTTCCCACATTTGTAACATACGACCGGTGGTCGTTCTCCTCCCCTAGAAACAGTTGATGTTTGTGCTGACGTCTTCACGTTATCATTGTTGTACCTTCTCTTCTTGAAATCTCCTCCCGACTCGCTCCTTCTATTATCACGACCACGATTACCACCAGAGTGGTTACCGCTTTTGTCCGAATGTTTTCCTCCCTGCTGGTTTTCATTGCTTCGATGACTGCCGCCACCGGTATGACCCTGGTTGTGGTCCCTCGGTTGCACATACTCATTATCTCGCTCTAATAATTGAGCCCTGTTTACAACATCTGAATATAAAGAAAATTTATGAGAGATAAGATATTGCCGAATCTCGGGTTTTAGACCTCTCAGAAACATCCTTGTCATTCGTTCCTCATTTTCGACCAAATGAGGTGCAAACCTGGATAACTCTGCAAACTTCGCCTCGTACTGGGACACCGTCATGTTGTTTTGTTCCAGTCTAATAAACTCAACCTCCTTCATATGACGAATACTTTCAGGAAAGTACTTGTCATTGAACAGTTTTTGAAATGTTTCCCAGGACATGTTGAGTGCGTCAGGCTGGGTACGCTTCACAGACTCCCACCAGTAGTCTGCCTCACCGCGGAACATAAATGTGGCGAATGGAACCTTCTGTTCCTCCGTGCATCCCAAGACATCAAATATCTTGGTAATTTGCTTGACCCACGTTTCCGCCATGATCGGATCCGGCTTTCCCTTAAATTCTGGTGGTCCCAATTCTTTGAACTGCTTAGCTGTGACAAACCGCGCGTTGTTATCATTTCCACCCGTATTCTGCACACGAGTCTCCCTCGTCTGATTTTGCATGAACTGCAAAAAGCTCCTAAACATTCCATCATTCATCGTTTGCTCGGTAACGTTGTTTACAGGAGGAATATTGCCTTCCTGTTGCACGTTCCCCTGGGTGTGATCAAAGGTGTCTCCACGGTCTGATTTACTCCATTATTAACGTTCTCAGCTGCCATTCTTAAATACTGCCATAAAACAAGGGTTAATAGTCATGTCATATATTATCCCTATACTCTGACCGACCAAATAAACACCAAATAAACTTAGTCAGGTCATACTAGCGAAGGAATTCCCCGTCTCTCCCCTCCTAGTTCTTGTCTCACATCTCAGCCAGGGATCATATCCCTAAGCTCTGATACCAACTGTGACGCCCCCAAAATAGGTATACAACACCCATTCTGAGTCGCCAAATACATGGTACAGAAAGCAAACTACAACTTCAATAATACAATTGTCGTGCAAAATACGACAACACATACTGTGAGTTTAAATACAAATATTGTCTTCTAGACAATATCCACACTCAAATAAATCCTCATTACAATTATTCAAACACTATTTTACAGAAATAGTGAGGACTGCTAAAACATCTTTCTAGAACCATCACTCCATACCCCGACTAGATCCTGCTATGTTCTCACCTCCTGAGAAGAAAAATGGAACAAAAAGGAAAAGGGTGAGCTCAACTAGCCCAGTAAAGAATATTATGACTAAGATAATATACAACAAATTATCGTTAGTCTTCAACAGGGAAAAATCTGATAAAATATAATCGACAACAAGTTTTAGATCAACAACTGCAGCGGAAACAGCAAACCATTAGAAGAGTCAAGTAGAGAAAGAATTCTACTATCTTCTAAGATTTAAAAGTCCATCATCAATATTTTATCCCTGTAACATCAATTAATAATCATCTTTAACCAAATATTCATCTTTGCACTACAGGCCAAAGATATTCATTTGTATCATCAGTCGGTCATGTTCATCTCAACACCTGTTCATCTTTGCACTACAGGCCAAAGATATTCATCAAGTAATTATACATCTTTGCACTACAGGCCAAAGATATTCAGTAATATCATCATTTAGGACTGAGGATGATGAAAAATATCTTAAAGAGAACGAATCCAATGAGACAGAAGGACAAATAGTAGGGATTCGTATAACAGTTTATCCAAGATCAATAATACTTCATAATAATCAATTGTGAAGCAGAATTCAAAAATAAAGATCAAAACATGGATACAATCAAAGATAGTAACCATAATAGACATCTTGGACAAAAAGGAAAAATTTTATTTTTCGGTGAATAGTGCCGTATTCGTGAATAGTGCCGTATACGTGAATAGTGCCGTATACGTGAATAGTAACCCCGACACAAAAAGTTCCAAATTTGATAAAAACTCATATCAATATTTCAGCATAATGATATTGAAGAAAATAATATCATTTAAGAAGAAAATAATATCCCTTACCTCAAAATATCAGTACTTCTGGTCGGAATACCGGTATAAGGCTGAAAGAAACTTGCTCTGATGAATAGAAACTCTCAAAGTATCTAAATACTCACAAAATACACTCAATAATCTAGAGAGAGAAAGAGAGAAAACTTGTTTCTGGTGTGATTTTCAATTCTAACTTAGCCCTCTATTTATAGGAAAATTTTAGTAGGTTTGACCTGCAACCTGATGGCTTTACCTGCTACTATTCCCACCCACCACATTTGAAATATAATTCAGCACATTTCTTCACCAACCACAAGTGGGGCCCACCAATTCTAGAATTTTCCATCAAAATGATAAACTCCGAAAATTCAACAATTTCTGAACCAGTCATCTCGTAAAATTCATAATAAATCATACGTTCATTTTTAACGGTTCAAAATTTGTGGACATATACTCAACTTATATATGTATAACATATCCAAAAATTACCACGATCCAACGGTCGGATTAAAAATTATAACCCCCGCAAACTATCTCAAAAACCCTGATTTTTAATACCTCCATTCCGACAAAAATACTGATAAAAACCTCAACATTAACTCCTTCATTTTTAACCACAAAAATATATCCCTCATTTATATCCACATAAAATAAATATTTCCTTATCATATGAATCAATAATTAATTATTCACAAATAATATTACAGAATCACATTTATGACAACCAGGCCGTTCCCAGGAAAGAGGGGGCTTTCCAATAAGGATTTCTCCTTACTGGCGCGCAATTAGATGACCAAACCTCTCCTTAGACAGAACTTTCTAGACATTGCCAATAATGTTATCTAATAATATTATTCAAATAATATGAATTATTGATCTGATAAATGAAAATACTGTGCAGCAACAATTATTGAAACAACAATAATATAAAATATCAACGCAGCAATTATTGAATCAATAAAATAAAATATTGAATAATAACTACTGTAACAATTATTGAGTAGTGCCTTCTTACGTAAGAATCAATAATTGGTGCAATACCGTGTGCTACTGTATTTTAACCACCGGGTATTCCAACAGTATTAACGGTAACAACTACGCCGTTATTTATAAACAACTTATACTTGTCGTTTTCTTCATCCAATCGCTTTCCGTTATGGGGCCCACACAAGGCTGCGTCGTCGTACGAATATTCCCCGACAGCAAGAATATTCCACGACCAACCGAATATTCACCGACCAAAAATAAATATTTTATAACCACTTGCTTATTTTGCAAAATTTGCACATTTCACCCATAACCAAAGTATTATATCAAATTAACCCCTTATTATTCACAATAATATTTAGAGAAAATTTGATTTTATTCATTAATAAGTTGGGGTCTTACAGCCTGTCGTTCTTCAGCCTGCTCTTCTAACTCATGAATACGATTTTGAAATTCTACATTTTGATCATATAATACCTCTAATAAACTCTCCTCAGGTACCTCTTCTTCCTCTTTTTCCTCACTCTCAGCTGTTACCTCTGCGACTATCTCGGGTGCAACTGTCAATTCTTCACTCACCACATGGATATCTCTAATTCCTTCTTCGTCTGACATCACATTATCATGGTTAGTGATTAGAGGTATCCCCACGGTCTCATTCACTTAATTGTTAACATTCTCAGCAGCCATTCTCAAATACTGCCATAAAACAAGGGTTAATTAAACAAATTAACATATCACATAATATCCCGATATTATGACTGACCAACAAATAAGCTTAGGTAGGACACACTAGCGAAGGATTTACTCATCTCTCCCCTCCTAATTATATTTCGCGATCTCTGCCAGAGATCATATCCCTAAGCTCTGATACCAACTGTGACGACCCCAAAATAGGTCCATTCCATCCAACCCATTTTGAGTCGCCAAATACATGGTATAGAAAACAACTACAACTTTATTACAACAATTGTCGTACAAAATATAACAACACATATGCTGTGAGTTTGGATACAAATATATACCAAATGTGACACATGTCCCAACCGTGGACAACACCTCACAGTGACACCTTACATAAAGGTATAGTCAAAAACTGTTTTAGAAATTAAAATCTTTGGGAAGTGCTCAAGGAAACCATCGTACATGGGAGGCCATGTGTCTAGGTTATGATAGATATCATATGGCCACAGAATTATTCTTGGTTGACCCAATATACCCCAAAGAAAAACAAGAAGATTACTATCATATTCCTCCCAATGGTGAGTCTTCTCTTGACTTATCATTATCTCTACTGTCTCTAATTGAGAATTATACTTCAAACAAACACCAAGATTATATAGGTAGTACTCGTAAATATACTCAGCAAATGGATGAGCACATCCCTGTCTTATGATGACACGAGGTTGTATATCATTAGACATCTTGTATGATAGTGGCAAAACACCCTTCCAACATTGGGTTCGCTTCACCCTAGATGATTCACCAAATATAACTACTAAATGATGACCACCGTTCTATTCCCATGCAACCCCCGCTCGACCCAGCTACACTCTTATTACCTGAAAGGAATTGTGAAACAGAAGGGTGAGCACAACTAGCTCAGTAAAGAATATCATGACTAAAGATAAATAAATTATCAATAGCCTTCAACAGTAATAAATCAGAGATTTAGAACATATGGTAGATGATAAAAAATTTCAACCATAGTTGCAGCGGAACGAGCAATCCATTAGAAAAGTCAAATAGACCATAAAGTCTATTATCTTCTCCACATTAAAAGTCCACAAACAATGTTTTATCCCTGTAACATTAATCAACAGTTCCTTTCCACAATTATATGAATAACTCATAATCATAATTGTAATTCTAAATTCCTCTTCGCATCCAGAACGAAGATAATTTTCATCACATGTCTTTACCTGAAACATCAAAGATCATGGTTATACCAAATCACAGTTCCTATTTATAATCATACTAACAATTTTATCTTTATACTACGGCCAAAGATATTCATCAACAGACCATCTTTGCACTACAGGCCAAAGATATTCAACAACATATCATCTTTGCACTACAGGCCAAAGATATTCAATTAACAGATCATCTTTGCACTACAGGCCAAAGATATTCCTCAACAGTTCATAT
Source organism: Panax notoginseng (assembly GCA_016801055.1). Lineage (NCBI taxonomy): Eukaryota > Viridiplantae > Streptophyta > Magnoliopsida > Apiales > Araliaceae > Panax > Panax notoginseng. The sequence goes on along the minus strand of CM029015.1, from coordinate 39,412,212 downwards.
TTGCATTATAGACCAAATATATTAATATCTCAAAAACATATATAATCATTTCAGAATTATATAAACAATAATTATAACCACGTTGATCAATTCACCTTTACACTTAAGCTAAAGATATTCAGTTATAAATTCAATGGTCATGATCATACCAGTCAACAATTCAACTTTGCACTACTGGCCAAAGAGAACCCATAGTCATGATCATACCAACAATCTACCCATCTTTACACTCAAGTGAAAGGGAATTTTAACATCAAATGTTTATATGATAATAAAAATAATATGATCAACAACTGCATTTATTTTCAAGAGCAACAATCATAAATCAACGATAATTTGGTCAGAAAAAGAAGCCAATTTTTGTCGTGAATAGTATCTCGTGAATAGTAACTCATAAATAGTAACTCGTGAATAGTAACTCGTGAATAGTAAACCCGACACAAAAAGGTAAAAATTACACAATAAAATGCATACCAATATCTCGGTATAATGATATTAAAAGAATAATATTTCTTAAGCTTATAAACAATTTATTTTTAATTGTTTACACTTTACTAAATAATGCATTTAATCATCCTAAAATGCCAAACTCATAAGATTTTATTACCAATAACCAAAACCCTCATAAACAATCTGCATATACCTCATATAGGATTCTCAAGCCATAAAATCCTATTTTTCAATTTTCTTACTTCATATAACATATTTAATTCATTTACTCATAACTAGTCTATTTTTATGAAAAATACCAAATCAGTTCCAAAAATATTTCTTTTCTGAGATTTAGCAGAATATAGTCTCATATTGAATATATATTTTTCTCAGAATTTTTAAAACTCATTTACTATTTTTCATATGGCCAAAACAGCCGAATATTTAGATATTTATCATAAATTGTAATTTTATCCAAAAATTCCAAAATTCACAGAATACACTGATATTATATAGATATACTTCCAATAAAAATTTTATCAATTTTGGAGTTAACCACAAGGAGTTATAAGCGGTTACTTTTAAAATAGTCTTTTCCCGTAAAATGCATAATTCTTAATCCATATATCCAAAAATCACCATTTTTGGACACAATCAATAAAACTCATCAACATATCATTTCAAATTTTTTCAGAATTTTCTGAAGGTCAGAAGAAATACGAACTGAAAAATATAATAACCCTTAAAATCCCTTACTATCCCTTTCCTCAAAAAAGCAGCATTTCAGACTAGATATCGGATATGACGTTGAAGGAAACTTGCACTGATGAATAGTAACTCACCAAGTATCTAAATACTCACAAAATACACTCGATAATCTAGAGAGAAAAAGAGAGAAAACTTATAAATTCTGGTATGATTTTCAATTCTAACTTAGCCCTCTATTTATAGGAAAATGTTAGCACGCCGAAGTTGACTTAACATGCAACTTGATGGCTTTACCTGCTACTATTCCCACCCACCACATTTGAATAAAAATCTCAGCACATTTTTTCACCAACCAAGAGTGGGGCCCACCAATTCTAGAATTTTTCACCAAAATGATTAACTCCGAAAATTCAACAATTTCTGAACCAATCATCTCGTAAAATTCATAACAAATCATACGTTCATTTTTAACGGTTCAAAATTTGTGGACATATACTCAACTTATATATGTATAACATATCCAAATATTACCACGATCCAACGGTCGGATTAAAAATATCTCAAAAACCCTAATTTGATTTTTAATACCTCCGTTTCGACAACAATACAGATAAAACACCTCAACATTAACTCCTTCATTTTTAACCACAAAAATATATCCCTCATTTATATCCACATAAAATAAATATTTCCTTATCATATGAATCAATAATTAATTGTTCACAAATAATATTACAGAATCACATTTATGACAATCAGGCCGTTCTCAAGAAAGAGGGGGCTTTCCAATAAGAATTTCTCTTTACTGACGCGCAATTAGGTGACCAAACCTCTCCTTAGACAGAACTTTCTAGACATTGCCAATAATGTTATCTAATAATATTATTCAAATAATATGAATTATTGATCTGATAATGAAAAATACTGTGCAGTGACAATTATTGAGTAGTGCCTTCTTACGTAAGAATCAATAATTTCAAAAATACTATGCAATACCGTGTGCTACTGTGCAATAACGCGTATTACTGTATTTTAACCACCGGATATTCCAACAGTGTTAACGGTAACAACTACGTCGTTAATTATAAAAACTCAATTTTTATCGTTATCTTCATCCGACCGTTTTCCGTTATGGGGCCCACAAATAGCTGCGCCGTCGTACGAATATTCCCCGACAGAAAGAATATTCCACGACCAAACGAATATTCCCCGACAATAATGATTATTTTATAACCACTTGCTTATTTTGAAAAAATTTCACATTTCACCCATAACTTTAAACTTTTATCAATTTAACCATTTACTTAATAGTAATTATAAGAAAATTTGAATACTTTTATCTCATAAAATTCGGGGTCTTACACATAATGTCTACTATCTCCTCTAGATTAAAAGTTCATCGTTAATATTTCATTCCTTTAATACTCATCAACAGTTCATTGTTATACCCAAGACAAAGAGAACTTTCATCACCTGTCTTCACCTTATAATCAGGTAAATCAATAGTCCATCTTTGCAATACAAGCTTAAAATATACAACTGTAAAATCAATAACGCTGAGACTCAGCTCAATAGTATCACGACCACGAATTATCCATGCACTACGAGCCAAGGATATTCGTGTTTTCACCAATGGTCATAATTATACCGAATAATCCCTGGTCAAAATCATGTCAATCAACTGTCCATCTTTGCATGTAAGCCAAAGAGGATTTTTACCACATCATTTGTAACATTACGGTCATGATTATACCGAATTATCCCTGGTCATAATCATACCAAGTCCATCTATGCACTACGGGCTAAAGATGACTTTTATCACATTATTTGTAACATTACGGTTATGATTATACCGAATAATCCCTAGTTATAATCATACCAAGTCCATCTTTGCACTACGGGCCAAAGATGACTTTCAACACAATATAAGCATGACAATGATATATATAATGAATAAACATAAATAATCAGAATAATAAGATAACATAAATCTTAGTGATTTTCAATTTAATTATCCAGAGTCCAAATTATTAACATAATATTGGATGAAGCACAAACTATTAAGGATATTCTAATCCTTTCAGGACTTTTCACCATTTAATGATAAACTGAAAAAATGAATATTAATATCTTACCATAATATGGAGTATGAATGAAAATGATATTTCTTTTACTAAAAAAATGATACCCTCTTACCACAATAATGATATCCCTTACCTTAGCATGTGACTTGATTATGCTTTCTGTGAAATTGATCAACTTAAACAATGCTTGCATTCCTTTTCTACACTTGGAGTAACATTACACTCAATAGAAATACTCACAATATTATAGTAAAAAAATTCTATATTTTTAGTGTAGTGATGGTGTGTGTTTAGTTACTCAATCGAGCAACTTATTTATACTAAAAATTTAGTAAACAACTAGCACACCCCCTTTGACAAAATAATCAAATGAGGTATTTAATAATGGTAGTGAAATTTATGGTCCCACCGAGAAAATTAAACCAACTTGTACACATTTGAACAAAATTTGTTCAATAATAGAGTTGTGGTCCATACTACTTTAGAAAAAGTAGAGTGTCGGCAAGTCCTGCCAAATTTACTTTTGTTAAAAGAAAATAATTGAACAAACATCTGCATATCATACATATCTTTAATCAAAACCTTTTATTCATCAATTATTTACACATTTTCAATCTTTCAATAATTATTCACAATTATTAACATAGACTCACAATACTGTCAACTGGTTTAATTATATCATATCAAATAATATAAGTCACTATGCAATAACTACTGTGACAATTATATCAAAGACTGAGTGACTTCTTACATACGAATCGAATCAATACCTTGCTATAAACAATTTAAATTCTATTAAAAGTCGGGGTCAACACCTAAACATATTTACATCAATTAATATATGAACCAACTAACAAATCATTATTCATTTTCCAAAACTTTAGAAGTGAATAATAAAACTTGAGAAATCTAAAACCTCATATATGATAATCCACTATTATAATATTATCACCATTTTTACTTTAACAAAAATATTATTTTTATTTTTATCATAACTCATTTGTTACTTGTGCGTTTACATCCCGATATCTCATGAGCTTACTAACACTTCTAAAATATTTAAAATAGTATTCTAAACTTTCTAAACAATTTTCACATTTTTCGGATTATCCAATAATTTTCTTTAATTATTTCTATTTATAAAAATTATCATTTAATAGCTTCAAAATAGAAATACTAACTCCACAAACTTTTATATCATTAAAACATCATCAATATTAATCTTATATTATTATAATATTTTTCAACAAAATTCATAATTTTTCACCATTCATAGAATTTCCTATAAATTTCTTCTATTTTTAAACTAATCAATAATAGCTTAAAAATACAATAAATATTTCTATTATTCAATAATTTTTCAAAACTGCCCAGAAATTATGAAATAAGATTATAAGATTTTTCACCGATTTTCATAGTTTTTCATCTTTCATAGAGTATTCTATGAATTTCTTCTATTTTCAAACTAACTATAAATAGTTTAAAAATACAATAATTACTTCTGCTTTTCAATAATTCATCAAAATTTTGTAAAAATTCTAAGATGATAATATAAGCATTCTGTAAAAATATTTCAGCCCAAATAATTTTTTTGATAAATTAATTATAAATCCCCATATACAGAAACTTCAATAATTCATAATAATTAGCCATTTTATTAGGAAAATATGAATCTTATGTCTTTCCATGTAAAATTTAATTCTCTACAACTTTGTAGAAGAAAGTATTTCCAAATTCTAACTCTAACATAGAGAGAAAAGCTTACCAAAAATTCTACTACAACAATTTCTGGATCAGTCACCTCCTTAAATTCATAACAAATCATACGTTAATCTTTAACGGTTCAAAATTTTGTGAACAAATACTCAACTCATATATGCAAAATATATCCAAAAATTACAACGATCCAACGGTCGGATTAAATATTATAACTCACGCAATAGATTTAATAAAACAGATTTTTTGGACTAGAAGTCCTTCGCACCAGTTTCACTCAAACTGTCACCACGAAAAATTCAAAAAGAATTTTTGGGTGATTCAAATTTCATCTGTTAGCTTCCTTCCAGGGCTTTTGATATATGACTCATCTCCTAACTCATTATACACAAAGAGTTATAGATTTTACAAAATCAAGTAGTAAACTAATTTTTCTAAAAATCTCCAAATTTCGTTTTTCATTTGATTTCTTGATTTCTTTCCTTTGATTCATATTTTTGCAAGTTTAAAACATCCATTACATACATAAGTATGTACTCTTTACATAAAATCTATAAAACTAAACTTATCAAGATTTTTTAAAAAAATATCTTACTTGATTCCTTCTCCATTTCCTTCTTCCTCTTCCTCTTCCTCTTCTTCTTCTTCTTTCTCTTTTTCTTTCTCTCGCTCTCTTTCTCTCGCTCTCTTTCTCTCTCTCTCTCTCTCTCTCTCTTCTAAGACTTTGGCTACGGGAGGAGTATGTGAGTGCTGAAAATTGGCTTCCTCATGCCAACAACAAGGCCCCCCCTTTTATTTCGTCTTTTTGTTTTCTATCTTTCTTTTCCTTTTTCTCTCTCCCCTTTTTCTCCTTTTTCCCTCTTTTTCTTCTTTTCTTTCCTATTTTCTTCCTTCCATTATTCCTTTGTCTCCCACATGTTAGCCGCCCAATAATCATCCCACTTACTCTCTTTATTTGCTCTTTTATCCAATTAATTGCTCATTTGACCAATTATGAATTTAACATTTTAAATTTTAAAAATAATAATCATAAATTAAATTAGACTTTTATTTTATAAAAGTCTGGGTTTTACAATCACCCCACCTTATGAAATTTTGTCCTCGAAATTTATGTACCTGGTAGTTCGAATGGATGAAAATTTCAAATTCTAGCTCACATGCTACTTCCTTTGTTTCATGGTTCATCAATTGCTCATCTCCTGTATTTCAGATATCATTCTAGAATACAGCTTCAAAACAAAGGTTAATTGACATATCACATATTATCCATATACTCTGACCGACGAATTAAATAACAAATAAGTTTTGGTAGGTCATACTAGCGAAGGATTTACCCGTCTCTCCCCTCCTAGTTCTAGCCTCACATCTCAGCCAGGGATCATATTCCTAAGCTTTGGTACCAAATGTGACGCCCCCAAAATAGGTACACATCACCCATCTTGGGTCGCCAAAAAATACACTACTGACAACTACATTTATACAACTGCAGTGCAAAATACGACGACACATATACTGTGAGTTTCAATACAAATATTGTAACGTATATAATACGACAATATTCATACTCAAATTATTACAATGCCATTTAAAGTACAGCAACAATTATTTCAAGTCCCAAAAGGAATACGAGAAGATTTATGTCCTCCTCATTCTAATGGAGTGCATTTTGACGCTTTTAAATTCGAGTTCACATCACCCTATTTAGTTCACCAAATATAACTATTAAATGATGTATAAAATATGTCACACATTTTAAATTCTCAGTACAATTATTATGCCCCACCGTTTCATAATTTGATTAGGCTTGTGACTAATTCGTATCACCACTTTATACTCATGTTCTCTCTGCTAGTTCCAGCTACACTTTTACTACCTGAAAGGGGTGGTGAAGTTAAAGGGTGAGCACAAATAGCCCAGTAAAAAATATCATGATTTAAGATAATTAAATTATCAAAATAATTCAGATATTTAGAACATATGGTATAAGATAAAAGTTTTCAACCATAATAGCAGTGGAATCAACAATCCATTAGAAGAGTCAAGTAGAACATAATGTCGACTATCTCCTCTAGATTAAAAGTCCATCATTAATATTTCATTCCTATAATACTCATCAACAATTCTTTTTTATACCCAAGACAAAGAGAACTCTCATCACCTGTCTTCACCTGAACCACCACAAATTATAATTAAAGCACAATTCATATTTATAATCAGGTAAATCAATAGTCCATCATTGTAATACAAGCCTAAAACATACAACTATAAAATCAATAACGCTGAGACTCAGCTCAATAGTATCACGACCACGAATTATCCATGCACTACGAGCCAAGGATATTCGTGCTTTCACCAATGGTCATGATTATACCGAATAATAACTGGTCATAATCATGCCAATCAACTGTCCATCTTTGCACGTAAGCCAAATAGGATTTTTACCACATCATTTGTAACATTACGGCCATGATTATACCGAATAATCCCTGGTCATAATTATATCAAATCCATCTATGCACTGTGGGCCAAAGATGACTTTTACCATATCATTTGTAACATTACGGTCATGATTATACCGAATAATTCCTGGTCATAATCATACTAAGTCCATCTTTGCACTACGGGTCAAAGATGACTTTCAACACAATATAAGCATGACAATGATATATATAATGAATTAACATAAATAATCAGAATAATAAGATAACATAAATCTTAGTGATTTTCAACTTAATTATCTAGAGTCCAAGTTGCTAACATAATATTGGATGAAGCACAAACTATTAAGGATATTCTAATCCTTTTAGGACTTTTCACCATTTAATGATAAACTGAAAAAATGAATAATAATATCTTCCCATAATATGGAGAATGAAAGAAAATGATATTTCTTTTACCAAAAAAAATGATACCCTCTTACCACAATAATGATATCCCTTACCTTAGCATGTGACTTGATTATGCTTTCTGTGAAATTGATCAACTTAAACAATGCTTGCTTTCCTTATCTACACTTGGAGTATATTACACTTAATAGAAATAATCACAATATTATACTCACAATATTATAGTAAAAAAATTCTATATTTTTAGTGTAGTGATGGTGTGTGTTTAGTTACTCAACCGAGCAACTTATTTATACTAAAAATTTAGTAAACAACTAGCACATCCCCTTTGACAAAATAATCAAATGAGGTATATAATAATGGTAGTGAAATTTATGGTCCCACCGAGAAAATTAAATCAACTTGTACATATTTTAACAAAATTTGTTCAATAATAGAGTTGTGGTCCATACTACTTTAGAAAAAGTAGAGTGTCGGCAAGTCCTGCCAAATTTACTTTTTTAAAAAGAAAATAATTAAACAAGCATCTGCATATCATACCTATCTTTAATCAACACCTTTTATTCATCAATTATTTACACATTTTCAATCTTTCAATAATTATTTACAATTATTAACATAGACTCATAATACTGCCAACTGGTTTAATTATATCATATCAAATAATATGAGTCACTATGCAATAACTACTGTGATAATTATTGAATCAAAGACTGAGTGACTTCTTACGTACAAATCGAATCAATACATTGCTATAAACAATTTAAATTCTATTAAAAGTCGGGCAACACCAAAACATATTTACATCAAATAACATATAAACCAACTAACAAATCATTATTCATTTTTCAAAACTTTAGAAGTGAATAATAAAACTTGAGAAATCTAAAACCTCATATATGACAATCAAATATTCTGATATTATCGCCATTTTTACTTTAACAAAATTATTATTTTTATTTTTATCATAACTCATTCGTTACTTGTGCGTTTACATCATGACATCTCATGAGCTTACTTACACTTCTAAAATATTTAAAATAGTATTCTAAACTTTCTAAACAATTTTCACATTTTTCAGATTATCCAATAATTTTCTTTAATTATTTCTATTTATAAAAATTATCATTTAATAGCTTTAAAATAGAAATACTAACTCCACATACTTTTATATCATTAAAATATCATCAATATTAATCTTAAATTATTATAATATTTTTCAGCAAAATTCATAATTTTTCACCATTCATCGAATTTCCTATGAATTTCCTTTATTTTTAAACTAATCAATAATAGCTTAAAAATACAATAAATATTTTTGTTTTTCAATAATTTTTCAAAACTGCTCAGAAATATAAAATAAGAATATAAGATTTTTCACTAACTTTCATAATTTTTCATCATTCATAGAATATTCTATGAATTTCTTCTATTTTTAAACTAACTATAAATAGTTTAAAAATACTGTAAAGCCCCCAAATCCGGATACTTGAAACCCGAACTCGGTGCTTGACGATACCATTTTTATGAACGGAATAATACTAATAATAATAATAATAATAATATAAAGATCAACTTAATTTACATATCATCAGAGTCTAATTCCCAGTTACGAGACCTTTAAACATTCATTACATTACATGATAATTAATATATATCATTATTATCTTAATAAACTCTAGTTATTACAAAAGATAGCATTATTATTCATTCAGCGATCTTCCCTTTTCCTTTGTTCTTGGCAGAGCCTTTAGGTTGTTCACACTTAGCTGAAAATGTTTAAATTAAGCAAGGATGAGCATTTGAGTGCCCAGCAAGTAATAGCAATTATAAATATATATAAGCTGAAAGAATTTAAATATTTTTTTTATACTACCCTTCTACAACAAATCAATAGTTGTGAAGTAATCTGAACCGATAATAATAACATAACAACCCTCTTTCAAATTCTTAAAACTACGTAATGACTATAATTAGGGTTAAGGTGACATACTATGAACATTATTTTTAATTTTAGAATAGGTTGAGCAGAACTTCATCCGCAAACCGTCATAACTTACGGGCATGGGGGTGATCAGCTCGTTGTACTCTGTATTGATCAATACTACATGCAAGAACGATGTTATCGTTCACTCTGTCCACCTTGGGTGCATAAAAAGTTTTTCCGTGTACGGGATGATCATAATTGTCGGGGTTCCAAACCAAAGGTTTTATCTTGTTTAACAATAATCTATAATTCAACATATATATATATATATATATATATATATATATATATATATATATATATATACGGGTAATTAACAAAGGTGTATCAATATGTGATTAAATACAATGATTATCCAAGTGAGGACACTTGTATAACCATTTATAGAAATTAATGAATAGAATATATATCTGAATTATCATATACTAACATGTTGATAATCAATGAGCATATATAATATATATAATAATAGGGTTAATAATCTGTACAATAATAATATAATTCTGAAACATTCTTACTCATGTCCTATTGCATAAAGAAAATGCAAAGGTAAGATACTTGCCTGATACGCTTCTTACAATTCGCAACTTAGTTTTATCTTTTATATAACACCTATCAGTAATATGATCATTTTACTGATTAGAATAATATATCTCAACATATAATACTGCTTATTGCAGTCAGCACATAACTTAATTACATTGTCACATATGTTTAACAACCATTGAATCACAAATAAACACATATCTAATCAAATTATCTATGTCCAGATCAATTTCTGAAATATGTCGGTGTACCGACGGCTTTATCGGGTAATTATCGAGTCTAATACTCTATCCTGTAGCTCAATATCTGTAATTATCAGTCATATTATTTTTAAACGACTTATAATAATTTTTAAACATTTATTATAATTTATCATGAATTTTTAAACATTAGAATCATTATTAAATGATTTAAATATAAAAAAAAATTCTATTATCATTAATATTTAATTACTATTAAACTATTAATGAAACCATTGTCAAAATATTAAAGTTATTTATAATAACTTAGAATATTTTTAAAGTATTAATATTACCCTTAAATAATTTTCAAAACAATTAAAATTATTTTTAAATAATTATCATTAATATTTAATTATTAATGTACTATTTATCAAAATATTAAAAGTCATTAAGTATAACTTAAAATATTTTTAATTCATTTATATCCTTTTTAAATGATTTTTAAAATTAATAAAACCATTTTTAAACTATTTATTTAATATAATTATTAAATAAATATAATATCATTAATTATTAAATTAATATCATTATTATTAAGTTATTAATGGAATTATCCTTTAAATATTAAAAGTTATATTTTATAACTTAAAATATCTTTAAACACCATATTTTCATTTAAAATGATTTTTATAATATTAAAATTATTTTTAAACTAATTTATTTAATATAATTATTAAATAATTCTAATATCATTAATATTAAATTAATTAATAAAATTTACCTTTAAATATTGAAAGTTATATTTTATTACTTAAAATATTTTTAAATACCTTATTATTATATAAAATGATTTTTAATATAATAAAATTATTTTTAATTAATTTATTTAATTCATTTACTAAATAACTTAATTATCATTAATATTAATTTATTATTGAATTTCATCACAAAATATTAAAAGTCATTAAAAATAACTTAAAATATTTTCTTATACCATAAAATAATTTTAAATGATTTTTCATGTATTTAAATCATTTTTAACTAATTTATTAAATATTATAATTAAATAAATTAAATAACTTTAATATTTCAAAAATATTAAATATTTATGAAATAAACTTAAATAATTAAAACTAATTTTCAAACTTTAAAATAATTTTTAACAATTTATTATATATTTTTAATAATTTAAAACTATTTTTTTCTATTTATTTAATTAAAATAATAAATTTTTAAAAATATTTGTCACTAAAAACTGCCTATAGCGACAGAACCGTCGCTATAGGTGTTCTTTGTGTTCTTCATGAAACCCAGAACATGCATGTCAGTTATCAAGTGGCCTACTTTGACCAAGATTTCTAATCATTTCATGATGTTTATGGACTTGGTTTTGGTCAGATCGTGTAGTACAAATGCAACACTACAAGACCCAACCACTAACATGATCAAACAAACATCACAATAAGTAGATATAAGCCTTCAAAATGGCTGTCAGGGCTGTTCTTCATTTTCTTGGGTTACCCAGAAATGAAGAACAGTTCGGTCAGTCCACTTTGGGCTTCCATAACTTGTTGTTCTTGTAATGTTTATGTGATTTAAGACTTCCAGATTGAAGCCAGCATGTGATACTATAGATCTACTGCATAATATACATATAACAACCTTACAAACAACTGATCCAATGCGGTCAAACTGTGACAACCCGAGAATTTAGATAATTATTAAATCCTAAAATGATGGATTAAATGTTATAACATTAACCTAGACAGAAAATAAGTGTATGGAATTGCCGTTTCTGTGAAGAAATTTTAAAGATTTCAAAATTTTTAAGAAGAACCTATATGGTTTCTTAATTGAATGAAAATAAAGAAATATGTGTTACAAAATTTCAAAACCCTAGAAATGAATTAATATGTACTTGAAGGAATATCGAGAATAAGGTATTACGATACCTGTAAATTCGGTGTGAACTGAATAGTCTAAGAAATGCTATATAAGTACATATGAAAATTTTAGTAAGGAGATAAGATTTCACATGAAGAAATATTTTAAGGTTAAACGAAGATGAGTATATGTATAGAAATATATATACTTAGTAAGGTGCTATATATATTTTAGCAAGAAGAATGATGAATTAAGTTATTGATATAAGGATCAAGATAAAACTATGTTAGTAATTAACATAGCTTGAACGTTGGCCTTGACTGGCAAATAAGAATTTGAATAAGTATAAAGTCGTTAGTTAATACGATTAACAATAAGAAGGGGGTAATTTAAAACTCAAAATTTGAGTTAGAGATAGAATTTTGAAGCATGGACTGCTCGGTTGCGTCCGCAACGTCAAGATTAGTCATAATGGACAGTAAACAAAAAATGTGTAAAGGTTGACTTTTGGTCAAAGTCAACAGTTAACTTTTTATGGAGAAAAGTCAAAATTAGAGTGAGAAGTGAAATATGTTATGCTATGATGTTATATGGATAATGATATAATATTTAATATTATACCAATGATGTAAAACTAAAATATGAGATGAGATCTAATATGTAGATATGAATATTGGTATCAAAGTAGTTAGTAAATTAAATTCATATTTGAATAAATGATTGAATATATTAAATTATATATTTAATATATAAATAATTGTTTGAAAACAATTTATGGAGAGGAGGAGGAAATTAAATTTAAGTATACAATATGAATTGTATAACTTGAATAAGTTATTTAAATTATGTATGAGAATTTAATAACCTAAATGGTTATTGTTATTTGGTGGTTCTAGTATTTAAATATATACTAGTGACCTAATCTAAGAGATTTGTGGAGCATGTCATAATTTATTTAATGATTATGTGAGTAAGTGAATACGAATATTATGTGATGACAAATAAAAGAAACTAGTGTAATCCTAATTATATATTAGGAATGAAGAATTAAATAACTTAAGGGTTATGGGATGAGAGAATTATGGAATATAAAATATATACTAATTTTAAGAGATTTATTTTATACATCTCGGTTAATTAATTTTATAACCTAATTAATGTAAGTTTAATTGGGTTAAGAAATTAAGTGTACTTGAGTAAGAATTTATATTTAACTTGAGTACATAAAAACCCTAATGAAATGAGTAGGGTAAGATAAAATTTAGTGTAATGGATCATATTAATTTTATGGCCCAAACATTTTAGCTAGGAAGTCCAAATATTTTATTTGAAAAAGCCAAAGGAATTAAGTTTTAAGCTCAAGCGAGCCAATTGTTAAGGAACATGTGGGAGAATAATAATATTAATATTATATTAAGTCAAGAGATATACTTTTATTATCACAAGTTTATCAATTTTATGACTTAATTAAAGTAAGTTTAATTTGGTTATAAAATTTAGTGTGCAAGGGTAATAACTTAAATTCTAAATGTTTGGAATGAATACCCTAATTAAATATTTAGGGTGTGATAATATTAAAAGTATTGGACCTAATTTATTTTCATGGCCCAAGAAATTAATCTAAAAGTCCAAAGAGATTAATTACGGTGGCCCAAGTGTTAGCCCAATCAATAAATTAAGAAGCCCAAAACTTGATCCAAGTATGGAAGGACATAATGGTCATTTGGTAACTAAAATAAAAGCCATAAAAATCTAAGCAAGACTTGGGCAAGATAAGGCCACTTGGCCGGATATACATGGAGAGAAAAAGAAGGGAGTGCATGTCATCATGCTAAGCCAGAAGTTTGCAAAAGATAATTACAAACTTAGCTAGGTGTCATTTATTTAAGGAGCCACATGATTCAATAATAATCCACATGCTATGTAATGATTATTACTAGAGATAGAGAATTAGTGGAGAAATATGGAGAAGATAAGGCCACATGGCCGGATAAGATAGAGAGGAAAAAGATAAGAAGAAAGAGAAGAGAAGAAAGAGAAAGAGGAAAAGAAAGAGAGAGAATGAGTGGGAGAAATATTAGGCCACATGGCCAGATGGGTTTTGAGGAAGAAAAGAAGCCACATGGGTGGTTTGGTTTGTGGAAAAGAAGAGAAGTATTAATCATATATCTAATCTAATAACAAGTTATCTTGTTTTCTTTCTCTTTCATCCCTTCCATTTAGCTAACATAAGAACCAACTAGAGAGAGAGGGAGAAGAGGTTCGGCAGCCCTTAGAGGGAAAAGTGAGAGTTTTTGATAACTCATCAAAGCTCCATAATCAAACAATGAAGAAGAAGAAAAAGGAGAGCATGGTAATCAAAGGTATAATACCTTTTTGTTCATGTAATTTTTGATTATTCTAAATCAAACTTTGAATCTATGTTTATAAACTCAAAAACCTTAGATCTATGTGTTTATGAGTGTTTTATGTGTAGATTTACCCATATTGGGTGTTGATTAAGTTGGAAATCGAAAATAAAGAAAAGTGATTTTTCTAGTTTTATAAGCTCTAAAATTTCTATGTACTTTGGATTTCCACCGTTTTTGATCTACACCTTCTTTTTACGATCCGTCAAAGGGATGTGCTAGATATGTAAGTTAACTACTAAACCCAAGTGGTAGCACTCAAAAATATTGAGTACACAAGTTGTAGTGACTGTTTTACCAAAAACAGTTTCATTGCTAAAAGTGAAAAATAGACTGTTTTGGACAGTCAAAGAGTAGGGGCAGTTTGGTCATTTTTTGGACATCTAAAAATTCTGGAAAAATTTGGGAGAGTACTATGATAAGTTATCTAACATCTCCAAGTGGAATCACTGAAAAAGGAGTTGTAGATTTCCGTATGGAAAATGTTTAATAAAGCACGAAAAACTGCAAAAAGGCCATTTTGCTTCTAAAATTTAAAATGGCCGTTTCGGCCACTTAATTTGTGAGAAAAATTCTGGCCTTTTGGGACATGAAAATATATGATATCAAGTACCTTGTGTCCAAAAATGAGCTCATTCCGAGTTAAAATGAGCAAGTTATGACCATTTCAATTTCTGTGATTTTCCGACGAAAATGGCTATAACCGGAGTTCTATAACTCCGATGGCCACGAAATTTAAACTGGAGTGTCACGTTAAGACGTATAAGATTGTGCCAAGAGATGGGAATTTCCGGAGTTGAGCACGAGGTAGCTAATTTCTTAAGGAATTAACTAAGAATGATTTTTAAAAAATACCAAAGGAAGTTGGAAAATTTTGGAAAAATACTTTTTGTGTATGAAATATGTGTATACATGTTTGTACAAAGGATAGAAAAATAATAAGTTAATTTGGTATTTTCGTATACGGATATAGAATCCAGCTTGCTGGATTAGAAAATCTGATGAATCCAGTTTGCTGGATTGAAAAGAAGTTTACTGAATTGAAAATATGTTGAATCCAACTTGCTGGATTGCAATCTAGTTGCTGGATTTGTAATCTAGTTTGCTGGATTGCAGTTTGACTTGCTGGATTAAAGGAATTATGTATCCAGTCTGCTGGATTGGTCATTAGGTTGAAGGATTATGAATCCAGCTAGCTGGATTGAAGTATTAGAGAAAACAGTTTGCTGAATTATAAACATTTTGCTGGATTATAGAAAAGAGTTTATAATATGAAAGATTAAGTGTTTAATCATAATGAATATGATACAGTGATTGAATAATTATCCAAGAATGATAATAATACCGATGTGTTAGGATGTTATCTAATATTTGATTAAGTGTTAGATAATCTATTGACAAAGTAATTGTATTATTATACAAAGTAGAATATGTTGATTGAGAGACCGATCTTATTAATGATAGGTCTTACCAAAAGAAGTTAACTTAAACTGCGTAGCAGTAGTCAACGAATCAGACAAGTTTCCTAACTCAAACTCGAGTTATATTTCAAAGTATGTTAGTGAATAATTATTGATGATTATTCATGTCTATACTGGTTATTGATTCGCACTTAGTGCATGTTGCATATGTTCATCAGGTATGAAAGGCTGATCACCTTCATTACCATAAGGTTCAGTTAAATTGTTTATGGTCATTGTTGACCTTCAAACATTATTGATTCAGTCATGAAATTATTGAAACTTGATTCATGTTATTTCACAATTAATATATTGTTGAAAACTTGAAAGCTTAATGATTCTTTTCAATCATGATATATCTTCATTGTATTTAAAACTTGCTGGGCAAATTTGATGCTCACCCTTGCTATATCATGATAAAATTTTCAGATTTAGATGAAAGCTCGAATAAAGACAGAGACAAGGGCAAAGTGCAAGATTATTTTATGTTGCAGTTAGATCTATTAAATTTTCTAACGAACATAGCATTGTAAACCTTTAAGTTATTGAAGGTATGTATTAAGTTAAGATTGTAGACCTTGGGAATGATGTGTAAAAGTTTAATGTATAAACAGTTTATGTTTATATCTTCCGCAATAGTTATAGAAATAGTATACCAGATCCTTGGTGATTAGGACCGGGATCTGGGGATGCTACAGTTGGTATCAGAGCTGTAGGTTATAAACCTTAGGTAGATGTACCTTAGGATATAACCGCGGAGAGATGATAAGTAATAAACTCGAATAGAGTTTAAGTGATAAGAGATGAATTTTTGGAAATTCATTATTATTTAAAGAGAAAGATAATTAAGATTCAAAGAAGAATCTTGAAGAGCTATAAGGATAAGAATCCGGAGTTACCTGACTCCAGTAATAGAGATGAAAAGTGATAATAAATAGACTATGTCTATAAGATAAGAAGTGTTAATAAAATCATAATATAATATGATTAAAGAGAAGAATAAGAAGATCGTAAAATAAAACGATCGTAAGTATAAGGAGAAATGATTACTAAATAAGATCACGACGTGATCAGGTTAAATCGTTGAATAACATAAGATATGTTAAGTGATTGGAATGATATAGCCTGATGCTATAAAAAAAATGTACTATGAAATGGTACGATGTAAACTCAGAAAAGAGTGGCAAATGTTAAGATACGGATTAAAGAAAATTCGTATTAAGAAAAGAGAAAGTAAGAATGGTGTGGGATTTCAATTGAGGACTCAAGTCAGCAGCTGAGTTGTATGATTCCTTGTATGGGCAGGGAATTTGTACTTGGTTTTAGAATCACTTAGCTTCCTGGTCGATATAGTGGTTAGGTTGACCGATTCTTTGTATGGGCGGGGAATTGTTCGCTTAGCTTCCTATATTGATTAGTGGCCGAGTTTGGTTTGACAACCACTTAGTTTCTTACATTGATAATCATTGGAACCTAATGTCGCGCTATTTGCTATATGCATGTGGATAAGGTGATTCTTTTCTCATGTGTATAACGAATAGATAGAGAATATAAGGTTAAGTACGAGTTCTTAAAACTCATACTTATGGTACGTTCGTGACTCATAATTATATGAAATGTTTATGAACCCCTCAGCGAATGGACGCCAAAGGTCTGACGAGGACAAGTTCTTAAACTCATATGATTGTGGAAAGTTCCTGAACTCATAATGTGTGGTAAGTTTGACGAACGGGTATAGTTATATTGAGATTGGAGAATTGAAGATGATAGAAATAGATAGACTTATTAAGAAATGGATCAGTAGAGAAATTGAAGTTGATGGTGGAATCATAGGTATTCCAAATCTTCTAGCTATGCTAGACTTCAAAGTTTTTGACATCAAGCTAAATTCGCACTGATGTGCCTTTCGAAATAAAATGAATTTTTGTTATCCTCAACATAGGGTTACAACTGTGTAGAAGTGGACTTCGTACTACTAACACATCGTTACCTGTTGTGGCGTGATGACACCAAAAATGATTTTCAAAGGTTTTTGAACAGTTTAAAGAAGAGTCTAGGCTAATTGATTCGGCTAGACGAAAATGATTTGAATTATCAAAATGTATTTTTATATCATTAATGCATCATGCAACCTGGTGCAGAGATGATAAAAATGATGGAGTTATCAATGCAGAATTACCTAGTGTGGTATGTGATCTAAAGATCGTCAGCCCACTATGGTATGATGTAGTATGACAAAGTCACACAATGACGGAATCCTCAAACGGACTGTAAATACAGTGCGGTATCATGAAGTCATAAAATGATTTTAAGAATTTTAAAGATAATTTATTGCCAACTGAATTTGGCTAGAAATGTTTCTATTGAAATTCGAATGATTGATATGCGTCTAAGCTATTTGATTCAGCTAGACAAATATTTATGAAATTCAAAGTATTCTTTGAAAGCTTATGCCAAACCAAATTGTTTTGGTGCGGAATCTTATGATAAGTCTGAGGTGAATAACCCTAAAAATGGGGATATACTAATGGGATAAAATATTCCAATTTAAGAACGGATATAGTCGTTCCGATTACTAAGGTACAACAGACTGATCATCTAAAGTACCCGCATCGATAGTTTACCTTCTTTGTGATTGTAAACATACCAAATATAAAATATTTCAGAGGTAGAGTACCTTTCTTTCTTAATTGAAGGAGGTAGCAGGTAGAAATACCGTAAACCTCAAAGTTCATGATTTTATGATCCCTCAGACAGATATAAGAATATTTTAAACTCCTCAGAGTAATGTTGGGGTAGTATGTGATTATGGATATGAATAGTGTAAACTCGTTGAGTACGAGTAGAATCTGAGATGATTGAATAAAGGTTATTATGACAACCTAGTTTTGCTTAATGTTTAGAAGATGTAAACTCCTAGTGAGTAGTTATGGTGAAATGTGATAATAGATGAGAAATCCTCAAAGGAGAAAATTGTAAAGGTTAAGTTAAAAACCTAGTTTTGATCAAGAGAATAAGCAGAGATTAGTATGCTTTAATTTCGGGGACGAAATTCTTAGAAGAAGGGGTGAATGTGACAACCCGAGAATTTAGATAATTATTAAATCCTAAAATGATGGATTAAAGGTTATAACATTAACCTAGACAGAAAATAAGTGTATGAAATTGCCGTTTCTGTGAATAAATTTTAAAGATTTCAAAATTTTTAAGAAGAACCTATATGGTTTCTTAATTGAATGAGAATAAAGAAATATGGGTTACAAAATTTCAAAACCCTAGAAATGAATTAATATATACTTGAAGGAATATCGAGAATAAGGTATTACGATACCTGTAAATTCGGTGTGAACTGAATAGTCTAAGAAATGTTATATAAGTACATATGGAAATTTTAGTAAGGAGATAAGATTTCACATGAAGAAATGTTATAAGGTTAAACGAAGATGAGTATATGTATAGAAATATATATACTTAGTAAGGTGCTATATATATTTTAGCAAGAGGAATGATGAATTAAGTTATTGATATAAGGATCAAGATAAAACTATGTTAGTAATTAACATAGCTTGAACGTTGGCCTTGACTGGCAAATAAGAATTTGAATAAGTATAAAGTCGTTAGTTAATACGATTAACAATAAGAAGGGGGTAATTTAAAACTCAAAATTTGAGTTAGAGATAGAATTTTGAAGCATGGACTGCTCGGTTGCGTCCGCAACGTCAAGATTAGTCAGAATGGACAGTAAACAAAAAATGTGTAAAGGTTGACTTTTGGTCAAAGTCAACAGTTGACTTTTTATGGAGAAAAGTCAAAATTAGAGTGAGAAGTGAAATATGTTATGATATGATGTTATATGGATAATGATATAATATTTAATATTATACCAATGATGTAAAACTAAAATATGAGATGAGATCCAATATGCAGATATGAATATTGGTATCAAAGTAGTTAGTAAATTAAATTCATATTTGAATAAATGATTGAATATATTAAATTATATATTTAATATATAAATAATTGTTTGAAAACAATTTATGGAGAGGAGGGGGAAATTAAATTTAAGTATACAATATGAATTGTATAACTTGAATAAGTTATTTAAATTATGTATGAGAATTTAATAACCTAAATGGTTATTGTTATTTGGTGGTTCTAGTATTTAAATATATACTAGTGACCTAATCTAAGAGATTTGTGGAGCATGTCATAATTTATTTAATGATTATGTGAGTAAGTGAATACGAATATTATGTAATGACAAATAAAAGAAACTAGTGTAATCCTAATTATATATTAGGATTGAAGAATTAAATAACTTAAGGGTTATGGGATGAGAGAATTATGGCATATAAAATATATACTAATTTTAAGAGATTTATTTTATACATCGCGGTTAATTAATTTTATAACCTAATTAATGTAAGTTTAATTGGGTTAAGAAATTAAGTGTACTTGGGTAAGAATTTATATTTAACTTGAGTACATAAAAACCCTAATGAAATGAGTAGGGTAAGATGAAATTTAGTGTAATGGATCATATTAATTTTATGGCCCAAACATTTTAGCTAGGAAGTCCAAATATTTTATTTGAAAAAGCCAAAGGAATTAAGTTTTAAGCTCAAGCGAGCCAATTGTTAAGGAACATGTGGGAGAATAATAATATTAATATTATATTAAGTCAAGAGATATACTTTTATTATCTCAAGTTTATCAATTTTATGACTTAATTAAAGTAAGTTTAATTTGGTTATAAAATTTAGTGTGCAAGGGTAATAACTTAAATTCTAAATGTTTGGAATGAATACCCTAATTAAATATTTAGGGTGTGATAATATTAAAAGTATTGGACCAAATTTATTTTTATGGCCCAAGAAATTAATCTAAAAGTCCAAAGAGATTAATTATGGTGGCCCAAGTGTTAGCCCAATCAATAAATTAAGAAGCCCAAAACTTGATCCAAGTATGGAAGGACATAATGGTCATTTGGTAAGTAAAATAAAAGCCATAAAAATCTAAGCAAGACTTGGGCAAGATAAGGCCACTTGGCCGGATATACATGGAGAGAAAAAGAAGGGAGTGCATGTCATCATGCTAAGCCAGAAGTTTGCAAAAGATAATTACAAACTTAGCTAGGTGTCATTTATTTAAGGAGCCACATGATTCAATAATAATCCACATGCTATGTAATGATTATTACTAGAGAGAGAGAATTAGTGGAGAAATATGGAGAAGATAAGGCCACATGGCCGGATAAGATAGAGAGGAAAAAGATAAGAAGAAAGAGAAGAGAAGAAAGAGAAAGAGGAAAAGAAAGAGAGAGAATGAGTGGGAGAAATATTAGGCCACATGGCCGGATGGGTTTTGAGGAAGAAAAGAAGCCACATGGGTGGTTTGGTTTGTGGAAAAGAAGAGAAGTATTAATCATATATCTAATCTAATAACAAGTTATCTTGTTTTCTTTCTCTTTCATCCCTTCCATTTAGCTAACATAAGAACCAACTAGAGAGAGAGGGAGAAGAGGTTCGGCAGCCCTTAGAGGGAAAAGTGAGAGTTTTTGATAACTCATCAAAGCTCCATAATCAAACAATGAAGAAGAAGAAAAAGGAGAGCATGATAATCAAAGGTATAATACCTTTTTGTTCATGTAATTTTTGATTATTATAAATCAAACTTTGAATCTATGTTTATAAACTCAAAAACCTTAGATCTATGTGTTTATGAGTGTTTTATGTGTAGATTTACCCATATTGGGTGTTGATTTAGTTGGAAATCGAAAATAAAGAAAAGTGATTTTTCTAGTTTTATAAGCTCTAAAATTTCTATGTACTTAGGATTTCCACCGTTTTTGATCTACACTTTCTTTTTACGATCCGTCAAAGGGATGTGCTAGATATGTAAGTTAACTACTAAACCCAAGTGGTAGCACTCAAAAATGTTGAGTACACAAGTTGTAGTGCCTGTTTTACCAAAAACAGTTTCATTGCTAAAAGTGAAAAATAGACTGTTTTGGACAGTCAAAGAGTAGGGGCAGTTTGGTCATTTTTCGGACATCTAAAAATTCTGGAAATATTTGGGAGAGTACTATGATAAGTTATCTAACATCTCCAAGTGGAATCACTGAAAAAGGAGTTGTAGATTTCCGTATGGAAAATGTTTAATAAAGCACGAAAAACTGCAAAAAGGCCATTTTGCTTATGCCCAAAAATTTAAAATGGCAGTTTAGGCCACTTAATTTGTGAGAAAAATTCTGGCCTTTTGGGACATGAAAATATATGATATCAAGTACCTTGTGTCCAAAAATGAGCTCATTCCGAGTTAAAATGAGCAAGTTATGACCATTTCAATTTCTGTGATTTTCCGACGAAAATGGCTATAACCGGAGTTCTATAACTCCGATGGCCACGAAATTTAAACTGGAGTGTCACGTTAAGACGTATAAGATTGTGCCAAGAGATGGGAATTTCCGGAGTTGAGCACGAGGTAGCTAATTTCTTAAGGAATTAACTAAGAATGATTTTTAAAAAATACCAAAGGAAGTTGGAAAATTTTGGAAAAATACTTTTTGTGTATGAAATATGTGTATACATGTTTGTACAAAGGATAGAAAAATAATAAGTTAATTTGGTATTTTCGTATACGGGTATAGAATCCAGCTTGCTGGATTAGAAAATCTGATGAATCCAGTTTGCTGGATTGAAAAGAAGTTTACTGAATTGAAAATATGTTGAATCCAACTTGCTGGATTGCAATCTAGTTGCTGGATTTGTAATCTAGTTTGCTGGATTGCAATTTGACTTGCTGGATTAAAGGAATTATGTATCCAGTCTGCTGGATTGGTCATTAGGTTGAAGGATTATGAATCCAGCTAGCTGGATTGAAGTATTAGAGAAAACAGTTTGCTGAATTATAAATATTTTGCTGGATTATGGAAAAGAGTTTATAATATGAAAGATTAAGTGTTTAATCATAATGAATATGATACAGTGATTGAATAATTAACCAAGAATGATAATAATACCGATGTGTTAGGATGTTATCTAATATTTGATTAAGTGTTAGATAATCTATTGACAAAGTAATTGTATTATTATCCAAAGTAGAATATGTTGATTGAGAGACCGATCTTATTAATGATAGGTCTTACCAAAAGAAGTTAACTTAAACTGCGTAGCAGTAGTCAACGAATCAGGCAAGTTTCCTAACTCAAACTCGAGTTATATTTCAAAGTATGTTAGTGAATAATTATTGATGATTATTCACGTCTATACTGGTTATTGATTCGCACTTAGTGCATGTTGCATATGTTCATCAGGTATGAAAGACTGATCACCTTCATTACCATAAGGTTCAGTTAAATTATTTATGGTCATTGTTGACCTTCAAACATTATTGATTCAGTCATGAAATTATTGAAACTTGATTCATGTTATTTCACAATTAATATATTGTTGAAAACTTGAAAGCTTATTCATTCTTTTCAATCATGATATATCTTCATTGTATTTAAAACTTGCAGGGCAAATTTGATGCTCACCCTTGCTATATCATGATAAAATTTTCAGATTTAGATGAAAGCTCGAATAAAGACAGAGACAAGGGCAAAGTGCAAGATTATTTTATGTTGCAGTTAGATCTATTAAATTTTCTAACGAACATAGCATTGTAAACCTTTAAGTTATTGAAGGTATGTATTAAGTTAAGGTTGTAGACCTTGGGAATGATGTGTAAAAGTTTAATGTATAAACAGTTTATGTTTATATCTTCCGCAATAGTTATAGAAATAGTATACCAGATCCTTGGTGATTAGGACCGGGATCTGGGGATGCTACACAAACCATGTCAGAAGACATGCTCATCGGTTTTCTGGGTTACCCAGAAAACAGATGTCATGGTCGTTCTGCCTGGTTTGACCAACCATTACTTTCAACATGCTTAATGTTTATGTGATATAAAGATACTATAATGTAGTATAAACAACATACTACAACTTAGATACAAAATCAAGAACAGATTATCACACCACTGTCAGATCCGTGCCCATGAAAATCCTGTCAGAGCTTCCTGGACATGTTCTGGGTTACCCAGATTTCGCATGGTCATGGTCGGTCAACGTGGTTTGACCAGCTATAACTTGCAATCTAGAAAAGATATAAGCCTGATTCCAGATCCAGATCAAAGACCACATATCAAACTACAGATCTAAAACTTAAAACAAGAATAAATCATAAACAGAGAAAGATTTGTGGCCACTGACATTCATTGTTAGACCTCAAAACAAACTTTTTCTAGATTTTTAAAAACTTCAAATCCGAGCCTCTAGATGTTATGGATCTAACATCTAGCAACTCAGATCATCATTATACACTATATATAACATGTTTAACATAAAATTTTAACATCAAACAACAGATCAATGGTAAGATTCTTAGGTAGGGTTTATACCTTCTATGATCCAATTCTTGATTCTAGCTACTGATCTGTTACTGGTAATCGTGGGGCTTGATGTGTGAACTGATATGCTACTATATTTCGTGGGTTTTAGAGAGAGAGGCTCTAGGATTAGTCTTGTGATCAAATGACCAAAAATAAGCACTTTTCTCTCTCATATTCTATATATACAAGTCTTAGATGCAATGAATTTGGCTGAAGTAGCTGTCACTATATGGCTGAGTTGTGTTATATTTGACACATGGCAATCTTGGTAGTTTACCAACTACATCTCTTAGCTAGATTTACAAGTTAGCTTATTAAAGAATATAAAAAGGGCAATTTAGACATTGGCCTTATAAAATTAATGGCACAATTGAAACTTGTCCAACCCTTAGGGTTTAACCTTAAGGTTAGCACAAAATTGTAGGATTTATAATTAGACTTTAAAATAAAAAATAAAATTAGTTTCTAAAAATAGAAAATTAGGGTTGGTTAGTTAGATTAGGTTTCTAATTACCTTATACAGGAAAATTAGGGTTTAATATCGCTAATTATAATTAACATTACTAAATTAGCAATTAGGATTTATAATTTTGATAATTAGGGTTACCTTACCAATTTAGGGTTCTAGCTATTAGGGTTCTAAATTACTAATTAGGTTTTCCATAATTAGCCATAAAACCTACTATACCTGATATTAATCACATTAACACAATTTTTGACTGATCACAAACTCCAGTTTAGGTTTCAAATTAGGGTTTCTAATTTCAAAAATTAGGGTTTTAATCTACAATTAGGGTCTCTTATAATTAGAGTTTTTTTTCTAATTAATGTTAATATTTATAATAATGGTCATAAATCACATAACACAATTATAAAACAATCTTGTACTCTAATATGGATCTCAAATTAGGGTTTAGCATAGTAAAACTAAGGTTTGACATAATACACCATAATTGACCAACCATTGTCAGTCCATATACTTACAGTACATATTTATAGCACTGAAAAATCCAAATATAATTAATATTATATTATTATTCTCGTCCCTTAATAAAAATCCAAAATTAGGGTTTGGATTTCATATCTGATTTATTCTTCATATATAACCTTATTAATTAAGTTAAAAATAATTAACTTAATTAATCTTTCATAAATTTCACATAATAAAATAAATAGTTATTATAATAATTCTAAAAATCATTTTGTATATTATTTAAATATTATATAATTATATTTTCATGGAAAATAATTGATAAAAATATTTCTACTATAAAATTAATTATTATAAGAATATACTTTATAATAATCAATAATTCTGAAATGAAATTATTTTTAATTATTCATGTAATAAATATAGTTTTATTTATCACATAAATACATATACACAATGTAACGCCCCCAAAATAAGTCCAATCCAACCAACCTATTCTGAGTCGCTAAAAACATGGTACAGAAAATAACTACAACTTTATTACTACAATTGTCGTGCAAAATATAACAACACATATGTTGTGAGTTTTGATACAAATATATACCAACTGTGACTTATGTCCCAACCTTGGATAGTACGTCCCAATGACACCTTACATAAAGGTACAGTCAATAACTATTTTAGAAGTTAAAATCTTTTGGAAGTGCTCAAGGAAACCTTCGTACATGGGAGGCCATGCATCTAGGTTATGATAGATATCATATGCCCACAGAATTATCCTCGGTTGACCCAATAGATCCCAAAGAAAAACGAAAAGATTAATATCATATTCTTTCCAATGATGAGTCTTCTCTTGACATATCATTATCTCCGCCGTCTCTAATTGAGAATTATACTTCAAACAAACACCAAGATTATATAGGTAGTGCTCGTAGATATACTCAGCAAGTGGATGTACACAACCCTGTCTTATGATAACACAAGGTTGTATGTCATTAGACATCTTGTATGATAGTGGCAAAACACCCTTCCAACGTTGGGTTCGCCTCACCCTATTGGATTCACCAAATATAACTACTAAATGATGTATAAAATACAACACACTTTTTTATACTGCTTAGGGAGAACCTCCACAGTTAGAGACCAGCGTTCTATTTCTCTGTTACCCTCGCTCGACCCAACTACACTCGTATTACCTGAAAGGAATTGTGAAGCAAAAGGGTGAGCACAAATAGTCCAGTAAAAAATATCATGACTAAAGATAATTAAATTATTAATAGCCTTCATTAGAATTAAATCAGAGATTTAGAACACATAATAGATGATAAAATTTTTCAACCATAGTTGCAGCGGAACGAGCAATCCATTAGAAGAGTCAAATAGACCATAAAGTCTATTATCTTCTCCATGTTAAAAATCCACCAACAATATTTTATCCCTGTAATATCAATCAACAGTTCTGGTCCACAATCATATAAATAACTCATAATCATAATTATGATTCTAAATTTCTCTTCGCATCCAGGACGAAGATAATTTTCATCACATGTCATTACCTGAAACATCAAAGATCATGGTTATACCAAATCACAGTTCATGTTCATAATCATACTAATAAATTCATCTTTGCACTACGGGCCAAAGATATTTGTTAACCGTTTATCTTTGCACTACAGGCCAAAGATATTCAACAACAGATCATCTTTGCACTACAGGCCAAAGATATTCAACAACAGATCATCTTTGTACTACGGGCCAAAGATATTCAACAACAGATCATCTTTGCACTACGGGCCAAAGATATTCATATCTCAAAGAAGCACATAATCATTTCAGAATTTATATAAACCATAATTATAATCATGTTGATCAATTCACCTTTGCACTTAAGCTAAAGATATTCAATTATAACTTCAATGGTCATGATCATACCATTCAACAATTCATCTTTGCACTACTGGCCAAAGAGAACCCCTAGTCACGATCATACCAATAATCTACCCATCTTTACACTCAAGTCAAAGATAAACATCATCATTAGGGTTATAAAAATATTATATATGATAATAAAAATAATATAATCAACATATAGATTTAATCTCAAGAGTAAGATTCATAAATCAACGATAATTTGGTCAGTAAAAGAAACTAATTTTGTCGTGAATAGTATCCCATGAATAGTAACTCGTGAATAGTAACTCATGAATAGTAATTCATGAATAGTAACCCCAACATGAAAAATATAGAATTTTCACAATAAAATTTATACCAATATTTTGGTATAATGATATTGAAAGAATAACATTTCTTAAACTTATAAATAATTTATTTTAATTGTTTATACTTTACTAAATAATGCATTTAATCACCTAAAATGCCAAACTCATAAGATTTCATCATCAATAACCAAAACCCTCATCAAAAATCTGCATATACCTTATATAGGATTTTCAAGCCATAAAATCCTATTTTTCAATTTTCTTACATCACATAACATATTTAATTCATTTACTCATAACTAGTCCATTTTCAAGAAAAATACCAAATCAGTCCCAAAAATATTTTTTTTCTGGGATTTAGTAGAATATAGGCCCATATTGAATATATATTTTTCCCGGAATTTTTAAAATTCATTTACTATTTTTCATATGGCCAAATCTGCCGAATATTAAAACATTTATTATAAATTGTACTTTTGTGCAAAAATTCCAAAATTTACAGAGTATACTTCGGTTATATACATGTACACTCAATATAAATTTCACCAATTTTGGAGTTAACCACAAGAAGTTACAAGGGTTTACTTTTAAAATAGTTTTTCCCATAAAATTCATAACTCTTAATCTAAACATCCAAAAATCGCCATTTTTGGACACAATCTAGAAAACTCATCAAATTATCATTTCAAATTTTTTTAGAATTTTTGAAGGTCAGAAAAATTACGAAACTGAAAAAATAATAACCCTTAAAATCTCTGACCTCGAAAAGACAATACTTCTGACTAGAATATTGGATATAGAGCTGAAGAAAACTTACACCGTATAGCAACACTCAAAATCTTAAAATACTCACAAGAATACGCTCGATAATATAGAGAGAGAAAGAGAGAGAAAACTTCAGTTTCTGGTGTGATTTTTAATTTTAACCTAAGCACCCTATTTATAGGAAAATGCTTAGAACACCAAAGCAAAAAATTTAATAAAATATTAATATATATTATAAATTCCTACACACACCTCCATTGATCAAATACATCAGCCACACATGTGCCAACTCACCTAAAACGTTTTTCATATAAAAATCATTTAAAACTCCAAAAAAATAAAATCAATTATTTTGGAACTTCAATAATTCATAATAAATGGTTCTTTTATCAGAAAAATTCTAACCTTATGTCCTGTCCATAGGAAATTCCATTCTCTACAACTTTGCAGAAGAAAGTTTTTCCAAATTCCAAACAGAAATTGATCGAAATCCATAAACGGGCGATTTTACAGGCTATAATCAAATTTCAGTCAAGAAATGGTGTCCACAAACATGAAAAACATGTTTTAAATATTTTTAGTAACAGAAATACTCTTCCTCCTTATTTATTCATATATCCCACATTCATTGTAAAAATATCACCATTATTATATTATTTTAATATAATAATATATTTAAATGAATATTTTATCAGAAAAAGATAAAATATTAATTTTCAACAATTGTCACATTAAAAATTTTCTCCATCTATATCCACATACAATGAATATTTTTCTTATCATATAAATTAATAATTAATTATTCACAAATAATATTATAGAATCACAATACTGACAACCAGGCAGTTCCTAGGAAAGATGAGGCTTTCTAATAAGGATTTCTCCTTACTAGCGCTCAATTAGATGACCAAACCTCTCCTTAGATAGAACTTTCTAGACATTACCAATAATGCTATCTAATAATATTATTCAAATAATATGAATTGATCTGATAATAGAAAATACTGTGCAGTGACAATTATTGAAATAACAATAATATAAAATATCAACGTAGCCATTATTGAATCAATAAAATAAAATATTGAATAGTAATTACTGTAACAATTATTGAGTAGTGCCTTCTTACGTAAGAATTAATAATTCAAAAATACTGTGCAACAACGCGTATTACTTTACTTTACACACCGAGTATTTCAATAGTGTTAACGGTAACGATTACGCCGTTATTTATAAAAATTTAAATTTGTCGTTTTCTTCATCCGACAGTTATTCTGTTATGGGGCCCACAAATGGCTGCGCCGTCGTACGAATATTCTCCGACAGAAAGAATATTTTACGACCAAACGAATATTCCCCGACAACAATGAATATTTTATAACCACTTGTTTATTTAAAAAAATTTGGATATTTTACCCATAACCAAAGCATTATATCAAATTAACACCTTATTATTCACAATAATAAATAGAGAAAATTCAATTTTATTCATTAAAAAGTTGGGGTCTTACAACCTCCCCTCCTTATGAAATTTCGTCCCTGAAATTTACGTACCTGGTATTTCGAAGAGTTGAGAATACCTTGCTTTCATTTCGGATTCTATCTCCCCGGTCATCATGATTTCTCCATTGCTCATCTCACGTGAAAACTTTATTTGGGTTCCTCACTTATTGGGAAGTCATGACAACCGCCCTCCCTTGAACTACCCGACTTTGACTTGTCCGGGGCGGTATTTAGTGTCATCATTACCGTTGGAATATACTTTTCTATAGGGCATATTTCCCCCCTCAACTGCTTCGTCGTACTCCTGATTCATGTTCTGAATCATCAATCTTCGATCCATATCGAATTGAAGTTGACCGCTCTGTATAGGGTAATTCAAAACTCGATGTTGGGTTCTCCCAATTGCTGTCCAAAAAGAAAAATACATATCATCTATTTTAGCCTTCTTAGATCGGACATCTCTTTCCACAATATCAATGCGTCGTGTGACTTTTACCCATGCACCACTCATTCTCACCCGTTCAGTTATTTTTTCTTTCAGCTCAGATTCCAGCTTTATCATCTTATACTCTGCCAAAGAATGCTTCTGTTCAAGCATCACATATCGGGTAACACAAGCTTGAATTGTTGCATCCTTTTGCTCCACGACCGTCTGCCGCTCTTCAACCTGCTCTTCTAACTCATGAATACGATTTTACAATTCTACATTTCGATCATAAAATTCTTCTAATAAATTCTCCTCAGGTTCTTCTTCTTCCTCACTCTCAGCTGCTACCTCTGCAACTAGCTCGGGTGCAACTATTAATTCTTCCCTTACCACAAGAATATCTCTAATTCCTTTTTCACCTGACATCACATTATCATGGTTGGTGATTAGAGGTATCCTCACGGTCTCATTCACTCCATTGTTAACATTCTCGGCAGCCATTCTCAAATACTGTCATAAAACAAGGGTTAATTAAATAATTTAACATATCACATAATATCCTTATATTATGACCGACCAACAAATAAGCTTAGGTAGGACACACTAGCGAAGGATTTACTCATCTCTCCCCTCCTAGTTCTATTCCCCGATCTCCGCCAGAGACCATATCCCTAAGCTCTGATACCAAATGTAACGCCCCCAAAATAGGTCCAATCCAACCAACCTATTCTGAGTCGCCAAAAACATGGTACAGAAAATAACTACAACTTTATTACTACAATTGTCGTGCAAAATACAACAACACATATGTTGTGAGTTTTGATACAAATATATACCAACTGTGACTCATGTCCCAACCTTGGATAGTACGTCACAATGACACCTTACATAAAGGAACAGTCAATAACTATTTTAGAAATTAAAATCTTTTGGAAGTGCTCAAGGAAACCTTCGTACATGGGAGGCCATGCATCTAGGTTATAATAGATATCATATGCCAACAGAATTATCCTCGGTTGACCCAATAGACCCCAAAGAAAAACGAGAAGATTAATATCATATTCTTTCCAATGATGAGTCTTCTCTTGACATATCATTATCTCCGCCGTCTCTAATTGAGAATTATACTTCAAACAAACACCAAGATTATATAGGTAGTGCTAGTAGATATACTCAGCAAGTGGATGTACACAACCCTGTCTTATGATAACACGAGGTTGTATGTCATTAGACATCTTGTATGATAGTGGCAAAACACCCTTCCAACGTTGGGTTCGCCTCACCCTATTGGATTCACCAAATATAACTACTAAATGATGTATAAAATACAACACACTTTTTTATACTGCTTAGGGAGAACCTCCACAGTTAGAGACTAGCGTTCTATTTCCCTGTTACCCTCGCTCGACCCAACTACACTCGTATTACCTGAAAGGAATTATGAAGCAAAAGGGTGAGCACAAATAGTCCAGTAAAGAATATCATGACTAAAGATAATTAAATTATTAATAGCCTTCATCAGAATTAAATCAGAGATTTAGAACACATAATAGATGATAAAAATTTTCAACCATAGTTGCAGCAGAACGAGCAATCCATTAGAAGAGTCAAATAGACCATAAAGTCTATTATCTTCTCCATGTTAAAATTCTACTAACAATATTTTATCCCTGTAACATCAATCAACAGTTCTGGACCACAATCATATAAATAACTCATAATCATAATTATGATTCTAAATTCCTCTTCGCATCCAGGACGAAGATAATTTTTATCACATGTCTTTACCTGAAACATCAAAGATCATGGTTCTACCAAATCACAGTTCCTGTTCATAATCATACTAATAAATTCATCTTTGCACTACGGGCCAAAGATATTCGTCAACCGTTTATCTTTGCACTACAGGCCAAAGATATTCAACAACAGATCATCTTTGTACTACGGGCCAAAGATATTCAATAACAGGTCATCTTTGCACTACGGGTCAAAGATATTCATATCTCAAAGAAACACATAATCATTTCAGAATTTATACAAACCATAATTATAACCATGTTTATCAATTCACCTTTGCACTTAAGTTAAAGATATTCAATTATAACTTCAATGGTCATGATCATACCAGTCAACAATTTATCTTTACACTACTAGCCCAAGAAAACCCCTAGTCACGATCATACAAATAATCTACCCATCTTTACACTTAAGTTAAAGATAAACATCATCATTAGGGTTATAAAAATGTTATATATGATAATAAAAATAATATAATCAACATATAGATTTAATCTCAAGAGTAAGATCCATAAATCAACGATAATTTGGTCAGTAAAAGAAACTAAATTTGTCGTGAATAGTACCCCGTAAATAGTAACTCGTGAATAGTAACTCATGAATAGTAATTCATGAATAGTAACCCCGATATGAAAAAGGTAGAAATTCTACAATAAAATCCATACCAATATTTTGGTATAATGATATTGAAAGAATAACATTTTTTAAATTTATAAATAATTTATTTTAATTGTTTACACTTTACTAAATAATGCATTTAATCATCCTAAAATGCCAAACTCATAAGATTTTATCATCAATAACCAAAACTCTTATCAAAAATCTGCATGTACCTTATATAGGATTTTCAAGCCATAAAATTCTATTTTTCAATTTTCTTCCATCCCATAACATATTTAATTTATTTACTCATAACTAGTCCATTTTCAAGAAAAATACCAAATCAGCCCCAAAAATATTTCTTTTCTGAGATTTAGCTGAGTATAGTCCCATATTAAACATATATTTTTCCCGAAATTTTTAAAATTTATTTACTATTTTTTATATAGCCAAAACTGCCGAATATTAAAATATTTATTATAAATTGTACTTTTGTGCAAAAATTCCAAAATTTACAGAGTATACTTCGGTTATATACATGTACTCTCAATAAAAATTTCACCAATTTTGGAGTTAACAACAAGGAGTTATAAGGGTTTACTTTTAAAATAGTCTTTTCCCATAAAATTCATAACTCTTAATCTATACATCCAAAATCACCATTTTTGGACACAATCTAGAAAACTCATCAAATTATCATTTCAAATTTTTCTAGAATTTTTGAAGGTCAGAAAAATTATAAAACTGAAAAACATAATAACCCTTAAAATCCCTTACCTCGACAAGACAGTAATTCTGACTGGAATACTAGATATAGAGCTGAAGGAAACTTGTACCGTATAGCAACACTTAGAGTCTTAAAATACTCACAAGAATACGCTCGATAATATAGAGAGAGAAAACTTCAGTTTCTGGTGTGATTTTCAATTCTAACCTAAGCACTCTATTTATAGAAAACTGCTTAGAATACCAAAGCAGAAAATTTAATAAAATATTAATATATATATTATAAATTTCTATGCACACCTTCACTGATCCAAAACATCAGCCACACATGTGCCAACTCACCAAAATTTTTTTTCATATAAAAATCATTTAAAACTCCAAAAAAATAAAATCAATTATTACGAAACTTCAATAATTCACAATAAATAGCTCTTTTATCAGAAAAATTCAAACCTCGTGTTCTTTTCATATGAAATTCCATTCTCTACAACTTTATAGAAGAAAGTTTTTTCTAAATTCCAAACAGAAATTGACCAAAATCCACAAACGGGTGATTTTACATGCTATAATCAAATTTCAGTCAAGAAATATGGTCCACAAATATGAAAAATATGTTTTAAATATTTTTAGTAACAAAAATACTCTTCTTCCTCATTTATTCATATATCCCACATTCATTGTAAAAATATCGCCATTATTATATTATTTTAATATAATAATATATTTAAATAAATTTTTTATCAGAAAAAGATAAAATATTAATTTTTAACAATTGTCACATTAAAAATTTTCTCCATTTATATCCACATACAATGAATATTTTTCTTATCATATAAATTAATAATTAATTATTCATAAATAATATTACAGAATCAAAATACTGACAACCAAGCAGTTTCCAGGAAAGAGGGAGCTTTCCAATAAGGATTTCTCCTTATTGGACCGCAATTAGATGACCAAACCTCTCCTTAGACAGAACTTTCTAGATATTGCCATTAATGTTATCCAATAATATTATTCAAATAATATGAATTGATCTGATAATGAAAAATACTGTGCAGTGACAATTATTGAAACAACAATAATATAAAATATCAACGTAGCCATTATTGAATCAATAAAATAAAATATTGAACAGTAATTACTGTAACAATTATTGAGTAGTGCCTTCTTACATAAGAATCAATAATTCAAAAATACTGTGCAATACCGTGTGCTACTGTGCAACAACGCGTATTACTTTACTTACCCACCGGGTATTCTAACAGTGTTAATGGTAACGATTATGCCGTTATTTATAAAAATTTAAATTTGTTATTTTCTTCATTTGACAGTTATTCTGTTATGGGGTCCACAAATGGTTGCGCCGTCATACGAATATTCTCCGACAGAAAGAATATTCCACAACCAAACTAATATTCCCCCGACAACAATGAATATTTTATAACCACTTGTTTATTTAAAAAAATTTGCACATTTTACCTATAACCAAAGCATTATATCAAATTAACACCTTATTATTCACAATAATAAATAGAGAAAATTCGATTTTATTCATTAAATAGTTGGGGTCTTACACACAATATCTTGTACAAATCCTCATCTTTTTAAAAAAATTTATACGTAAAATTTCTAATTTAATTATATAAAAAATATCGGGTTGTTACATTCACCCTCCCTTATAAAGATTCCGTCCCCTAAATCACCGTTTTAAAACCTATACATACAAGGTACATAGCACACACAACCTTCACAAATGGATCTCGACCAACTTTGATCGAACTGATCTTTACTAAACACATAAAGCTTGTATATCTGATTAAATGGAAAAATTTGATTTCTAAAAGAACTCAAATTCCTCCCTTAAAATTTCTTTATAAAATAATTTACTATATCGAAGAAAATCATGTATAATAAAATAAAAGTTGTACGAATAATACTTAGAGTTCCATTACTAGCTGCCGCCGTATCCTGGACCATCATGTTGAAGATCCTTGATGTTGATTTTGTTGGTTGGCTTGATAACGTTGGTCCCGTGATCGCCAGATTCCACTGCCCTTGCCAGTATTCACACTTCCTGCCTCCGTCCTCCTCTTCGGATAATCCTTCACATTGTGTTCAGTCGATCTGCACAAAAAACACCCACTGTTCATCCTAGGTTTGGGGCAGTTGGGAGAGATATGGCCCTCCTGCCCGCACTTATAGCATACAAATTTCCCATTCAAACACTCCCTATAGTGGTTATTTCCACAAGTCTTACACGACACCATCTTCTTCTTCGCACCTTCTTGTTTTACCTGCACACTTCTAAAATTGCTCCCCTTCCTCTTGCTACTACCACCCCTACTCCCACTATTAATTTCCACCTTTCCTGTTCCTTCAACCTTACTCCCCTCCTCAGTAATAATAGCCTTCTCCATGAGTGTTGTAAATGTAGGAATCTGTAACACCGCCACCCTGTTATAGAGCCAGGGTTTTAATCTCAACTCAAACCTTCTTGCTTTTCTAGCCTCCGTATCAACTTGATGCAGAGCGAACCTAGCCAACTCATTGAATTTTATGGCATATTTTGACACCGTCATATTCTCCTGCTTCAACTCTAAAAATTTCACCTCCATCCTAGACTGCATACTAGATGAAAAATAGTTTTCAAAAAATAGTGTTTTAAACCTATCCCAAGTAACTACACCTTCTCCTGCCCTCGTCTGATTCGCTTCCCACCAAAAGTTTGCCTCCCCATCATCATGTACGTGGCAAAAACTGTCTTTTTCCCTTCAGCTACCCTAGCTATCACAAACGCATTTTCAATCTCTTTAACCCAAGTTTGGGCTTCAACAGGGTCAGTTGTATCTTTAAATTCTGGCGTTCCTACAGCCTTAAAGTCTTTGAAGTTCGCTAGGTGATTAACTAGCTGATTCCCTGCGGCTGGTATTCCTTGTTCCATAGCTTGTGCTATCATGTTTGCAAAGTGCTGCATTAGGTCTGCTTGTTGTTGTCCCTCAACGTTATTGACAGATTCTTCTGTCCTTTGGTTTCGAGTTCGACGTCTTAGAGGCATTATCTGATTAAATAAAATCATAAATTTAACTTACATTCTAAACCTTATCATATAAGTTTGATATATTAAACTTGTTTCATTACTCAAACATAGATTCATATTCATTTAACAAATACTTTACTTAGCATATCACATAATGCTTTAAACATCAGCTATCCCTTTGTGACCACAAAAGTCGAAATTTACAGTCTTGACTAATACAAAAGTTGGGAACATTACAATACACAGACATACATATTACATTAAATAGACCCACACAACAGAACCTATACTACCTATTCACTACGCCTTTTTTTTGGATAACCTTTCGCCTGATGACCTTCTATTCCACAGATAAAACATGCACCTGGTTTATAATTAGGACAATACAGAGTGGTATGTCCCTCATAGCTGCAAATGTAACATATTATTTTCCCTTTCTTCTTATCGAATTTTCCTACGTCATGGTCTTCTATCTTTCTTTTCCCCTTATTGCCCGGAGCTGCACACGATGTGTTGCTTGTGGCTCCCATCTGATCAATTTAGATTTTAAGCTTATCTTGTTCTTCCATTGTTTCTATTAACGCCTGTCGCAATTGACTATTTAGCAGCTTTTCTATTTCTCACAGTCTTTCTAGAGAAGAAACCTTGTTCCTCAGATTCTGCACTTCCATTGATGCTTAATCAGCTTCAACTTTAGTGTCCGAATCACTATCTGTCAGTTCCACCATTTTTGAATCTGGTATTACGTTTTCTAAAATAACCACATCGTCCGAGTTATTTTCATTGTGAGCCTCCATTTCAGCTATTGGCTTCGATATCAGCTCGGGTGTATGGGTTTGATCCTTCTTCATGCTATATGCATATAACAAGCCTTTTCCACCAGACATATATATACACACATAAATTATTCTGATTAGCATATAGTATATACACACAATAAATAATAGTTTTATATAAGTTATCTTTTATTATATTTGATGATGAATTTATTCAATTCATCTATTTTTAAACTCTAAATGAGTTATTTATATTTTCAACGTTTTCCTCTGTTCTAAGGTTATAGCCTAAAGTCTATCCCACCTAAGGTTTCTAACCTTAAAGCTCTGATACCAACCTGTAAAGCCCCCAAATTCGGATACTTGAAACCCGAACTCGGTGCTTCACGATACTATTTCTATGAGAGGAATAATACTAATAATAATAACAATAATATAAAGATCAACTTAATTTATATATCATCATAGTTTAATCCCCAGTTACGAAACCATTAAACATTCGTTA
Source organism: Panax notoginseng (assembly GCA_016801055.1). NCBI lineage: Eukaryota > Viridiplantae > Streptophyta > Magnoliopsida > Apiales > Araliaceae > Panax > Panax notoginseng. The sequence goes on along the minus strand of CM029015.1, from coordinate 39,374,237 downwards.
CATTACATGATAATTAATATATATCATCATTATCCTAATAAAGTCTAGTTATTACAAAAGATAGCATTATTATTCATTCAACGATCTTCCCTTTTCCTTTGTTCTTGGCAGAGCCTTCAGGTTGTTCACACTTAGCTGAAAATATTTAAATTAAGCAAAGATGAGCATTTGAGTGCCCAACAAGTAATAGCAATTATATATATATATATATATATATATATATATAGCTGAAAGAATTTAAATGTTTTCTTTATACTACCCTTCTACAACAAATGAATAGTTGTGAAGTAATCTGAACCGATAATAATAACATAACGGTCCTCTTTCAAAATTTTGAAACTACGTAATGACTATAATTAGGGTTAAGGTGACATACTATGAACATTATTTTCAATTTTCGAATAGGTTTAGTAGAACTTCATCCGTAAACCGTCACAATTTACGGGCACGGGGGTGATCAGCCCGTTGTACCTTGTATTGATCAATACTATATGCAAGAACGATGTTATCGTTCACTCTGTCCACGTTGGGTGCATAAAAAGTTTTCTCGTGTACGAGATGTTCATAATTGTTGGGGTTCCAAACTAAAAGTTTTATCTTGTTTAACAATAATCTATAATATATATAACAATGATTATCCAAGTGAGAACACTTGTATAACCATTTATAGAAATTAACGAACAGAATGTATATTTAAATTACCATATACTAACATATTGATAATCAATGAACATATATAATATATATAACAATAGGGTTAATAATCTGTATAATAATAATATAATTCTGAAACATTCTTACTCATGTCCTATTGCACAAAGAAAATACAAAGGTAAGATACTTGCCTGATACGCTGCTTACAATTCGTAACTTAGTTTTATCTTTTATTTAACACCTATCAGTAATAAGATCATTTTACTGATTAGAATAACATATCTTAACATATAATACTGCTTATTGCAGTCAGCATATAACCTAATCACATTGTCACATATGTTTAACAACCATTGAATCACAAATAAACATATATCTAATCAAATTATCTATGTCCAGATCAATTTCTGAAACATGTCGGTGTACCGATGACTTTATCGGGTAATTATCGAGTCTAATACTCTATCCTGTAGCTCAACATCTGTAATTATCAGTCATATTATTTTTAAACGACTTATAATAATTTTTAAACATTTATTATAATTTATCATGAATTTTCAAACATCGGAATCACTATTAAATGATTTAAATTTCAAACAATTCTATTATCATTAATATTTAATTACTATTAAACTATGAATGAAACCATTGACAAAATATTAAAGTTATTTATAATAACTTAGAATATTTTTAAAGTATTAATATTACCCTTAAATGATTTTTAAAATAATTAAAATTATTTTTAAATAATTACCATTAATATTTAATTATTAATGTACTATTTATCAAAATATTAAAAGTCATTAAGTATAACTTAAAATATTTTTAATCCATTTATATCCTTTTTAAATGATTTTTAAAATTAATAAAACTATTTTTAAACTATTTATTTAATATAATTATTAAATAAATATAATATCATTAATTATTAAATTAATATCATTAATATTAAGTTATTAATGAAATTATCCTTTAAATATTAAAAGTTATATTTTATAACTTAAAATATCTTTAAACACCATATTTTCATTTAAAATGATTTTTATTGTGAGACCCCAGATTTTATGAATAAATATTTAATTTTTTTTCGAAATAATTTTTTTTTTTATGGTGTGGGTTTGATATAATAGTTATGGGTAGTATTTATAAATTTTGCAATGTATGCTAGTTGTCATATAATATTCGATTGGTCGGGAAATATTCGTTTTAACAGGGAATATTCGTACAACGACACAATCATTGGTGGACCCCACAACGGAATTATTGTCGGATTGAGAAAACGACAAAAATATTTTATTAAAAATAATGGCGGAAGTTTTACCATTGTTACTGTTGAACTACTCGGTAGTAAAAGTACAGTAATACGCGTGGTTGCATAGTAGCACACGGTATTGATTATTGATGCTTACGTGAGAATTCACTTAGTTTTGCTTATTATTTGGATTCCTATTTTGCCCATTTTTCAGAAGAATCGGTAGAAATTTTTTAATAAGGATGGGGCCCACATGTGATGTATGAAACCTGAAAATAGGGGTGGGAGAAAGTTTACGTAAATGAGGGTAAAATATAAGAGTATGTAATGTGTGGGTATATATATATATATATATATATATATATATATATATATATATATATATATATATATATATATGTGAGTGGAAAGTGGTGGAAAAGTGATAGTATGAGAGTGATGGGTGTAAGATGTGTGTGTGTGATAGTGATGTGTGTATTTGTAGTGTTAGTGGAGGATGTTGGAAAAGGAAGAGTGTATTATTTATATATTATATATGGTGTGAATAATTATATATATTTATAATGGGTGTGGTAAGTGGTGAATGTGGTGGATGGTGATATATTGGTGGAGGAAAACATGCGGGGCCATGTTGGAAGAAAAGAAAAAAAAATGAATGGGGATGGAGGGAAGAAGAATGAGATGGGAGAAAGAAAGAATTGGACGGAAGGTGTATTATATATATATATATATATATATATATATATATATATATATATATATATAATATTATATTTAAAAAATTTTGATTTAATTATGGACCGTCCGATTAAAGTAAATCAATCTGGACCGTTCATGAGTTAGTTACTATGCAGTCCATTTTCCTATAAATAGAAACTCATTCCTTCATTATTTCTTACGAATTCACTGAAACTCTGGAGAGAGAAATTATAGAGAAGTTATAGAACAGTATCCTGCTCCTTCCCTACTCTTATATTCAGTTTATTTTACGGTAAGGGGTGTTATTCTTTCTTATTCATGAAGAGAACTGTTGTTATTCCATTTCTTATTATTCTGTTGGAATAACCTGTATACGCGGTCTACCCTATACTTGGTGACATTCTTCTATTATTTTGTTGGAACATCTTGTCTGTGCGTTTTACGCCGGACCTGGTTCCGTCTTCATTATTATTCTGTTGGAATATCTTGTCTGTGCGTTTTACGCCAGACCTGGTTCCGTCTTTATTATTATTCTGCTGGAATATCATGTCTGTGCGTTTTATGCCGGACCTGGTTCCATTATTTATTATTTTGTGGGAATAACCTGTCTGTGCGGTCTATCGCATGCATGGTGATTTCTTTTGTTATTCCATTCTTTATTATACTCAGTTGGTTAAGTTTTGACTTCTATACTCCGTGAAATTTTTGGAATATCCTTGATAATGGCGTTTCTTCCAGTATCTTTTTATGAAAATATTCTTCTAAGCATTCTTGAATTTTACTCCACAAAGCAGTATCATGTTGACAATTTGGACGTTGTTAATTCTTGGATAAATTAATTCTTGAACTTGTTTTATTGAATTCTTATATCATTGTCATCATCCTCATGTTTATAAAATGTTAAAAGTCATCTGTGGCCTGTAGTGCATAGATGGACTTGGTATGATTATGACCAGGGATTATTCGGTATAATCATGACCGTAATGTTACAAATGATGTGGTAAAAGTCATCATTGGCTCGTAGTGCATTGATGGACAGTTGTTGGCATGATCATGACCATTAATGAATACACGAATATCCTTGGCCGTAGTGCAGGGGTGATTCGATGATGTGAATTATTTTATTAAGCTGAGTCTCAGCGATAGCAGTGTTGAAAAACCTTTTAAATCATAAAAGATAGTAGAGTTTATTTTCTACTTGACTCTTTTAATGGATTGCTTGTTCCGCTGCAGTTAAACTTGATGTCTATTATATTTTATCAGTTTAACATTGTTGAAGGCTAATGATAATTTATTCTGCATTATCTTAGTCATAATATTTCTTACTGGGCTAGTTGAGCTCACCCTTTCTTTCACTGTTCTCTTCAGGAAATGAGAACGTAGCTGTGGCAAGTCGGGGAACGGAGTGATGGTCCGAATGATAGTATTAGTTAGTAGTCCTCACTATTCTATGTAATAGTGTGTTAATAAATGTAATGAGGACTCCTTTTGAGTATGAATACTCTCTACAAGATAATATTTGTATTCAAACTAACAGTTTATGTTTTGTCGTATTGTACACGACAGTTGTATTAGTAAGTTGTATTTGATTTCTGTACCATGTATCTGACGACCCAAGATGGGTGATGTATACCTAATTTTGGGGGCGTCACATTTATAATATTAAAATCATTTTTAAACTAATTTATTTAATATAATTATTAAAAAAATTCTAATATCATTAATATTAAATTAATTAATGAAATTTACCTTTAAATATTGAAAGTTATATTTTATAACTTAAAATATTTTTAAATACCTTATTATTATTTAAAATGATTTTTAATATAATAAAATCGTTTATTTTATTTATTCATTTACTAAATAACTTAATTATCATTAATATTAATTTATTAATGAATTTCATCACAAAATATTAAAAGTCGTTAAAGATAACTTAAAATATTTTCTTATACCACAATACAATTTTAAATGATTTTTCGTGTATTTAAATCATTTTTAACTAATTTATTTAATATTATAATTAAATAAATTAAATACCTTTAATATTTTAAAAATATTAAATATTTATGAAATATACTTAAAATAATTAAAAACTAATTTTCAAACTTTAAAATAATTTTTAATAATTTATTTTGTATTTTTAATAATTTAAAACTATTTTTTTCTATTTATTTAATTAAAATAATTAATTTTAGAAAATGTTTGTCACTAAAGACTGCCTATAGCGACAGAACCGTCGCTATAGGTGTTCTTCGTGTTCTTCATGAAACCCAGAACATGCATGTCAGTTATCAAGTGGCCTACTTTGACCAAGATTTCTGATCAGATCATGATGTTTATGGTCTTGGTTTTGGTCAGATCGTGTAGTACAAATGCAACACTACAAGACCCAACAACTAACATGATCAAACAACATCACAATAAGTAGATATAAGCCTTCAAAATGACTGTTAGAGCTGTTCTTCATTTTCTGGGTTACCTAGAAATGAAGAACAGTTCGGTCAGTCCACTTTGGGCTTCCATAACTTGTTGTTCTTGTAATGTTTATGTGATTTAAGACTTTCAGGTTGAAGCCAGCATGTGATACTATAGATCTACTTCATAATATACATATAACAACCTTACAAACAACCGATCCAATGCGGTCAAACCATGTCAGAAGATATGCTCATCGGTTTTCTGGGTTACCCAGAAAACAGATGTCATGGTCGTTCTGCCTGGTTTGACCAACCATTACTTTCAACATGCTTAATGTTTATGTGATATAAAGATACTATAATGTAGTATAAATAACATACTACAACTTAGATACAAAATCAAGAACAGATTATCAAACCACTGTCAGATCCGTGCCCATGAAAATCCTGTCAGAGCTTCCTGGACACGTTCTGGGTAACCCAGATTTCGCATGGTCATGGCCGGTCAACGTGGTTTGACCAGCTATAACTTGCAATCTAGACAAGATATAAGCCTGATTCCAAATCCAGATCAAAGATCACATATCAAACTACAGATCTAAAACTTAAAACAAGAAAAATCATAAACAGAGAAAGATTTGTGGCCACTGACATTCATTGTCAGACCTCAAAACAAACTTTTTCCAGATTTTTAAAAACTTCAAATCCGAGCCTCTAGATGTTATGGATCTAACATCTAGCAACTCAGATCATCATTATACACTATATATAACATGTTTAACATAAAAATTTTAACATCAAACAACAGATCAATGGTCAGATTCTTAGGTAGGGTTTATACCTTCTATGATCTAATTCTTAATTCTAGCTACTGATCTGTTACTGGTAATCGTGGGGCTTGATGTGTGAACTGATATGCTACTATATTTCGTGGGTTTTAGAGAGAGAGGCTCTAGGATTAGTCTTGTGATCAAATGACCAAAAATAAGCACTTTTCTCTCTCCTATTCTATATATACAAGTCTTAGATGCAATGAAGTTGGCTGAAGTAGCTGTCACTATATGGCTGAGTTGTGTTATATTTGACACATAGCAATCTTGGTAGTTTACCAACTACATCTCTTAGCTAGATTTACAAGTTAGCTTGTCAAAGAATATAAAAAGGGCAATTTAGACATTGGCCTTATAAAATTAATGGCACAATTAAAACTTGTCCAACCCTTAGGGTTTGACCCTAAGGTTAGCACAAAATTATAGGATTTCTAATTAGGGTTTAAAATAAAAAATAAAATTAATTTCTAAAAATAGAAAATTAGGGTTGGTTAATTAGATTAGGTTTCTAATTACCTTATACAGGAACATTAGGGTTTAATATCGCTAATTATAATTAACATTGCTAAATTAGCAATTAGAGTTTACAATTTTGATAACTAGGGTTACCAAATTACAATTAGGATTTTTAATTACCAATTTAGGGTTCTAGCTATTAGGGTTCTAAATTACTAATTAGATTTTCCATAATTAGCCATAAAACCTACTATACCTGATATTAATCACATTAACACAATTTCTAACTGATCACAAACTCCAGTTCAGGTTTCAAATTAGGGTTTCTAATTTCAGAAATTAGGGTTTTAATCTATAATTAGTGTCTCTTATAATTAGAGTTTTTTTTCTTATTAATGTTAATATTTATAATAATGGTCATAAATCACATAACACAATTATAAAGCAATCTTGTACTCTAATTTGGATCTTAAATTAGGGTTTAGCACAGTAAAACTAAAGTTTGACATAATACACCATAATTGACCAACTATTGTCAGTCCATATATATACATTACATATTTATAGCACTGAAAAATCAAAATATAATTAATATTATATTATTATTCTCACCCCTTGATAAAAATACAAAATTAGGGTCTGGATTCCATATCTGATTTATTCTTCATATATAACCTTATTAATTAAGTTAAAAATAATTAACTTAACTAATCTTTCATAAATTTCACATAATAAAATAAATAGTTATTATAATAATTCTAGAAATCATTTCATATATTATTTAAATGTTATATAATTATATTTTCATGGAAAATAATTGATAAAAATATTTCTACTATAAAATTAATTATTATAAGAATATACTTTATAATAATCAATAATTCTGAAATGAAATTATTTTTAATTATTCATGTAATAAATATAGTTTTATTTATCACATAAATACATATACACAATATCTTTTACAAATCCTCATCTTTAAAAAAAAATTTATACGTAAAATTTCTAATTTAATTATATAGAAAATATCAGGTTGTTACAAATACAATAATTACTTCTGCTTTTCAATAATTCATCAAAACTTTACAAAATTTCTAAGATGATAATATAAGCATTCTGTAAAAATATTTCAGCCCAAATAATTTTTCTAATAAATTAATTATAAATCCCCATATACAGAAACTTCAATAATTCATAATAATTAGCCATTTTATCAGAAAAATATGAATCTTATATCTTTTTCATGTAAAATTTAATTCTCTACAACTTTGTAGAAGAAAGTGTTTCCAAATTCTAACTCTATCATAGAGAGAAAAGCTTACCAAAAATTCTGCTACAACAATTTTTGGATCAGTCACCTCCTTAAATTCATAACAAATCATACGTTAAATTTTAACGGTTCAAAATTTGTGGCCAAATACTTAACTCATATATGCATAACATATCCAAAAATTACAACGATCCAACGGTCGGATTAAAAATTATAACTGACGCAATAGAGTTTAATAAAACTGATTTTTCGGACTAAAAGTCCTTCGGACCAGTTTCACTCAAATTGTCACCACGAAAAATCCACAAAATTTTTTTGGGTGATTCAAATTTCTTCCGTTAGCTTACTTCCAGGGCTTTCTTTTGATATATGGCTCATCTCCTAACTCAATATACACAAAGAGTTATAGATTTTACAAAATCAAGTAATAAACTAATTTTTCTGAAAATCTCCAAATTTCGTTTTTCATTTGATTTCTTGATTTCTTTCCTTTGATTCATATTTTTGCAAGTTTAAAACATCCATTACATACATAAGTATGTACTCTTTACATAAAATCTATAAAACTAAATTTATCAAGATTTTTTAAAAAATACCTTACTTGATTCCTTCTTTATTTCCTCCTTCTTCTTCCTCTTCCTCTTCCTCTTCCTCTTTTTCTCTCTCTCTCTCTGTCTCTCTCTCTATCTCCCTCTCTTCTAAGACTTTGGCTACGGGAGGAGTATGTGAATGCTGAAAATTGGCTTCCTCATGCTAACAACAAGGCCCCCCCTTTATTTCCTCTTTTTGTTTTCTATCTTTTTTTCCTTTTTCTCTTCTTTCCCTCTTTTTCTTCTTTTCTTTCCTATTTTCTTCCTTCCATCATTCCTTTGTCTCCCACATGTTAGCCTCCCAATAATCATCCCACTTACTCTCTTTATTTGCTATTTTATCCAATTAATTGCTCATTTGACTAATAATCAATTTAACATTTTAAAAATAATAATCATAAATTAAATTAGACTTTTATTTTATAAAAGTCGGGATTTTACAGAATACGTCGTATTGTGTGCCTCGTGCAAAATTTCTTCTCTTAACTCGGTTACTACTGGCACCCATTCTCTCCCTTCGAATCTCAAAATACCATCTTTATCCACTTTGAATCTCTCCTCCTCATTTTCTATGATCCTTTTCCTGATTTTCTCGCACTCTTCATCCTTTTTTTGTGATTCCTTTATTTTGTCCAACAAGGTTGGACGAGCTTGTACCACAAACAATTTCTCTTCAGACATCTCCAGTCCCTTTACTTCTATATCTAATTTCTCTATATCCCTTATTAACTCCTCCTGAGTTGTTAGTTGAAACAACTTCTCCCTTCCTTTCCTGCTTAGCGTGTTGGCCACTACGTTTGCCTTCCCCGGGTGATAAAGAATATCGCAGTCATAATCCTTGATTAATTCTAACCACCTTCTCTGACGCATGTTCAACTCCTTCTGTGTGAAGATATATTTCAGACTCTTGTGGTCCGTGTATATCTCACATTTTTCTCCGTACAAATAATGTCTCCAAATCTTTAACGCAAAAACTACTGCCGCTAACTCCAAGTCATGAGTAGGGTATCATTTTTCATAATCCTTCAGTTGTCGTGGCACATACACAATGACCTTGCCATGTTGCATTAGCACACAACCCAATCCTCTGTGCGACATATCACTATACACCACAAACCCTCCCGTATCATCTGGTAATGATAATACAGGCGCTTCGCTTAGTCTCTTTGTAAGAACCCGAATTTTTAGAAATTATTAAAATAAGAATTTAGTGAATAAAATTCTTAAGTGTGAAATGGGTTCGAATAAAAACAGTTATGTGATACGAGGTATGTAGGAATGTGTTATATAGGGTAATATGAACTATATAATATGTGATTTTTGTGATTAATAAATATATTATTATTATATATTGTTATTGATCGCAGAGATAATTCAGTTGAGATAAAAGAAGTGGATAAAATTTCCTATCGATAGTAAATAGTATATAGGATTATTTTATCATAGTAAATGGGTGACATTAATGTATAATCGTCATTTTTTTGTGTATGTGTACTAATAACTGGTATGATTATAATATAGGTTATTAATAGTACGTAAGTTATCCGCGAATGAGTTTGGATAGTGAAACATGAGTTAGTCGAGAGAATTAACTAATAAGAATAAATATTAGTTAATTGATAGTTGAGGGTTATATTATGGAATAATATAATGTGTATGTTAAACCTTAAATAACTATGGTAATATAGTACAAGGTTTAATTTACTTAAGTAAAGGAGTGAATTAATATGTGTGTTGAATATGTGATACTTTATAAATGTTACTCAGAATGGTAATATGTGTGAAAGTCTAATGTATGAATAACGTTAAATATATATGCGTTATTGAAGGGAGACATAAATCATTATATCTTTAAATGTATATTTAATATTTGAAGAAATTGTTTTGGGAACAATTTATAGAGGGAGAGAGAAATAATAATTATATATTTCTGATAGAGGATATTAAAATAATTTCTAATATTGAGTTATTTTAATAAAAGGAGGAAATGTTATTTTTGAATAATAATATTACCTTATATATTTTTCTATGAGGTATGATTAATAATATAGTAAATATATTAAAACTGTAACGCCCCCAAAATAGGTCCATTCCATCTAACCCATTTTGAGTCGCCAAATACATGGTACAGATAACAACTACAACTTTATTACAACAATTGTCGTGCAAAATACAACAACACATATGCTGTGAGTTTGGATACAAATATATACCAACTGTGACTCATGTTCCAACCTTGGATAGCACGTCACAATGACACCTTACATAAAGGTATAGTCAAAAACTGTTTTAGAAATTAGAATCTTTGGAAAGTGCTCAAGGAAACCCTCGTACATGAGAGGCCATGCTTCTAGGTTATGATAGATATCATATGGCCACATAATTATCCTTGGTTGACCCAATAGACCCCAAAGAAAAATGAGAAGATTACTATCATATTCTTTCCAATGGTGAGTCTTCTCTTGACATATCATTATCTCCACTGTCTCTAACTGAGAATTATTCTTCAAACAAACACCAAGATTATATAGGTAGTGCTCGTAGATATACTTGACAAGTGGATGTGCACAACCATGTCTTATGATGACACGAGGTTGTGTGTCGTTAGACATCTTGTATGATAGTGGCGAAACACCCTTCCAACGTTGGGTTCGCTTCACCCTAGATGATTCACCAAATATAACTACTAAATGATGACCACCGTTCTATTCCCTTGTTACCCCCCGCTCGACCCAGCTACACTCTTATTACGTGAAAGGAATTATGAAACAGAAGGGTGAGCACAACTAGCCCAGTAAAGAATATCATGACTAAAGATAAATAAGTTATCAATAGCCTTCAATAGAATTAAATCAGATATTTAGAACATATGGTAGATGATAAAACTTTTCAACCATAGTTGCAGCGGAACGAGCAATCCATTAGAAGAGTCAAATAGACTATAAAGTCTATTATCTTCTCTATGTTAAAAGTCCACCAACAATATTTTATCCCTGTAGCATCAATCAACAATTTCTGTCCACAATCACATGTATAACTCATAATCATAATTGTAGTTCTAAATTCCTCTTCTCATCCAGAACGAAGATAATTTTCATCACTTGTCTTTACCTGAAACATCAAAGATCATGGTTATACCAAATCACAGTTCCTGTTCATAATCATACTAATAATTTCATCTTTGTACTACGGGCCAAAGATATTCATCAACAACTCATCTTTGCACTACAGGCCAAAGATATTCCTCAACAGCTCATATTTGCACTACAAGCCAAATATATTATTATCTCAAAAAAATATATAATCATTTCAGAATTTATATAACCAATAATTATAACCACGTTGATCATTTCACCTTTGCACTTAAGCTAAAGATATTCAATTATAAATTCAATGGTCATGATCATACCAGTCAACAATTCAACTTTGCACTACTGGCCAAAGAGAACCCATAGTCATGATCGTACCAAAAATCTACCCATCTTTACACTCAAGTCAAAGAGAAATATCATCATTAGGGTTATAAAAATGTTATATATGATAATAAAAAAATAATATGATCAACATATAGTTTTAATCTCAAGAATAATATTCATAAATCAACTATAATTTGGTTAGAAAAAGAAACCAATTTTGTCATGAATAGTAACCCATGAATAGTAACTCCTGAATAGTAACTCGTGAATAGTAACTCGTGAATAATAACTCGTGAATAGTAACTCATGAATAGTAACTCATGAATAGTAACTCATGAATAGTAACTCATGAATAGTAACTCATGAATAGTAACTCGTAAATAGTAACTCAGAATAGTAACCCGACATGAAAAGATAAGAATTTTACAAGAAAAATCCTACCAATATTCGGTATAATAATATTGAAATAAAATATATCACTGAGAAAAAAAATAACATCCCTTACGACAATATCTCTTCTCAAAAGAGCAGTACTCCTGACTGGAAACATAACGCTGAACGAACTTGCACCGTATATTCAACACTCAAGATATCAAAATACTCACAAGATACACTCGATATATAGAGAGAGAAATAGAGAAAAACTTCAGTTTCTAGTGTGATTTTCAATTCTACCTAAGCACCCTATTTTAGGGGAAATTGCTTAGACACACCAAGCAGAAAATTTAATAAAATAATAATATAATTATAAATTTTCTTAGGCCCACCCTTTGAAATCTGGATTTCAGCCATCAACATGTGCAAGTGGGCCCACCAAAGTATAAAAATTGTTTTTTTAATAAAAAATAAATAAAACTTCCAAAAGTTAATTATTTCGAAACTTCGGAA
>CM029015.1:39135122-39361662 GCA_016801055.1 Panax notoginseng | reverse complement strand
TTTTTATAACCTATTTAATGTAAGTTTAATTGGGTTAAGAAATTAAGTGTACTTGGGTAAGGAATTAAATTGTATATTTAACTTGAGTACATAAAAACCCTAATGAAATGAGTAGGGTAAGATGAAATTTAGTGTAATGGATCATATTAATTTTATGGCCCAAACATTTTAGCTAGGAAGTCCAAAATATTTTATTTGAAAAAGCCAAAGGAATTAAGTCTTAAGCTCAAGCGAGCCAATTGTTAAGGAACATGTGGGAGAATAATAATTATTAATAATATATTAAGTCAAGAGATATACTTTTATTATCTCAAGTTTATCAATTTTATGACTTAATTAAAGTAAGTTTAATTTGGTTATAAAATTTAGTGTGCAAGGGTAATAACTTAAATTCTAAATGTTTGGAATGAATACCCTAATTAAATATTTAGGGTGTGATAATATTAAAAGTATTGGACCTAATTTATTTTCATGGCCCAAGAAATTAATCTAAAAGTCCAAAGAGATTAATTATGGTGGCCCAAGTGTTAGCCCAATCAATAAATTAAGAAGCCCAAAACTTGATCCAAGTATGGAAGGACATAATGGTCATTTGGTAAGTAAAATAAAAGCCATAAAAATCTAAGCAAGACTTGGGCAAGATAAGGCCACTTGGCCGGATATACATGGAGAGAAAAAGAAGGGAGTGCATGTCATCATGCTAAGCCAGAAGTTTGCAAAAGATAATTACAAACTTAGCTAGGTGTCATTTATTTAAGGAGCCACATGATTCAATAATAATCCACATGCTATGTAATGATTATTACTAGAGAGAGAGAATTAGTAGAGAAATATGGAGAAGATAAGGCCACATGGCGGATAAGATAGAGAGGAAAAAGATAAGAAGAAAGAGAAGAGAAGAAAGAGAAAGAGGAAAAGAAAGAGAGAGATGAGTGGGAGAAATATTAGGCCACATGCCGGATGGGTTTTGAGGAAGAAAAGAAGCCACATGGGTGGTGGTTTGGTTTGTGGAAAAAGAAGAGAAGTATTAATCATATATCTAATCTAATAACAAGTTATCTTGTTTTCTTTCTCTTTCATCCCTTCCATTTAGCTAACATAAGAACCAACTAGAGAGAGGGAGAAGAGGTTCGGCAGCCCTTAGAGGGAAAAGTGAGAGTTTTTGATAACTCATCAAAGCTCCATAATCAAACAATGAAGAAGAGAAAAAAAGGAGAGCATGGATAATCAAAGGTATAATACCTTTTTGTTCATGTAATTTTTGATTATTCTAAATCAAACTTTGAATCTATGTTTATAAACTCAAAAACCTTAGATCTATGTGTTTATGAGTGTTTTATGTGTAGATTTACCCATATTGGGTGTTGATTTAGTTGGAAATCGAAAATAAAGAAAAGTGATTTTTCTAGTTTTATAAGCTCTAAAATTTCTATGTACTTAGGATTTCCACCGTTTTTGATCTACACCTTCTTTTTACGATCCGTCAAAGGGATGTGCTAGATATGTAAGTTAACTACTAAACCCAAGTGGTAGCACTCAAAAATGTTGAGTACACAAGTTGTAGTGACTGTTTTACCAAAAAACAGTTTCATTGCTAAAAGTGAAAAATAGACTGTTTTGGACAGTCAAAGAGTAGGGGCAGTTTGGTCATTTTTCGGACATCTAAAAATTCTGGAAAAATTTGGGAGAGTACTATGATAAGTTATCTAACATCTCCAAGTGGAATCACTGAAAAAGGAGTTGTAGATTTCCGTATGGAAAATGTTTAATAAAGCACGAAAAACTGCAAAAAGGCCATTTTGCTTCTGCCCAAAAATTTAAAATGGCAGTTTCGGCCACTTAATTTGTGAGAAAAATTCTGGCCTTTTGGGACATGAAAATATATGATATCAAGTACCTTGTGTCCAAAAATGAGCTCATTCCGAGTTAAAATGAGCAAGTTATGACCATTTCAATTTCTGTGATTTTCTGACGAAAATGGCTATAACCGGAGTTCTATAACTCCGATGGCCACGAAATTTAAACTGGGAGTGTCACGTTAAGACGTATAAGATTGTGCCAAGAGATGGGAATTTCCGGAGTTGAGCACGAGGTAGCTAATTTCTTAAGGAATTAACTAAGAATGATTTTTAAAAAATACCAAAGGAAGTTGGAAAATTTTGGAAAAATACTTTTGTGTGTATGAAATATGTGTATACATGTTTGTACAAAGGATAGAAAAATAATAAGTTAATTTGGTATTTTCGTATACGGATATAGAATCCAGCTTGCTGGATTAGAAAATCTGATGAATCTAGTTTGCTGGATTGAAAAGAAGTTTACTGAATTGAAAATATGTTGAATCCAACTTGCTGGATTGCAATCTAGTTGCTGGATTTGTAATCTAGTTTGCTGGATTGCAGTTTGACTTGCTGGATTAAAGGAATTATGTATCCAGTCTGCTGGATTGGTCATTAGGTTGAAGGATTATGAATCCAGCTAGCTGGATTGAAGTATTAGAGAAAACAATTTGCTGAATTATAAACATTTTGCTGGATTATGGAAAAGAGTTTATAATATGAAAGATTAAGTGTTTAATCATAATGAATATGATACAGTGATTGAATAATTATCCAAGAATGATAATAATACCGATGTGTTAGGATGTTATCTAATATTTGATTAAGTGTTAGATAATCTATTGACAAAGTAATTGTATTATTATACAAAGTAGAATATGTTGATTGAGAGACCGATCTTATTAATGATAGGTCTTACCAAAAGAAGTTAACTTAAACTGCGTAGCAGTAGTCAACGAATCAGGCAAGTTTCCTAACTCAAACTCGAGTTATATTTCAAAGTATGTTAGTGAATAATTATTGATGATTATTCATGTCTATACTGGTTATTGATTCGCACTTAGTGCATGTTGCATATGTTCATCAGGTATGAAAGGCTGATCACCTTCATTACCATAAGGTTCAGTTAAATTGTTTATGGTCATTGTTGACCTTCAAACATTATTGATTCAGTCATGAAATTATTGAAACTTGATTCATGTTATTTCACAATTAATATATTGTTGAAAACTTGAAAGCTTATTGATTCTTTTCAATCATGATATATCTTCATTGCATTTAAAACTTGCTGGGCAAATTTGATGCTCACCCTTGCTATATCATGATAAAATTTTCAGATTTAGATGAAAGCTCGAATAAAGACAGAGACAAGGGCAAAGTGCAAGATTATTTTATGTTGCAGTTAGATATTATTAATTTTTCTAACGAACATAGCATTGTAAACCTTTAAGTTATTGAAGGTATGTATTAAGTTAAGGTTGTAGACCTTGGGAATGATGTGTAAAAGTTTAATGTATAAACAGTTTATGTTTATATCTTCCGTAATAGTTATAGAAATAGTATACCAGATCCTTTGTGATTAGGACCGGGATCTGGGGATGCTACACAAACCATGTCAGAAGACATGCTCATCGGTTTTCTGGGTTACCCAGAAAACAGATGTCATGGTCGTTCTGCCTGGTTTGACCAACCATTACTTTCAACATGCTTAATGTTTATGTGATATAAAGATACTATAATGTAGTATAAACAACATACTACAACTTAGATACAAAATCAAGAACAGATTATCACACCACTGTCAGATCCGTGCCCATGAAAATCCTGTCAGAGATTCCTGGACATGTTCTGGGTTACCCAGATTTCGCATGGTCATGGTCGGTCAACGTGGTTTGACCAGCTATAACTTGCAATCTAAAAAAGATATAAGCCCGATTCCAGATCCAGATCAAAGACCACATATCAAACTACAGATCTAAAACTTAAAACAAGAATAAATCATAAACAGAGAAAGATTTGTGGCCACTGACATTCATTGTCAGACCTCAAAACAAACTTTTTCCAGATTTTTAAAAACTTCAAATCCGAGCCTCTAGATGTTATGGATCTAACATCTAGCAACTCAGATCATCATTATACACTATATATAACATGTTTAACATAAAAATTTTAACATCAAACAACAGATCAATGGTAAGATTCTTAGGTAGGGTTTATACCTTCTATGATCCAATTCTTGATTCTAGCTACTGATCTGTTACTGGTAATCGTGGGGCTTGATGTGTGAACTGATATGCTACTATATTTCGTGGGTTTTAGAGAGAGAGGCTCTAGGATTAGTCTTGTGATCAAATGACCAAAAATAAGCACTTTTCTCTCTCCTATTCTATATATACAAGTCTTAGATGCAATGAATTTGGCTGAAGTAGCTGTCACTATATGGCTGAGTTGTGTTATATTTGACACATGGCAATCTTGGTAGTTTACCAACTACATCTCTTAGCTAGATTTACAAGTTAGCTTATTAAAGAATATAAAAAGGGCAATTTAGACATTGGCCTTATAAAATTAATGGCACAATTGAAACTTGTCCAACCCTTAGGGTTTAACCTTAAGGTTAGCACAAAATTGTAGGATTTATAATTAGACTTTAAAATAAAAAATAAAATTAGTTTCTAAAAATAGAAAATTAGGGTTGGTTAGTTATATTAGGTTTCTAATTACCTTATACAGGAACATTAGGTTTAATATCGCTAATTATAATTAACATTGCTAAATTAGCAATTAGGATTTATAATTTTGATAATTAGGGTTACCTTACCAATTTAGGGTTCTAGCTATTAGGGTTCTAAATTACTAATTAGGTTTTCTATAATTAGCCATAAAACCTACTATACCTGATATTAATCACATTAACACAATTTTTGACTGATCACAAACTCCAGTTTAGGTTTCAAATTAGGGTTTCTAATTTCAAAAATTAGGGTTTTAATCTACAATTAGGGTCTCTTATAATTAGAGTTTTTTTTTCTAATTAATGTTAATATTTATAATAATGGTCATAAATCACATAACACAATTATAAAACAATCTTGTACTCTAATATGGATCTCAAATTAGGGTTTAGCATAGTAAAACTAAGGTTTGACATAATACACCATAATTGACCAACCATTGTCAGTCCATATACTTACAGTACATATTTATAGCACTGAAAAATCCAAATATAATTAATATTATATTATTATTCTAGTCCCTTAATAAAAATCCAAAATTAGGGTTTGGATTTCATATCTGATTTATTCTTCATATATAACCTTATTAATTAAGTTAAAAATAATTAACTTAATTAATCTTTCATAAATTTCACATAATAAAATAAATAGTTATTATAATAATTCTAGAAATCATTTTGTATATTATTTAAATATTATATAATTATATTTTCATGGAAAATAATTGATAAAAATATTTCTACTATAAAATTAATTATTATAAGAATATACTTTATAATAATCAATAATTCTGAAATGAAATTATTTTTAATTATTCATGTAATAAATATAGTTTTATTTATCACATAAATACATATACACAATGTAACGCCCCCAAAATAAGTCCAATCCAACCAACCTATTCTGAGTCGCTAAAAACATGGTACAGAAAATAACTACAACTTTATTACTACAATTGTCGTGCAAAATATAACAACACATATGTTGTGAGTTTTGATACAAATATATACGAATTGTGACTTATGTCCCAACCTTCGATAGTACGTCCCAATGACACCTTACATAAAGGTACAGTCAATAACTATTTTAGAAGTTAAAATCTTTTGGAAGTGCTCAAGGAAACCTTCGTACATGGGAGGCCATGCATCTAGGTTATGATAGATATCATATGCCCACAGAATTATCCTCGGTTGACCCAATAGATCCCAAAGAAAAACGAGAAGATTAATATCATATTCTTTCCAATGATGAGTCTTCTCTTGACATATCATTATCTCCGCCGTCTCTAATTGAGAATTATACTTCAAACAAACACCAAGATTATATAGGTAGTGCTCGTAGATATACTCAGCAAGTGGATGTACACAACCCTGTCTTATGATAACACAAGGTTGTATGTCATTAGACATCTTGTATGATAGTGGCAAAACACCCTTCCAACGTTGGGTTCGCCTCACCCTATTGGATTCACCAAATATAGCTACTAAATGATGTATAAAATACAACACACTTTTTTATACTGCTTAGGGAGAACCTCCACAGTTAGAGACCAGCGTTCTATTTCTCTGTTACCCTCGCTCGACCCAACTACACTCGTATTACCTGAAAGGAATTGTGAAGTAAAAGGGTGAGCACAAATAGTCCAGTAAAAAATATCATGACTAAAGATAATTAAATTATTAATAGCCTTCATTAGAATTAAATCAGAGATTTAGAACACATAATAGATGATAAAAAATTTCAACCATAGTTGCAGCGGAACGAGCAATCCATTAGAAGAGTCAAATAGACCATAAAGTCTATTATCTTCTCCATGTTAAAAATCCACCAACAATATTTTATCCCTGTAATATCAATCAACAGTTCTGGTCCACAATCATATAAATAACTCATAATCATAATTATGATTCTAAATTTCTCTTCGCATCCAGGACGAAGATAATTTTCATCACATGTCATTACCTGAAACATCAAAGATCATGGTTATACCAAATCACAGTTCATGTTCATAATCATACTAATAAATTCATCTTTGCACTACGGGCCAAAGATATTTGTTAACCGTTTATCTTTGCACTACAGGCCAAAGATATTCAACAACAGATCATCTTTGCACTACAGGCCAAAGATATTCAACAACAGATCATCTTTGTACTACGGGCCAAAGATATTCAACAACAGATCATCTTTGCACTACGGGCCAAAGATATTCATATCTCAAAGAAGCACATAATCATTTCAGAATTTATATAAACCATAATTATAATCATGTTGATCAATTCACCTTTGCACTTAAGCTAAAGATATTCAATTATAACTTCAATAGTCATGATCATACCATTCAACAATTCATCTTTGCACTACTGGCCAAAGAGAACCCCTAGTCACGATCATACCAATAATCTACCCATCTTTACACTCAAGTCAAAGATAAACATCATCATTAGGGTTATAAAAATATTATATATGATAATAAAAATAATATAATCAACATATAGATTTAATCTCAAGAGTAAGATTCATAAATCAACGATAATTTGGTCAGTAAAAGAAACTAATTTTGTCGTGAATAGTATCCCATGAATAGTAACTCGTGAATAGTAACTCATGAATAGTAATTCATGAATAGTAACCCCAACATGAAAAATGTAGAATTTTCACAATAAAATTTATACCAATATTTTGGTATAATGATATTGAAAGAATAACATTTCTTAAACTTATAAATAATTTATTTTAATTGTTTATACTTTACTAAATAATGCATTTAATCACCTAAAATGCCAAACTCATAAGATTTCATCATCAATAACCAAAACCCTCATCAAAAATCTGCATATACCTTATATAGGATTTTCAAGCCATAAAATCCTATTTTTCAATTTTCTTACATCACATAACATATTTAATTCATTTACTCATAACTAGTCCATTTTCAAGAAAAATACCAAATCAGTCCCAAAAATATTTTTTTTCTGGGATTTAGTAGAATATAGGCCCATATTGAATATATATTTTTCCCGGAATTTTTAAAATTCATTTACTATTTTTCATATGGCCAAATCTGCCGAATATTAAAACATTTATCATAAATTGTACTTTTGTGCAAAAATTCTAAAATTTACAGAGTATACTTCGGTTATATACATGTACACTCAATATAAATTTCACCAATTTTGGAGTTAATCACAAGAAGTTACAAGGGTTTACTTTTAAAATAATTTTTCCCATAAAATTCATAACTCTTAATCTAAACATCCAAAAATCGCCATTTTTGGACACAATCTAGAAAACTCATCAAATTATCATTTCAAATTTTTTTAGAATTTTTGAAGGTCAGAAAAATTACGAAACTGAAAAACATAATAACCCTTAAAATCTCTGACCTCGAAAAGACAATACTTCTGACTAGAATATTGGATATAGAGCTGAAGAGAACTTACACCGTATAGCAACACTCAAAATCTTAAAATACTCACAAGAATACGCTCGATAATATAGAGAGAGAAAGAGAGAGAAAACTTCAGTTTCTGGTGTGATTTTTAATTCTAACCTAAGCACCCTATTTATAGGAAAATGCTTAGAACACCAAAGCAGAAAATTTAATAAAATATTAATATATATTATAAATTCCTACACACACCTCCATTGATCCAAAACATCAGCCACACATGTGCCAACTCACCAAAAACGTTTTTCATATAAAAATCATTTAAAACTCCAAAAAAATAAAATCAATTATTTTGGAACTTCAATAATTCATAATAAATGGTTCTTTTATCAGAAAAATTCTAACCTCATGTCCTGTCCATAGGAAATTCCATTCTCTACAACTTTGCAGAAAAAAGTTTTTCCAAATTCCAAACAGAAATTGATCGAAATCCATAAACGGACGATTTTACAAGCTATAATCAAATTTCAGTCAAGAAATGGTGTCCACAAACATGAAAAACATGTTTTAAATATTTTTAGTAACAAAAATATTCTTCCTCCTTATTTATTCATATATCCCACATTCATTGTAAAAATATCACCATTATTATATTATTTTAATATAATAATATATTTAAATGAATATTTTATCAGAAAAAGATAAAATATTAATTTTCAACAATTGTCACATTAAAAATTTTCTCCATCTATATCCACATACAATGAATATTTTTCTTATCATATAAATTAATAATTAATTATTCACAAATAATATTATAGAATCACAATACTGACAACCAGGCAGTTCCTAGGAAAGAGGAGGCTTTCTAATAAGGATTTCTCCTTACTGGCGCTCAATTAGATGACCAAACCTCTCCTTAGACAGAACTTTCTAGACATTGCCAATAATGCTATCTAATAATATTATTCAAATAATATGAATTGATCTGATAATAGAAAATACTGTGCAGTGACAATTATTGAAATAACAATAATATAAAATATCAACGTAGCCATTATTGAATCAATAAAATAAAATATTGAATAGTAATTACTGTAACAATTATTGAGTAGTGCCTTCTTACGTAAGAATTAATAATTCAAAAATACTGTGCAACAACGCGTATTACTTTACTTTACACACCGGGTATTCCAACAGTGTTAACGGTAACGATTACGCCGTTATTTATAAAAATTTAAATTTGTCGTTTTCTTCATCCGACAGTTATTCTGTTATGGGGCCCACAAATGGCTGCGCCGTCGTACGAATATTCTCCGACAGAAAGAATATTTTACGACCAAACGAATATTCCCCGACAACAATGAATATTTTATAACCACTTGTTTATTTAAAAAAATTTGGATATTTTACCCATAACCAAAGCATTATATCAAATTAACACCTTATTATTCACAATAATAAATAGAGAAAATTCAATTTTATTCATTAAAAAGTTGGGGTCTTACAACCTCCCCTCCTTATGAAATTTCGTCCCTGAAATTTACGTACCTGGTATTTCGAAGAGTTGAGAATACCTTGCTTTCATTTCGGATTCTATCTCCCCGGTCATCATGATTTCTCCATTGCTCATCTCACGTGAAAACTTTATTTGGGTTCCTCACTTATTGGGAAGTAATGACAACCGCCCTCCCTTGAACTACCCGACTTTGACTTGTCCGGGGCAGTATTTAGTGTCATCATTACCGTTGGAATATACTTTTCTATAGGGCATATTCCCCCCCTCAACTGCTTCGTCGTACTCCTGATTCATGTTCTGAATCATCAATCTTCGATCCATATCGAATTGAAGTTGACCGCTCTGTATAGGGTAATTCAAAACTCGATGTTGGGTTCTCCCAATTGCTGTCCAAAAAGAAAAATACATATCATCTATTTTAGCCTTCTTAGATCGGACATCTCTTTCCACAATATCAATGCGTCGTGTGGCTTTTACCCATGCACCACTCATTCTCACACGTTCAGTTATTTTTTCTTTCAGCTCAGATTCCAGCTTTATCATCTTATACTCTGCCAAAGAATGCTTCTGTTCAAGCATCACATATCGGGTAACACAAGCTTGAATTGTTGCATCCTTTTGCTCCACGACCGTCTGTCGCTCTTCAACCTGCTCTTCTAACTCATGAATACGATTTTACAATTCTACATTTCGATCATAAAATTCTTCTAATAAATTCTCCTCAGGTTCTTCTTCTTCCTCACTCTCAGCTGCTACCTCTGCAACTAGCTCGGGTGCAACTATTAATTCTTCCCTTACCACAAGAATATCTCTAATTCCTTTTTCACCTGACATCACATTATCATGGTTGGTGATTAGAGGTATCCTCACGGTCTCATTCACTCCATTGTTAACATTCTCGGCAGCCATTCTCAAATACTGTCATAAAACAAGGGTTAATTAAATAATTTAACATATCACATAATATCCTTATATTATGACCGACCAACAAATAAGCTTAGGTAGGACACACTAGCGAAGGATTTACTCATCTCTCCCCTCCTAGTTCTATTCCCCGATCTCCGCCAGAGACCATATCCCTAAGCTCTGATACCAAATGTAACGCCCCCAAAATAGGTCCAATCCAACCAACCTATTCTGAGTCGCCAAAAACATGGTACAGAAAATAACTACAACTTTATTACTACAATTGTCGTGCAAAATACAACAACACATATGTTGTGAGTTTTGATACAAATATATACCAACTGTGACTCATGTCCCAACCTTGGATAGTACGTCACAATGACACCTTACATAAAGGAACAGTCAATAACTATTTTAGAAATTAAAATCTTTTGGAAGTGCTCAAGGAAACCTTCGTACATGGGAGGCCATGCATCTAGGTTATAATAGATATCATATGCCAACAGAATTATCCTCGGTTGACCCAATAGACCCCAAAGAAAAACGAGAAGATTAATATCATATTCTTTCCAATGATGAGTCTTCTCTTGACATATCATTATCTCCGCCGTCTCTAATTGAGAATTATACTTCAAACAAACACCAAGATTATATAGGTAGTGCTAGTAGATATACTCAGCAAGTGGATGTACACAACCCTGTCTTATGATAACACGAGGTTGTATGTCATTAGACATCTTGTATGATAGTGGCAAAACACCCTTCCAACGTTGGGTTCGCCTCACCCTATTGGATTCACCAAATATAACTACTAAATGATGTATAAAATACAACACACTTTTTTATACTGCTTAGGGAGAACCTCCACAGTTAGAGACTAGCGTTCTATTTCCCTATTACCTTCGCTCAACCCAACTACACTCGTATTACTTGAAAGGAATTATGAAGCAAAAGGGTGAGCACAAATAGTCCAGTAAAGAATATCATGACTAAAGATAATTAAATTATTAATAGCCTTCATCAGAATTAAATCAGAGATTTAGAACACATAATAGATGATAAAATTTTTCAACCATAGTTGCAGCGGAACGAGCAATCCATTAGAAGAGTCAAATAGACCATAAAGTCTATTATCTTCTCCATGTTAAAATTCCACTAACAATATTTTATCCCTGTAACATCAATCAACAGTTCTGGACCACAATCATATAAATAACTCATAATCATAATTATGATTCTAAATTCCTCTTCGCATCCAGGACGAAGATAATTTTTATCACATGTCTTTACCTGAAACATCAAAGATCATGGTTCTACCAAATCACAGTTCCTGTTCATAATCATACTAATAAATTCATCTTTGCACTACGGGCCAAAGATATTCGTCAACCGTTTATCTTTGCACTACAGGCCAAAGATATTCAACAACAGATCATCTTTGTACTACGGGCCAAAGATATTCAACAACAGGTCATCTTTGCACTACGGGCCAAAGATATTCATATATCAAAGAAACACATAATCATTTCAGAATTTATACAAACCATAATTATAACCATGTTTATCAATTCACCTTTGCACTTAAGTTAAAGATATTCAATTATAACTTCAATGGTCATGATCATACCAGTCAACAATTTATCTTTACACTACTAGCCCAAGAAAACCCCTAGTCACGATCATACAAATAATCTACCCATCTTTACACTTAAGTTAAAGATAAACATCATCATTAGGGTTATAAAAATGTTATATATGATAATAAAAACAATATAATCAACATATAGATTTAATCTCAAGAGTAAGATCCATAAATCAACGATAATTTGGTCAGTAAAAGAAACTAAATTTGTCGTGAATAGTACCCCGTAAATAGTAACTCGTGAATAGTAACTCATGAATAGTAATTCATGAATAGTAACCCCGACATGAAAAAGGTAGAAATTCTACAATAAAATCCATACCAATATTTCGGTATAATGATATTGAAAGAATAACATTTTTTAAATTTATAAATAATTTATTTTAATTATTTACACTTTACTAAATAATGCATTTAATCATCCTAAAATGCCAAACTCATAAGATTTTATCATCAATAACCAAAACTCTTATCAAAAATCTGCATGTACCTTATATAGGATTTTCAAGCCATAAAATTCTATTTTTCAATTTTCTTCCATCCCATAACATATTTAATTCATTTACTCATAACTTGTCCATTTTCAAGAAAAATACCAAATCAGCCCCAAAAATATTTCTTTTCTGAAATTTAGCTGAGTATAGTCCCATATTAAACATATATTTTTTTCGGAATTTTTAAAATTCATTTACTATTTTTTATATAGCCAAAACTGCCGAATATTAAAATATTTATTATAAATTGTACTTTTGTGCAAAAATTCCAAAATTTACAGAGTATACTTCGGTTATATATATGTACTCTCAATAAAAATTTCACCAATTTTGGAGTTAACAACAAGGAGTTATAAGGGTTTACTTTTAAAATAGTCTTTTCCTATAAAATTCATAACTCTTAATCTATACATCCAAAATCACCATTTTTGGACACAATCTAGAAAACTCATCAAATTATCATTTCAAATTTTTCTAGAATTTTTGAAGATCAGAAAAATTATAAAACTGAAAAACATAATAACCCTTAAAATCCCTTACCTCGACAAGACAGTAATTCTGACTGGAATACTAGATATAGAGCTGAAGGAAACTTGTACCGTATAGCAACACTTAGAGTCTTAAAATACTCACAAGAATACGCTCGATAATATAGAGAGAGAAAACTTCAGTTTCTGGTGTGATTTTCAATTCTAACCTAAGCACTCTATTTATAGAAAAATGCTTAGAATACCAAAGCAGAAAATTTAATAAAATATTAATATATATATTATAAATTTCTATG
Organism: Panax notoginseng; assembly: GCA_016801055.1. Taxonomy (NCBI): domain Eukaryota; kingdom Viridiplantae; phylum Streptophyta; class Magnoliopsida; order Apiales; family Araliaceae; genus Panax; species Panax notoginseng. Next base: position 39,348,353 of record CM029015.1, on the reverse strand, counting down.
CACACCTTCACTGATCCAAAACATCAGCCACACATGTGCCAACTCACCAAAAAATTTTTTCATATAAAAATCATTTAAAACTCCAAAAAAATAAAATCAATTATTACGAAACTTCAATAATTCACAATAAATAGCTCTTTTATCAGAAAAATTCAAACCTCGTGTTCTTTTCATATGAAATTCCATTCTCTACAACTTTATAGAAGAAAGTTTTTCTAAATTCCAAACAGAAATTGACCAAAATCCACAAACGGGTGATTTTACATGTTATAATCAAATTTCAGTCAAGAAATATGGTCCACAAATATGAAAAATATGTTTTAAATATTTTTAGTAACAAAAATACTCTTCTTCCTCATTTATTCATATATCCCACATTCATTGTAAAAATATCGCCATTATTATATTATTTTAATATAATAATATATTTAAATAAATTTTTTATCAGAAAAAGATAAAATATTAATTTTCAACAATTGTCACATTAAAAATTTTCTCCATTTATATCCACATACAATGAATATTTTTCTTATCATATAAATTAATAATTAATTATTCATAAATAATATTACAGAATCAAAATACTGACAACCAAGCAGTTTTCAGGAAAGAGGGAGCTTTCCAATAAGGATTTCTCCTTACTGGACCGCAATTAGATGACCAAACCTCTCCTTAGACAGAACTTTCTAGATATTGCCATTAATGTTATCCAATAATATTATTCAAATAATATGAATTGATCTGATAATGGAAAATACTGTGCAGTGACAATTATTGAAACAACAATAATATAAAATATCAACGTAGCCATTATTGAATCAATAAAATAAAATATTGAACAGTAATTACTGTAACAATTATTGAGTAGTGCATTCTTACATAAGAATCAATAATTCAAAAATACTGTGCAATACCGTGTGCTACTGTGCAACAACGCGTATTACTTTACTTACCCACCGGGTATTCTAACAGTGTTAATGGTAACGATTATGCCGTTATTTATAAAAATTTAAATTTGTTATTTTCTTCATTTGACAGTTATTCTGTTATGGGGTCCACAAATGGTTGCGCCGTCGTACGAATATTCTCCGACAGAAAGAATATTCCACAACCAAACTAATATTCCCTCGACAACAATGAATATTTTATAACCACTTGTTTATTTAAAAATTTTTGCACATTTTACCTATAACCAAAGCATTATATCAAATTAACACCTTATTATTCACAATAATAAATAGAGAAAATTCGATTTTATTCATTAAATAGTTGGGGTCTTACACACAATATCTTGTACAAATCCTCATCTTTTTAAAAAAATTTATACGTAAAATTTCTAATTTAATTATATAAAAAATATCGGGTTGTTACATTCACCCTCCCTTATAAAGATTCCGTCCCCTAAATCACCGTTTTAAAACCTATACATACAAGGTACATAGCACACACAACCTTCACAAGTGGATCTCGACCAACTTTGATCGAACTGATCTTTACTAAACACATAAAGCTTGTATATCTGATTAAATGGAAAAATTTGATTTCTAAAAGAACTCAAATTCCTCCCTTAAAATTTCTTTATAAAATAATTTACTATATCGAAGAAAATCATGTATAATAAAATAAAAGTTGTACGAATAATACTTAGAGTTCCATTACTAGCTGCCGCCGTATCCTGGACCATCATGTTGAAGATCCTTGATGTTGATTTTGTTGGTTGGCTTGATAACGTTGGTCCCGTGATCGCCAGATTCCCACTGCCCTTGCCAGTATTCACACTTCCTGCCTCCGTCCTCCTCTTCGGATAATCCTTCACATTGTGTTCAGTCGATCTGCACAAAAAACACCCACTGTTCATCCTAGGTTTGGGGCAGTTGGGAGAGATATGGCCCTCCTGCCCGCACTTATAGCATACAAATTTCCCATTCAAACACTCCCTATAGTGGTTATTTCCACAAGTCTTACACGACACCATCTTCTTCTTCGCACCTTCTTGTTTTACCTGCACACTTCTAAAATTGCTCCCCTTCCTCTTGCTACTACCACCCCTACTCCCACTATTAATTTCCACCTTTCCTGTTCCTTCAACCTTACTCCCCTCCTCAGTAATAATAGCCTTCTCCATGAGTGTTGTAAATGTAGGAATCTGTAACACCGCCACCCTGTTATAGAGCCAGGGTTTTAATCTCAACTCAAACCTTCTTGCTTTTCTAGCCTCCGTATCAACTTGATGCAGAGCGAACCTAGCCAACTCATTGAATTTTGTGGCATATTTTGACACCGTCATATTCTCCTGCTTCAACTCTAAAAATTTCACCTCCATCCTAGACTGCATACTAGATGAAAAATAGTTTTCAAAAAATAGTGTTTTAAACCTATCCCAAGTAACTACACCTTCTCCTGCCCTCGTCTGATTCGCTTCCCACCAAAAGTTTGCCTCCCCATCATCATGTACGTGGCAAAAACTATCTTTTTCCCTTCAGCTACCCTAGCTATCACAAACGCCTTTTCAATCTCTTTAACCCAAGTTTGGGCTTCAACAGGGTCAGTTGTACCTTTAAATTCTGGCGTTCCTACAGCCTTAAAGTCTTTGAAGTTCGCCAGGTGATTATCTAGCTGATTCCCTGCGGCTGGTATTCCTTGTTGCATAGCTTGTGCTATCATGTTTGCAAAGTGTTGCATTGGGTCTGCTTGTTGTTGTCCCTCAACGTTATTGACAGATTCTTCTGTCCTTTGGTTTCGAGTTCGACGTCTTAGAGGCATTATCTGATTAAATAAAATCATAAATTTAACTTACATTCTAAACCTTATCATATAAGTTTGATATATTAAACTTGTTTCATTACTCAAACATAGATTCATATTCATTTAACAAATACTTTACATAGCATAGCACATAATGCTTTAAACATCAGCTATCCCTTTGTGACCACAAAAGTCAAAATTTACAGTCTTGACTAATACAAAAGTTGGGAACATTACAATACACAGACATACATATTACATTAAACAGACCCACACAACAGAACCTATACTACCTATTCACTACGCCTTTTTCTTGGATAACCTTTCGCCTGATGACCTTCTATTCCACAGATAAAACATGCACCTGGTTTATAGTTAGGACAATACAGAGTGGTATGTCCCTCATAGCCGCAAATGTAACATATTATTTTCCCTTTCTTCTTATCAAATTTTCCTACGTCATGGTCTTCTATCTTTCTTTTCCCCTTATTGCCCGGAGCTGCACACGATGTGTTGCTTGTGGCTCCCATCTGATCAATTTGGATTTTAAGCTTATCTTGTTCTTCCATTGTTTCTATTAACGCCTGTCGCAATTGACTATTTAGCAGCTTTTCTATTTCTCACAGTCTTTCTAGAGAAGAAACCTTGTTCCTCAGATTCTGCACTTCCATTGATGCTTAATCAGCTTCAACTTTAGTGTCCGAATCACTATCTGTCAGTTCCACCATTTTTGAATCTGGTATTACGTTTTCTAAAATAACCACATCGTCCGAGTTATTTTCATTGTGAGCCTCCATTTCAGCTATTGGCTTCGATATCAGCTCGGGTGTATGGGTTTGATCCTTCTTCATGCTATATGCATATAACAAGCCTTTTCCACCAGACATATATATACACACATAAATTATTCTGATTAGCATATAGTATATACACACAATAAATAATAGTTTTATATAAGTTATCTTTTATTATATTTGATGATGAATTTATTCAATTCATCTATTTTTAAACTCTAAATGAGTTATTTATATTTTCAACGTTTTCCTCTGTTCTAAGGTTATAGCCTAAAGTCTATCCCACCTAAGGTTTCTAACCTTAAAGCTCTGATACCAACCTGTAAAGCCCCCAAATTCGGATACTTGAAACCCGAACTCGGTGCTTCACAATACTATTTCTATGAGAGGAATAATACTAATAATAATAACAATAATATAAAGATCAACTTAATTTATATATCATCATAGTCTAATCCCCAGTTACGAAACCATTAAACATTCGTTACATTACATGATAATTAATATATATCATCATTATCCTAATAAAGTCTAGTTATTACAAAAGATAGCATTATTATTCATTCAACGATCTTCCTTTTTCCTTTGTTCTTGGCAGAGCCTTCAGGTTGTTCACACTTAGCTGAAAATATTTAAATTAAGCAAAGATGATCATTTGAGTGCCCAACAAGTAATAGCAATTATATATATATATATATATATATATATATAAGCTGAAAGAATTTAAATATTTTCTTTATACTACCCTTCTACAACAAATGAATAGTTGTGAAGTAATCTGAACCGATAATAATAACATAACGGTCCTCTTTCAAAATTTTGAAACTACGTAATGACTATAATTAGGGTTAAGGTGACATACTATGAATATTATTTTCAATTTTCGAATAGGTTTAGTAGAACTTCATCCGTAAACCGTCACAATTTACGGGCACGGGGGTAATCAGCCCGTTGTACCTTGTATTGATCAATACTATATGCAAGAACGATGTTATCGTTCACTCTGTCCACGTTGGGTGCATAAAAAGTTTTCTCGTGTACGAGATGTTCATAATTGTTGGGGTTCCAAACTAAAAGTTTTATCTTGTTTAACAATAATCTATAATATATATAACAATGATTATCCAAGTGAGAACACTTGTATAACCATTTATAGAAATTAACGAACAGAATGTATATTTAAATTACCATATACTAACATATTGATAATCAATGAACATATATAATATATATAACAATAGGGTTAATAATCTGTATAATAATAATATAATTCTAAAACATTCTTACTCATGTCCTATTGCACAAAGAAAATACAAAGGTATGATACTTGCCTGATACGCTGCTTACAATTCGTAACTTAGTTTTATCTTTTATTTAACACCTATCAGTAATAAGATCATTTTACTGATTAGAATAACATATCTTAACATATAATACTGCTTATTGCAGTCAGCATATAACCTAATCACATTGTCACATATGTTTAACAACCATTGAATCACAAATAAACATATATCTAATCAAATTATCTATGTCCAGATCAATTTCTGAAATATGTCGGTGTACCGATGACTTTATCGGGTAATTATCGAGTCTAATACTCTATCCTGTAGCTCAACATCTGTAATTATCAGTCATATTATTTTTAAACGACTTATAATAATTTTTAAACATTTATTATAATTTATCATGAATTTTCAAACATCGGAATCACTATTAAATGATTTAAATTTCAAACAATTCTATTATCATTAATATTTAATTACTATTAAACTATGAATGAAACCATTGACAAAATATTAAAGTTATTTATAATAACTTAGAATATTTTTAAAGTATTAATATTACCCTTAAATGATTTTTAAAATAATTAAAATTATTTTTAAATAATTACCATTAATATTTAATTATTAATGTACTATTTATCAAAATATTAAAAGTCATTAAGTATAACTTAAAATATTTTTAATTCATTTATATCCTTTTTAAATGATTTTTAAAATTAATAAAACTATTTTTAAACTATTTATTTAATATAATTATTAAATAAATATAATATCATTAATTATTAAATTAATATCATTAATATTAAGTTATTAATGAAATTATCCTTTAAATATTAAAAGTTATATTTTATAACTTAAAATATCTTTAAACACCATATTTTCATTTAAAATGATTTTTATTGTGAGACCCCAGATTTTATGAATAAATATTTAATTTTTTTTCGAAATAATTTTTTTTTATTATGGTGTGGGTTTGATATAATAGTTATGGGTAGTATTTATAAATTTTGCAATGTATGCTAGTTGTCATATAATATTCGATTGGTCGGGAAATATTCGTTTTAACAGGGAATATTCGTACAACGACACAATCATTGGTGGACCCCACAACGGAATTATTGTCGGATTGAGAAAACGACAAAAATATTTTATTAAAAATAATGGCGGAAGTTTTACCATTATTACTGTTGAACTACTCGGTAGTAAAAGTACAGTAATACGCGTGGTTGCATAGTAGCACACGGTATTGATTATTGATGCTTACGTGAGAATTCACTTAGTTTTGCTTATTATTTGGATTCCTATTTTGCCCATTTTTCAAAAGAATCGGTAGAAATTTTTTAATAAGGATGGGGCCCACATGTGATGTATGAAACCTGAAAATAGGGGTGGGAGAAAATTTACGTAAATGAGGGGTAAAATATAAGAGTATGTAATGTGTGGGTGTATATATATATATATATATATATATATATATATATATATATATATATATATATATAATGTGAGTGGAAAGTGGTGGAAAAGTGATAGTATGAGAGTGATGGGTGTAAGATGTGTGTGTGTGATAGTGATGTGTGTATTTGTAGTGTTAGTGGAGGATGTTGGAAAAGGAAGAGTGTATTATTTATATATTATATATGGTGTGAATAATTATATATATTTATAATGGGTGTGGTAAGTGGTGAATGTGGTGGATGGTGATATATTGGTGGAGAAAACATGCGGGGCCATGTTGGAAGAAAAGAAAAAAAAATGAATGGGGATGGAGGGAAGAAGAATGAGATGGGAGAAAGAAAGAATTGGACGGAAGGTGTATTATTATATATATATATATATATATATATATATATATACATATATATATAATATTATATTTAAAAAATTTTGATTTAATTATGGACCGTCCGATTAAAGTAAATCAATCTGGACCGTTCATGAGTTAGTTACTATGCAGTCCATTTTTCTATAAATAGAAACTCATTCCTTCATTATTTCTTACGAATTCACTGAAACTCTGGAGAGAGAAATTATAGAGAAGTTATAGAACAGTATCCTGCTCCTTCCCTACTCTTATATTCAGTTTATTTTACGGTAAGGGGTGTTATTCTTTCTTATTCATGAAGAGAACTGTTGTTATTCCATTTCTTATTATTCTGTTGGAATAACCTGTATACGCGGTCTACCCTATACTTGGTGACATTCTTCTATTATTTTGTTGGAACATCCTGTCTGTGCGTTTTACGCCGGACCTGGTTCCGTCTTCATTATTATTCTGTTGGAATATCTTGTCTGTGCGTTTTACGCCAGACCTAGTTCCGTCTTTATTATTATTCTGCTGGAATATCCTGTCTGTGCGTTTTACGCCGGACCTGGTTCCATTATTTATTATTTTGTGGGAATAACCTGTCTGTGCGGTCTATCGCATGCATGGTGATTTCTTTTGTTATTCCATTCTTTATTATACTTAGTTGGTTAAGTTTTGACTTCTATACTCCGTGAAATTTGTGGAATATCCTTGATAATGGCGTTTCATCCAGTATCTTTTCATGAAAATATTCTTCTAAGCATTCTTGAATTTTACTCCACAAAGCAGTATCATGTTGACAATTTGGACGTTGTTAATTCTTGGATAAATTAATTCTTGAACTTGTTTTATTGAATTCTTATATCATTGTCATCATCCTCATGTTTATAAAATGTTAAAAGTCATCTGTGGCCTGTAGTGCATAGATGGACTTGGTATGATTATGACCAGGGATTATTCGGTATAATCATGACCGTAATGTTACAAATGATGTGGTAAAAGTCATCATTGGCTCGTAGTGCATTGATGGACAGTTGTTGGCATGATCATGACCATTAATGAATACACGAATATCCTTGGCCGTAGTGCAGGGGTGATTCGATGATGTGAATTATTTTATTAAGCTGAGTCTCAGCGATAGCAGTGTTGAAAAACCTTTTAAATCATAAAAGATAGTAGAGTTTATTTTCTACTTGACTCTTTTAATGGATTGCTTGTTCCGCTGCAGTTAAACTTGATGTCTATTATATTTTATCAGTTTAACATTGTTGAAGGCTAATGATAATTTATTCTGCATTATCTTAGTCATAATATTTCTTACTGGGCTAGTTGAGCTCACCCTTTCTTTCACTGTTCTCTTCAGGAAATGAGAACGTAGCTGGGGCAAGTCGGGGAACGGAGTGATGGTCCGAATGATAGTATTAGTTAGTAGTCCTCACTATTCTATGTAATAGTGCGTTAATAAATGTAATGAGGACTCCTTTTGAGTATGAATACTCTCTAGAAGATAATATTTGTATTCAAACTAACAGTTTATGTTTTGTCGTATTGTACACGACAGTTGTATTAGTAAGTTGTATTTGATTTCTGTACCATGTATCTGACGACCCAAGATGGGTGATGTATACCTAATTTTGGGGGCGTCACATTTATAATATTAAAATCATTTTTAAACTAATTTATTTAATATAATTATTAAAAAAATTCTAATATCATTAATATTAAATTAATTAACGAAATTTACCTTTAAATATTGAAAGTTATATTTTATAACTTAAAATATTTTTAAATACCTTATTATTATTTAAAATGATTTTTAATATAATAAAATCGTTTAAAATGAATTTATTTAATTCATTTACTAAATAACTTAATTATCATTAATATTAATTTATTAATGAATTTCATCACAAAATATTAAAAGTCGTTAAAGATAACTTAAAATATTTTCTTATACCACAATACAATTTTAAATGATTTTTCGTGTATTTAAATCATTTTTAACTAATTTATTTAATATTATAATTAAATAAATTAAATACCTTTAATATTTCAAAAATATTAAATATTTATGAAATATACTTAAAATAATTAAAAACTAATTTTCAAACTTTAAAATAATTTTTAATAATTTATTTTGTATTTTTAATAATTTAAAACTATTTTTTTCTATTTATTTAATTAAAATAATTAATTTTAGAAAATGTTTGTCACTAAAGACTGCCTATAGCGACAGAACCGTCGCTATAGGTGTTCTTCGTGTTCTTCATGAAACCCAGAACATGCATGTCAGTTATCAGGTGGCCTACTTTGACCAAGATTTCTGATCAGATCATGATGTTTATGGTCTTGGTTTTGGTCAGATCGTGTAGTACAAATGCAACACTACAAGACCCAACAACTAACATGATCAAACAACATCACAATAAGTAGATATAAGCCTTCAAAATGACTGTTAGAGCTGTTCTTCATTTTCTGGGTTACCTAGAAATGAAGAACAGTTCGGTCAGTCCACTTTGGGCTTCCATAACTTGTTGTTCTTGTAATGTTTATGTGATTTAAGACTTTCAGGTTGAAGCCAGCATGTGATACTATAGATCTACTTCATAATATACATATAACAACCTAACAAACAACCGATCCAATGCGGTCAAACCATGTCAGAAGATATGCTCATCGGTTTTCTGGGTTACCCAGAAAACAGATGTCATGGTCGTTCTGCCTGGTTTGACCAACCATTACTTTCAACATGCTTAATGTTTATGTGATATAAAGATACTATAATGTAGTATAAATAACATACTATAACTTAGATACAAAATCAAGAACAGATTATCAAACCACTGTCAGATCCGTGACCATGAAAATCCTGTCAGAGCTTCCTGGACACGTTCTGGGTAACCCAGATTTCGCATGGTCATGGCCGGTCAACGTGGTTTGACCAGCTATAACTTGCAATCTAGACAAGATATAAGCCTGATTCCAGATCCAGATCAAAGATCACATATCAAACTACAGATCTAAAACTTAAAACAAGAAAAATCATAAACAGAGAAAGATTTGTGGCCACTGACATTCATTGTCAGACCTCAAAACAAACTTTTTCCATATTTTTAAAAACTTCAAATACGAGCCTCTAGATGTTATGGATCTAACATCTAGCAACTCAGATCATCATTATACACTATATATAACATGTTTAACATAAAAATTTTAACATCAAACAACAGATCAATGGTCAGATTCTTAGGTAGGGTTTATACCTTCTATGATCTAATTCTTAATTCTAGCTACTGATCTGTTACTGGTAATCGTGGGGCTTGATGTGTGAACTGATATGCTACTATATTTCGTGGGTTTTAGAGAGAGAGGTCTAGGATTAGTCTTGTGATCAAATGACCAAAAATAAGCACTTTTCTCTCTCCTATTCTATATATACAAGTCTTAGATGCAATGAATTTGGCTGAAGTAGCTGTCACTATATGGCTGAGTTGTGTTATATTTGACACATAGCAATCTTGGTAGTTTACCAACTACATCTCTTAGCTAGATTTACAAGTTAGCTTGTCAAAGAATATAAAAAGGGCAATTTAGACATTGGCCTTATAAAATTAATGGCACAATTAAAACTTGTCCAACCCTTAGGGTTTGACCCTAAGGTTAGCACAAAATTATAGGATTTCTAATTAGGGTTTAAAATAAAAAATAAAATTAATTTCTAAAAATAGAAAATTAGGGTTGGTTAATTAGATTAGGTTTCTAATTACCTTATACAGGAACATTAGGGTTTAATATCGCTAATTATAATTAACATTGCTAAATTAGCAATTAGAGTTTACAATTTTGATAACTAGGGTTACCAAATTACAATTAGGATTTTTAATTACCAATTTAGGGTTCTAGCTATTAGGGTTCTAAATTACTAATTAGGTTTTCCATAATTAACCATAAAACCTACTATACCTAATATTAATCACATTAACACAATTTCTAAGTGATCACAAACTCCAGTTCAGGTTTCAAATTAGGGTTTCTAATTTCAGAAATTAGGGTTTTAATCTATAATTAGTGTCTCTTATAATTAGAGTTTTTTTTCTTATTAATGTTAATATTTATAATAATGGTCATAAATCACATAACACAATTATAAAGCAATCTTGTACTCTAATTTGGATCTTAAATTAGGGTTTAGCACAGTAAAACTAAAGTTTGACATAATACACCATAATTGACCAACCATTGTCAGTCCATATATATACCTTACATATTTATAGCACTGAAAAATCAAAATATAATTAATATTATATTATTATTCTCACCCCTTGATAAAAATACAAAATTAGGGTCTGGATTCCATATCTGATTTATTCTTCATATATAACCTTATTAATTAAGTTAAAAATAATTAACTTAACTAATCTTTCATAAATTTCACATAATAAAATAAATAGTTATTATAATAATTCTAGAAATCATTTCATATATTATTTAAATGTTATATAATTATATTTTCATGGAAAATAATTGATAAAAATATTTCTACTATAAAATTAATTATTATAAGAATATACTTTATAATAATCAATAATTCTGAAATGAAATTATTTTTAATTATTCATGTAATAAATATAGTTTTATTTATCACATAAATACATATACACAATATCTTGTACAAATCCTCATCTTTAAAAAAAAATTTATACGTAAAATTTCTAATTTAATTATATAGAAAATATCAGGTTGTTACAAATACAATAATTACTTCTGCTTTTCAATAATTCATCAAAACTTTACAAAATTTCTAAGATGATAATATAAGCATTCTGTAAAAATATTTCAGCCCAAATAATTTTTCTAATAAATTAATTATAAATCCCCATATACAGAAACTTCAATAATTCATAATAATTAGCCATTTTATCAGAAAAATATGAATCTTATATCTTTTTCATGTAAAATTTAATTCTATACAACTTTGTAGAAGAAAGTGTTTCCAAATTCTAACTCTATCATAGAGAGAAAAGCTTACCAAAAATTCTGCTACAACAATTTTTGGATCAGTCACCTCCTTAAATTCATAACAAATCATACGTTAAATTTTAACGGTTCAAAATTTGTGGCCAAATACTTAACTCATATATGCATAACATATCCAAAAATTATAACGATCCAACGGTCGGATTAAAAATTATAACTGACGCAATAGAGTTTAATAAAACTGATTTTTCGGACTAAAAGTCCTTCGGACCAGTTTCACTCAAATTGTCACCACGAAAATCCACAAAATTTTTTTGGGTGATTCAAATTTCTTCCGTTAGCTTACTTCCAGGGCTTTCTTTTGATATATGGCTCATCTCCTAACTCAATATACACAAAGAGTTATAGATTTTACAAAATCAAGTAATAAACTAATTTTTCTGAAAATCTCCAAATTTCGTTTTTCATTTGATTTCTTGATTTCTTTCCTTTGATTCATATTTTTGCAAGTTTAAAACATCCATTACATACATAAGTATGTACTCTTTACATAAAATCTATAAAACTAAATTTATCAAGATTTTTAAAAAAATACCTTACTTGATTCCTTCTTTATTTCCTCCTTCTTCTTCCTTTTCCTCTTCCTCTTCCTCTTTTTCTTTCTCTCTCTCTCTGTCTCTCTCTCTATCTCCCTCTCTTCTAAGACTTTGGCTACGGGAGGAGTATGTGAATGCTGAAAATTGGCTTCCTCATGCTAACAACAAGGCCCCCCCTTTATTTCCTCTTTTTGTTTTCTATCTTTTTTTCCTTTTTCTCTTCTTTCCCTCTTTTTCTTCTTTTCTTTCCTATTTTCTTCCTTCCATCATTCCTTTGTCTCCCACATGTTAGCCTCCCAATAATCATCCCACTTACTCTCTTTATTTGCTATTTTATCCAATTAATTGCTCATTTGACCAATTATCAATTTAACATTTTAAAAATAATAATCATAAATTAAATTAGACTTTTATTTTATAAAAGTCGGGATTTTACAGAATACGTCGTATTGTGTGCCTCGTGCAAAATTTCTTCTCTTAACTCGGTTACTACTGGCACCCATTCTCTCCCTTCGAATATCAAAATACCATCTTTATCCACTTTGAATCTCTCCTCCTCATTTTCTATGATCCTTTTCCTGATTTTCTCGCACTCTTCATCCTTTTTTTGTGATTCCTTTATTTTGTCCAACAAGGTTGGACGAGCTTGTACCACAAACAATTTCTCTTCAGACATCTCCAGTCCCTTTACTTCTATCTCTAATTTCTCTATATCCCTTATTAACTCCTCCTGAGTTGTTAGTTGAAACAACTTCTCCCTTCCTTTCCTGCTTAGCGTGTTGGCCACTACGTTTGCCTTCCCCGGGTGATAAAGAATATCGCAGTCATAATCCTTGATTAATTCTAACCACCTTCTCTGACGCATGTTCAACTCCTTCTGTGTGAAGATATATTTCAGACTCTTGTGGTCCGTGTACATCTCACATTTTTCTCCGTACAAATAATGTCTCCAAATCTTTAACGCAAAAACTACTGCCGCTAACTCCAAGTCATGAGTAGGGTATCATTTTTCATAATCCTTCAGTTGTCGTGGCACATACACAATGACCTTGCCATGTTGCATTAGCACACAACCCAATCCTCTGTGTGACATATCACTATACACCACAAACCCTCCCGTATCATCTGGTAATGATAATACAGGCGCTTCGCTTAGTCTCTTTGTAAGAACCCGAATTTTTAGAAATTATTAAAATAAGAATTTAGTGAATAAAATTCTTAAGTGTGAAATGGGTTCGAATAAAAATAGTTATGTGATACGAGGTATGTAGGAATGTGTTATATAGGGTAATATGAACTATATAATATGTGATTTTTGTGATTAATAAATATATTATTATTATATATTGTTATTGATCGCAGAGATAATTCAGTTGAGATAAAAGAAGTGGATAAAATTTCCTATCGATAGTAAATAGTATATAGGATTATTTTATCATAGTAAATGGGTGACATTAATGTATAATCGTCATTTTTTTGTGTATGTGTACTAATAACTGGTATGATTATAATATAGGTTATTAATAGTACGTAAGTTATCCACGAATGAGTTTGGATAGTGAAACATGAGTTAGTCGAGAGAATTAACTAATAAGAATAAATATTAGTTAATTGATAGTTGAGGGTTATATTATGGAATAATATAATGTGTATGTTAAACCTTAAATAACTATGGTAATATAGTACAAGGTTTAATTTACTTAAGTAAAGGAGTGAATTAATATGTGTGTTGAATATGTGATACTTTATAAATGTTACTCAGAATGGTAATATGTGTGAAAGTCTAATGTATGAATAACGTTAAATATATATGCGTTATTGAAGGGAGACATAAATCATTATATCTTTAAATGTATATTTAATATTTGAAGAAATTGTTTTGGGAACAATTTATAGAGGGAGAGAGAAATAATAATTATATATTTCTAATAGAGGATATTAAAATAATTTCTAATATTGAGTTATTTTAATAAAAGGAGGAAATGTTATTTTTGAATAATAATATTACCTTATATATTTTTCTATGAGGTATCATTAATAATATAGTAAATATATTAAAACTGTAACGCCCCCAAAATAGGTCCATTCCATCTAACCTATTTTGAGTCGCCAAATACATGGTACAGATAACAACTACAACTTTATTACAATAATTGTCGTGCAAAATACAACAACACATATGCTGTGAGTTTGGATACAAATATATACCAACTGTGACTCATGTCCCAACCTTGGATAGCACGTCACAGTGACACCTTACATAAAGGTATAGTCAAAAACTGTTTTAGAAATTAGAATCTTTGGAAAGTGCTCAAGGAAACCCTCGTACATGAGAGGCCATGCTTCTAGGTTATGATAGATATCATATGGCCACATAATTATCCTTGGTTGACCCAATAGACCCCAAAGAAAAATGAGAAGATTACTATCATATTCTTTCCAATGGTGAGTCTTCTCTTGACATATCATTATCTCCACTGTCTCTAACTGAGAATTATTCTTCAAACAAACACCAAGATTATATAGGTAGTGCTCGTAGATATACTTGACAAGTGGATGTGCACAACCATGTCTTATGATGACACGAGGTTGTGTGTCGTTAGACATCTTGTATGATAGTGGCGAAACACCCTTCCAACGTTGGGTTCGCTTCACCCTAGATGATTCACCAAATATAACTACTAAATGATGACCACCGTTCTATTCCCCTGTTACCCCCGCTCGACCCAGCTACACTCTTATTACGTGAAAGGAATTATGAAACAGAAGGGTGAGCACAACTAGCCCAGTAAAGAATATCATGACTAAAGATAAATAAGTTATCAATAGCCTTCAATAGAATTAAATCAGATATTTAGAACATATGGTAGATGATAAAACTTTTCAACCATAGTTGCAGCGGAACGAGCAATCCATTAGAAGAGTCAAATAGACTATAAAGTCTATTATCTTCTCTATGTTAAAAGTCCACCAACAATATTTTATCCCTGTAACATCAATCAACAATTCCTGTCCACAATCACATGTATAACTCATAATCATAATTGTAGTTCTAAATTCCTCTTCTCATCCAGAACGAAGATAATTTTCATCACTTGTCTTTACCTGAAACATCAAAGATCATGGTTATACCAAATCACAGTTCTTGTTCATAATCATACTAATAATTTCATCTTTGTACTACGGGCCAAAGATATTCATCAACAACTCATCTTTCCACTACAGGCCAAAGATATTCCTCAACAGCTCATATTTGCACTACAAGCCAAATATATTATTATCTCAAAAAAATATATAATCATTTCAGAATTTATATAACCAATAATTATAACCACGTTGATCATTTCACCTTTGCACTTAAGCTAAAGATATTCAATTATAAATTCAATGGTCATGATCATACCAGTCAACAATTCAACTTTGCACTACTGGCCAAAGAGAACCCATAGTCATGATCGTACCAAAAATCTACCCATCTTTACACTCAAGTCAAAGAGAAATATCATCATTAGGGTTATAAAAATGTTATATATAATAATAAAAAAATAATATGATCAACATATAGTTTTAATCTCAAGAATAATATTCATAAATCAACTATAATTTGGTTAGAAAAAGAAACCAATTTTGTCATGAATAGTAACTCGTGAATAGTAACCCATGAATAGTAACTTGTGAATAGTAACTCATGAATAGTAACTCCTGAATAGTAACTCGTGAATACTAACTCGTGAATAATAACTCGTGAATAGTAACTCATGAATAGTAACTCATGAATAGTAACTCGTAAATAGTAACTCATGAATAGTAACCCCGACATGAAAAGATAAGAATTTTACAAGAAAAATCCTACCAATATTCCGGTATAATAATATTGAAAGAAATAATATCACTGAGAAAAAAAATAACATCCCTTACGACAATATCTCTTACCTCAAAAGAGCAGTACTCCTGACTGGAATAACGCTGAACGAACTTGCACCGTATATCAACACTCAAGATATCAAAATACTCACAAGAATACACTCGATAATATAGAGAGAGAAATAGAGATAAAACTTCAGTTTCTAGTGTGATTTTCAATTCTAACCTAAGCACCCTATTTATAGGAAATTGCTTAGAACACCAAAGCAGAAAATTTAATAAAATAATAATATAATTATAAATTTTCCTTAGCCCACCTTTGAAAATCTGGATTCAGCCATCAACATGTGCAAGTGGGGCCCACCAAAGTATAAAAAAATGTTTTTGTTAATAAAAATAAATAAAACTTCCAAAAGTTAATTATTTCGAAACTTCGGAACTTCAATGATTCATAATAAATAGCCCTTTTATCAGAAAATTCGAATCTCGCAATTTTTTATAGAAAATTCAATTCTCTACAACTTTGCAGAAGAAAGTTTTTTCAAATTCCAAATAGAAATTGACTGAAATCCACAAACGGGCGATTTTACAGTCTATAATAAATTTTCGGTCAAGAATTGTGTCCACCAACACACAAAACATGTGTTAAACATTTAATCCAACAAAAATACTCTTCCTCCTCATTTATTTATATATCCCACATTCATTGTAAAAATATCACCATTAATATATTATTAAAATAATATATTTAAATAAATTATTTTATCAGAAAAAATAAAATATTAATTTTCAACAATTGTCACATTAAAATTTTTCTCCATCTATATCCACATAAAATCAATATTTTCCTTATCATATAAATCAATAATTAATTATTCACAAATAATATTACAGAATTACATTACTGACAATCAGGCAGTTCCCAGGAAAGAGGGGGCTTTCCAATAAGGATCTCTTCCTTACTGACGCGCAATTAGATGACCAAACTTCTCCTTAGACAGAACTTTCTAGACATTACCAATAATGTTATCTAATAATATTATTCAGATAATATGAATTATTGCTCTGATAATAGAAAATACTGTGTAGTGACAATTATTAAAACAACAGTAATATAAAATAGCAACGCAGCAATTATTGAATCAATAAAATAAAATACTGAACAGTAATTACAGTAACAATTATTGAGTAATGCCTTCTTACGTAAAAATCAATAATTGGTGCAATACCGTGTACTACTGTGCAACAACGCGTATTACTGTGTTTTAACCACCGGGTATTCCAACAGTGTTAACGGTAACAACTACGCTGTTATTTATAAACAACTTACTCTTGTCATTTTCTTCATCCAATCGCTTTCCGTTATGGGGTCCACAAAAGGCTGCGCCATCGTATGAATATTCTCCGACAGTAAGAATATTCCACGACCAAACGAATATTTCCCGACAACAATGAATATTTTATAACCACTTGCTTATTTTGAAAATTTTGCACATTTCACCCATAACTTTAAACTTTTATCAATTTAACCATTTACTAAATAGAAAAATTGAATACTTTTATTTCATAAAATTCGGGGTCTTACAAAAACGTATTTGCTATATGTAAATAAATTGATGGAAACAATTTATTATAATAGAAAATAAACTTATTATCTATTTTCTATATATAATATATGTACATGTGTCGTACATATAGTTAATTGATATTATATTAAGAATAATATCTTGAGACAATAAGCAAATTAATTTCTAATTGTAAATGTTTTTATTCGGAGAAAGCATAATATTTATGTTATGACAAAATACATAATTTCTAATGTATTTTCAAGGGAGTTAATTAATGAAAGAAAACTAAGTTATTTTAATATATTAAATAACTTAAGTTATTATTTTATCGTGGATGTTATCATTTAAATAATTAATAGAGTAAATATTAATTATTCTAAGTGTAAAGGTTGTACATATTATATATATGTAATTATTTAAGTAAGCTTAATAATTTAGCATTAAGGTAAAGTGTATCACACAAACTTTATAAATAATAAAATAATGTATAATGTGGGAAAAATGTGAGTAGTAGTATCATATAATTACCTACTGCTTGAGATTAAATGTGGTGTGATATTTAATATAGAGTAAGAGTAATTAAATCATAAAGTTAATTTAAATAAGTTTAGTTATCTCATCCTATGTGATGAGACAATTATATGTGTACTCTAAAAGATGGGAGTAAATAAATGTGTTATTAAAATATTTATTTCAATACCGATGTGCAAGTAAATAGTAAAACGATATATTAAGTATTAGTGATCAATTAATTTAAGTCCACACATGTTATAAATATTAAATTATGTAAACTAATGTACATGGATTATATGATATGGGTATATGTTAAATCCCTAATTTTCCACATTGTAGTAATAATTGTACATTAAAATTATATTTTTGGGAACTAAAGAAACTAAGCTAAGCTATTTAATCACGTTGCTGAGAAACCAAATGGGTTGTCCCATTTTGTGAGTCTCATTTTCTTCTTCACGTGAGTAGGCCATTAGCCTATCATATTTCTTCTTCATTAAGTAGTAGAGTTGATGATGGCTGATTGTGGAGTTGGTGACCAACTCTTATGCATCCAATGGCTTTTTCTTCCTCCTCTTAGTTTAAATCTTTGGGCAAAGGTATTGTCTGGGCAATAAATTCTCTATAAATAGAGTCTCCCTCATCTTATTTCTCTTTTGTTAAGATGTCTGAGATTTTGGCTATGGAAGGATAGTAGAATAGAGAGAAATTGGAGGATTGAAAAGCTATAGATAGCAAATTAAAGCCATCAAGAGGTAATGAATCTAATGTTTATGCTTTTGATTTCCTATGTTTCAATTTCTCAAGAATGTCATAAAATAGTTGCTTTTGAGTCACAAAATTGATGGCTAAGGATTATTAAAATCCATGAATTTTTTGTTAGATATTGTTAATATAATCAAATACGAAATCAACGGAAGTTAAACGAACCAATTTGGTTGAAAAATGAATTCGCTAAATTGTCAAAACATGAACAATTAGTATGAACATGAGTTGTGAATTCATATTTGGGCTAGTTAATGTTTATGTTAGCTGATGGGTATTTGGTATGTTGTAGTTCTATGAATTACGAACCCATAGAATCAAAAATGAACTAATTTGGACATGTATAGCTCAAATTATGAAGGTTAGAATGAAGTTTGGCTTGATGATTCATAGCAGGGAATGAAAATTTCGAGTTGGCAGCAGCTAGACCCGCCCTGGTGGGCTATTTTTTAGGCAAAACCCCCGCCCCGACGCCCGGGGGGGGGGTGTTCTGCAATGATTGATTTTATATGTTTTACTAAAATAGCCATAACTCTTTCATACGAACTCCGATTGAGGTGATTCAAGATGATCCAGAACGAGGACGAATAGACCTATAACTTTTGTTCTTTAAGTTTTTCAATTTGAGGTTGTTAGGAAGGGTCAACGTAGTCATCTTTGTGACTGTCACACATTCAGAGGCAAACAGAGGGCGTCGATCGAGCACCTACGCAAGTATAGTGCTCCCCAAGATGAAATAGGTTATTCTATGTGATAAAACATGAATATGCATGATAATAGACATGTCATATAACTAAGATTACTTTACTCATAATGGAATGTTTTAAAAATGATTTCTTAAAGAAAACTTGAAGTTTGAAAATGAAAACTTGACGAACTTTGTGTCTTTTAAGTTCTGACCTTGGAAACATGTAAATGTGGCCTAGTTATGTGCGCGGATGGATAAGGAATGTAATTCCAAGATGTATTGCACATAAAAGGTTGTTAAGCTCGGTTTAGTATGAGTTTTAAAGAGAAATTTAAAAGTGTTATAAACTAACTTTGATGAGCATTGTATTACTTGCATTATGACTTTATAAGCAAGCATGATAGAGTTGTCTATGCCTTTGAACATGAATGATAAGTGCACTCAACTAGTCAAGCATGACATAAGTTATTTAAGCATGTTTTAAAAGTATGAACTATGCTATGTATATGTAAATGAGATAGATATACGTGAGCATACTAGTGGAGGCTTATTAGTACCAATACATGGTTGAAAAGCTTATAAAATCGAATCTTGTTAAAGAAAGTTGTTAAGCCTTATTGATTGAAATAAATCATTATGAAACTAAGTAGTTTGAATATGAACGACGTAGATCACGTATTTATAAACTTTAAATATGTGTCGAGCACATAGCGAGTCAAGTGTATGATAAATGTATATGAATGTTGATGTCAAGTACGGATGGTTAAGTATACCTATACATACCTAGCTATTCTAAGAGTATGATGAGAAAGCGAAATGAAGGTTTTACAAACCTAGTTAGGAAACGATGTAATATTCATTGTTATATTAAGAACGTATGAAATGTATGACTAATGGATATGAATCCATGATTATATAACTATGTAGGAATACACGCAGTGCAGATAAGCTTTAAGCAGTTAAGTCGTAGTTGATAAACTACGAATCAGGCAAGTCTTTTAGTTCCTATTTGATATATGAATTCTATAACTGTTAGTTGAGCTATATTATGATATTAGAATATTGATGTACATATATGAAATGCATATGAGCTATGTATGAAATGTGAAAGTTGATCTTTGATAATATTCTTGTGAAATAAACCTATATGCCTGTTATGTGAGAAGTAACATGCGTAGTAAATGCTAATTGATTTTGAAGACATGAACTGAATATGCTATTATATGCTATGTGCTGTATGAAAATTGTTAGAATTGCTGGGCTGTCGAGCTCACCCTTGCAAATAACCACTTTTGCAGGTTAAGGACACACGGTAAAGGTTACGTTCTACTTGATTGATAAAGTTCAATCACATCAAAGGAGATTGATTTGTTTATTTAAATAGATACTCTTGAACCATGTTTAGGTTCTAGGAGATGTACAAGATAGTAGTTATGATGTGTAATACATGTTAAGTTGTACTATGTTATACATAGAGAAATTTGAATTGAGATGTAAAAGTTTATACAGTAATTCAAATAGATGGAATCATAATATAATTTGATTCAAGGTTATGTAATTGATTCAAGTTAGGGTATCAATAGAAGATTTATTTTCAAAGGAGATTGAAAAAGTTTAAATTATTCCGTACATTTATATAATATCAAAGGTAATGTAAAGCAGGAATAGTAAATGACCAAGTTGTGAAACTTATAAAAGTTTGGGGTCATTGTGTAGATCTTGGAAATGGAGAGAATTTATATTCTAAATTGTAATAAACAAAGTTATATTCATTAAGTTATGAATAATATATATAAATAGTTTGACAATAGTAGTATCGTGGCGGACCGAATCCGAGGTTTGGAGGAACCTGGATTTGGGGGCGTCACGCTCTTCTTCAGCTCTTGGAAACTTTCCTCACACTTGTTTATCAACACGAACGTCACCATCTTCCTCGTTAGATTTATGACGCCCCCAAATCCGGGTATCTTCCAACCCAACATATGGTGCTACACGGTACTACAGTTCACACATACATTCAATTGAAATGCCTCAAAAGAATGAATATATCTTATATATATTCTAAAATAATATTACCATTTCCAGGTTCTTTATAACCATTGTATGTGTTCTTATCATAATATCAAATAATAACAACATTCATCCTATACTATTACAAAGGCAATCTATTGGTTTGCCTTGGCCTTCCCTTTATCTTTATCAGAACCTTCAGTCTGTTCGGTCTTAGCTGCATTCATATGGTTCAAGCAAGAATGAGCATAACTAGCTCAGCAAGTATGACAATTTCATTTAAATAAGATGCTTGAATCATATAAATCGTATATCTTTAATAACTGAAACAATAGTTATAAAGTACTATCGATAATTCAAAATAGCACTTCTCTTTTCTTAAAACATTTTACAATGAACAACATTCATTAAACATTAATCTCGGTCCAAGACCTTAAGCATTTCATTCTTTCTTAAAAAAGGACAACCCGGTACCAAGTCCGTAAGTTCGGCATATCTTACGAGCACGTCTAGGTCATCAGCCTATAGTACTCTATGTTGTACAACACTACTGTCGACGTCGGGATTTTTATTTGTCCCTTTTCGTTACCTGTTCTTTTATGTTCTCATTTTTGGTGATATTTGTTTGAAAAAATAAGTGAAAAAGGTCCGACACGTGTAATGTCGACGATGGACTGTTAAGAGTAGCCAGTTAGTTTTTTAACTGGTTGTGCCAACACAACCGAGAAAAGGTTTGCATATTGACTCAGTGATGTGACACTGTTAAACGGGTCTGTGAAACCGAGATTTATTTAGGGTCTGGGGACTTGATTATGCGGAGGGAATGTGTTAGGCACCCCTCGACATCCGTGTTGCCACGATGACCGCCACTTTTAAAGAAACTGTTATATGAATGTGTGTGTGCGGGTCAATGTGCTATTATTTAAAAGTAGTGATATGCCTCGTTCGCACCTATATACATAGGGTTTTAATTTGTATAAAAATTTAGTTTTAAACAAGATATAGCAGTGATGTTTTAAAAGAGATTTTTCAAACCCTGTGCTCAATAGTAATTAAGGCCTTTGATACTTTCATTTTATTAAATGTTCGGCTTGATTGCTTTTATTTTCGAGATACGAAGCATCTTCGAGAAAATAATGTATAAAATAGTGCCGAACTCCTCCTGGGTATGAAAACCATATGAGGAAATCCAAACACCGTGAATAAATTTACAAGCTGCTTACAGCTGAAAATGTCCATCACGGGAACCAAATCTAGATTCAGTAGACTGAATCTGTGATCACATGATTCCTAGGCACACATGATGCCGCAATTGATATAAACGCAGTAAGCAGGTATATATATATAAAAGCTGTAAATATATATATACAGACATGATCAACCACCATGAAGCACCTCCATGGGGGATCGAAAATGAAAATAAAGCTGTAAAAGCGATCAACCGCCACGGAGGAAACTCCAGGCGGGGCGAAATGTACAGAAAACAGTAAAAACGGTCCACCACCATGAAGTAAACTCCAGGTGGGACAAAATATACATATATATATATATATATATATATATATATATATATATATATATATATATATATATATATAAGCGATAAACACACCGGATATAAAATCCAGGCTCATCGGACAAAGTCCATCAACAGATAATATGTATAAGTATATATATTAAAGCAGTAAACGTACCGGATGTAAAATCCATGCTCATCGAACAAAGTTCGACACACAGTTCATATATATATATATATATATACGAAAGCATTTAAACGCACCAGACATAAGTTTAGGCTCATTGAACAGAGTTCGACACACAGTTCATATATATAAGTATATATATACGAAAGTAATTAAACGCTCCAGACATAAGTCTAGGCTCAATCGATGCATAACTCGATAATGTTAGTCCATATATATATATATATATATATATATATATATATATATATATATATATATACAAACTGAAAAGAAACCACGGACCGAAGTCTGGGCATACACACGCAACACGACTCTCAATGTGAAGAATAGCGTGTGCAAAGATGAAGAGAAATGCTTGAAAATTTGTGAGAAGGCTTACACTGGGCTGCCAAAGAAGACTTCAATAACTTGAAATGGATGAATATTCGGCTTCCGCCGATAAAAAGTAGCTATATATGAGCTTACAATTGTTTAAAATGAGAAAACACACAGTTTGGGGTGTGTACAGAGCAAATTGGACAGGACTTTCTCGCCTTTTTATCTTTTAAAATGGCCACCCTAAATCCTCTATTTATAGAGGGGGCACCCGCAGGTGTACCTGAGGCTGCCCGAGGTGCCCCGGGCTTCCCAGGTCCCGCCGTCTCGAAGTACATGCACGCGTGCAACGTGATGTCCGCTCGAACTTTTAGAATTACAATCTGGGCATCCAACTGAGGTATGTAAGACCTATTTCAGACTGCCGTTGTCGAGAGTTATGCAATGACATGGGATTAGAGGTTGTACGAAGTCAGGAAGATGGGACGATGCCCTCCGGTCTTTAAGCTTCAAATTTTATCCGTTACCCTGCGTAATAGTCACTCGGGATTGAACTTCCTTGGTTCTTGTGGGACATTGCTGTGTAGAAATGTATGTATGAAATGTTGAGACAGCGTGATGTGGCGTCAAGGTGGCAAGATGACGACTTTTTCCCTCACCGGGGTTATCTTCAGTTTGGGCTGATAAAGCTGACATTGCTCAGGGTTATCTCCGAGATTTGACTGCTGCAAGTGTTGAAGGTCCTCAGTGTCATCTCTGAGGTGTGCCTATCTTCTTGGTGTTATTACCAGGCCTTGTACTGAGTGCCTCGGTGTAAGCGCCGAGGTTAAAGCTGATTGCATGCATTTGAAACAAGCATTTTCGGGGTTATCTCCAGAACTACAACTGCCTTCCTTGGGGTTATCTCCAAGGTTGGAATCTGCTATTCCCAGTATTGGGACTGAGACTGAACATCTCGGGGTTATCTCCGGGATGAATTGGTCTTCTCCGGTGGAATTTTTGGTATTAGAACTGCAAGCCTCGGGGTTATCACCGAGGTTTGAAATGATGCTCCCAGTGTGTGTTTCGGGGTTAAAACTGAGCTTCCGGTAGTATCCGGAATGGATGTGAGCTATCTTCCAGGGTTATGTCTGAAAGACAAATTTTCCCTCCTACAATGTCAGTAACAGGTGTGCAGAAAATTTCGAGTGTCTACAACTACTTTCTTTAAACGTATGTACGTTTAAGGTTTGGCAACCTTACGTGCCTATCTTTTGATGACAAAAAATTTGTTTATGCATACTCAGGCTTTCTTTGAAATCAATACCAAAACAGTTTGGCAAAAGATAGCAACTTTGACAATGGTTTGATAGATTAACTGGAAATCCACAAAACACATTAAGTCTAGCCGAAGGAATTGGCTTCGACTTCATTATACATCAAGTCATACGTAAGGTATGTGAATTACAAAGCTTGTCCAGAATGAACATAGACAAGGGTTAGAACACTTGCCCTTAGCGTCTTCTATAGTTAATACAAATTCCCTTTATGTCTTTAGGGTTTCTACAATACATGATCACATAACATACCACATTAGATCATAAACAATCATGTAAGGTCACTATTATATCTTACCCTTCTTCTAAATCTAATCATACTTTAGATTATTTATCATTGTTACGGTTAATCGTCTTACATTATTATTATGTTTACATAATTGTTCATCAACCTTTAGTTGTCATCCTTACAGTTATTATCATCCCTAAGGATGTTACTTTAGGTTCATTAAGTTATAATTTACCTTTACTTACTTTCTACATTCATTTCCTTATTCCTTATGTTCATAAGCATTCTTCTCTGCCTCTTCTTTAGTGCTGGCGCAGCGGCGCCAGCTTCCTATATAGTGCTTGCACTGCGGCGTGACTCTTCAGTAGGTGTTGCCCGGTCTTAGCACAACGACGCCAAACCCCTTGCTATGGGCTGCGCTGCGGTGCCACTTTACAGTACCTATGTTCCGAACTCAGCGCTGCAGCGCAAGTCTCCTTGTTAACTGCCGCGCTGTAGCCTCTTCAGTGGGTGATGGTCAAGCCTAGCACTATGGTGCCAAGGACAATGTTTTGGGCGGTGCTACAGCGTCGACCCTGAGCCTTAGAAAATTTTTGACAAAAAATTTCTTATGTGAAATTCCCGGCCTCATAACTTATTCGTTATAAGTCCAAATTGGCTCGTTCAAAAGCTAATAGCTCACAAGTCACATGCCCTATGATTTCATTAGAAAAGGTTTCATTTTCAAGTCCTTTAACTCATAATTCACCAATTAATTCGTTATTGAGCGTTCGTTAAACGTTCGAAGACGTTCAAAGCTCGTTTCTCCGTTCTAAGTTGGAATTTGGTCATTTTTGAGTCTGCAACTGTAGAATGCCAATTGCGACTAATCTCCATCAAAAACCAAAATTTTCGAGCTCAATGCTAACTTTTGACTTTCATTCTGAGAATTTAACGATTTCGACGATTATCGTCTAATCTCGTTTCGCCATAATTTCGTTACTTGAGATTTTTACATCGATCAAAATGGATTCATTCCATCATTCTAACATCATAACCAAATATATTTCATCAAATCATTTATATAACAAATTCTTACAAGTTCTTCAATAGTCTAATACTTATAAAAGTATGATTTCCTTACATATAACTTATTAAGGTTTAAGTCCATTGATTAGCCATTCTTATCACTTCTTATCATAGATGCTCCACAAATCCACACTTCTCTATCAAACTACTATTGAAGACATGGAAGATTAATGGTCTAGGATTCTTACCCTTGAAGTTCAACTTGGTTCTTCTTCTTTCTTCTTCTTGAATTATGAAAGCTTTAGCTTTTTCTCACTTTTCTCTCTAATGTATAAACTTTAAGGTTTTGTTGGTAAAATGAACAAGGCAAAATAAACCACCAAGCTCCCTTATTTATAGAATTTACCAAGTGAGGGCATAAAGGTCTTTTAGGCTATCCACCTCCTTAATCACCTCCTTACTATTCATGTCTTGGTCATCACACAACTTATCCTTTGCTTGCTCTCCACCTTTGGTCAACTATGACTCACCTATGGGGCCCACATGGGTTTCCCCATGGGTTTTCTTACCTGTTGACCCGTCGGTTCGATCCACGGATTCGGTTCTTAATTTGGGCTTTAGGTTTAAATACTTTGGGCCTAACATTGGTCTTTAACATCTTTCCAATTGGGCTTGCAACATTCCTACACAAAACTTATAAATCCAATGCAATAGGATTTAAATGTTTAACGTAAAATCCTCGTATCCCTTACGTATACTAGTTCGTATAATCTTTCGTCCTACACATTATACTAACTTTCATATATACTTGCATAATACTTCGTATCATACTTGTATTCATTATCTTGTATAATTCTTGGTATTATACGATCATCCATTATCAAATCTTTGCGTTCCTTATCATTCTCAAATTTAGTACGCAGGCGAAAAACTGTGTTAGCCATAACTGAAATATTATTACATATTTCATCCTTCCTTACTATTCAATCATTACATATTTCTTAGAAGTTCAAAAATAATTCCCGAGCAGAAATCAGTGAATAGTATTTTTCGAAAAATTTCTCGGAAAGCTTTTATTTCCGTCTTGGAAATTCAAACACTATTATTCCTTCACGTAGCCAGAATACTACGATATTTCGACACTTTTAGGTTATAGAACAACCTTCATCTTACTAACACATTATAATAACATATAATATAATTTTATTCATTATTTAATTAAATAAAATTATTTTACAATAAATCCGAATTTCTTGGTCATTACATCCTTCCCCCCTTATAAAGATTCTGGCCCCAAAATCTCGTCTTACATTTAAATAAATAGGTGAGGGTAATTCTTCTTTATCTTTTCTTCAAGTTGCCACGTTGCTTCTTCGACATCATGGTTCTTCCATAACACCTTTATCGAAGGTATAACTTTGTTCCTCAGAACTTGCTTTTTTTTATCAATGATTTGAATAGGCACTTCTTCATCTGTCAAGTCCTTCCCAATATGAATAGGTTCATATTCTATCGCGTGCTTATAATCTGGCTTATAAGGACGTAACACAGATACATGGAACACATTTTGTATCCTTTCTAGATCTGGAGGTAATGCTACCACGTAGGCTACCTCTCCTACCCTTTTTGATATCTCAAAAGGTCCTATAAACTTTGGACTTAACTTTTCCTTCTTTTCAAAGCGTATCTTTCCTTTCCAGGGAGATACCTTTAGAAATACATACGAGCCTACTTCAAATTCTCGGTTCACTGGATGCGAATCCACATATTTCTTCTGTCTGTCCTGTGCTGCTACTAGACACATTCGTATCAGTTTGACTATGTCCGCTGTCTGCTGCACCATTTTAGGTCCTAGCATTCGACATTCTTCCACTTCATCCCAACACAATGGTGTTCTGCATTTCCGTCCGTATAGAGCTTCGTAAGGCAGCATGCCTATGCTCGCATGATAACTGTTGTTATACGCAAACTCTACTAACGATAGATGATCATCCCAATTACCCTTAAAATCCATGACGCAAGATCTAAGCATATTTTCCAGCGTTTGAATTGTCCTCTCGCTCTGCCCATCAGTTTGTGGATGATAAGCCGTACTCAACTTCAGCTGCGTTCCCATCTATTCTTATAGACTCCTCCAAAAGTTCGACGTGAATCGTGGATCACAATCTGACACTATCAAAACTGGTACTCTATGTCTGGAAATGGCTTCCTTAACATAAAGTTTAACTAACTGCTCTAAGTTATACTTAACACTTATTGGAAAAAAGTGAGCCGACTTCGTCAACCAGTCCACTATTACCCAAATTGCATCATACCCTTTCTTAGTAATTGGAAGTCCCACCACAAAGTTCATCGTGATATGCTCCCACTTCCACTCCGGAATCTCAAAGGACTGTAAAAAGCTGCTTGGTCTTTGATGTTCGACCTTAAATTTTTGACAAGTCAAGCACGTACTCCCATATTCTGCTATATCTCTCTTCATGTTTTGCCACCAAAAACTCTATCGAAGGTCTTGATACATCTTAGGACTACCAAGATGAATTGAGTACCTCGAACTATGAGCTTCTTGTAACACTTATTCCTTTAATTCCGTCTCATTCGGAACCCAAATTCTTCCTTCAAATCTTAATAATCCATCACTACAAAAAAATAGGTTATTGGTGATAGCTTCATTAGCAACGGCGTTACCCCCGTCGAGAATAACCTCATTATCGATGGGATAGTCGTCGCCAATGAGGCCCGTCGAGAATGACCCTTCCTGGGCCTAAATTTTGTGGGAATTTTTTCGCGCGCGTAGGAAAAGGTCATAGGCGACGGCCTTGTCGTCGGTATTGAGTCAAATCCTTTTGCCGTCGAGAATGAGGTTCTATTTAATCCCTAGAATTCATTTTTCTTTTTCTACTTTCTATTCTCTTTCTCCCGCTCGATCTCTATTCTTTCGCTCTGCACCTCTGCCATCGCCTGTGTACCATTGTCTCTGTCGCCTGAGCACCATTGTCGTCATCATCATCATCTCCCTCATCCTTTGTCGTCTGCCTCTCCATCTTGCTTTCTATCCCACTTGGTTCTGTCCCTCTTGGTTCTGCTGATTCCCACTTAGTTCTGTCCCTCTCCGCCCGCCCATCTTGGTTCTACTGGTTCAATTAGTAAGTTAATTTTTTTTTATTCTTAGGCTTTAATTTGTAAGTTCCAATTTATTTATGTTAGGATTTAATTTGGATCTTCAATGCATTTATGTTATCAGGCTTCTATTATTGTCTTTGTTGCTAAGTAATATATATTCTACCCTTTTTTGAGCATTATCCATCTCTATTATGTGTTAGCTTAATTACAGTACTAGTGTAGACATTATGGTTAAGTAGCAAAGACTTCATGATTTCTCAAATAGAAAAGACTTCAATTATGGTTAAGTAGCAATTTATTAGCAGTTTGTTAGAAAAGCAGAAACTGTATTGGATTTTTGCTATAAAAAAAGGTAAAGGGGAAAGGTGAAATTATATTGCCTTTTTTGTTCTAGAAAGTAAAGGAAGTATCTTGAAATGTGACCTACAGAATGTTAACTTAAGCTCTAATGAAAACTTTTTACAATTTTGGCATCCTATTGTTGGTGCATTAGAGCTTCCGAGCATTACCCTGCTATTCAAGATTATAACTTGATCAACTTGTTATATATAGTTACTATTGTTTGCCTCAATTGTCTCTACTATGATAGTCTGATGGAAAAGTCTAATTTTCCATGACTTATCAAGTATAAAATAAAGACTAATTCGAATTAACCAACAAAAGCTTTCCAACTTTTGCATTGACCTTGAATTAGTTATAGTTATGGCTTGCAATGAGATCCTCTGCTATCTAGTTTCGATATTGCAAATAGTTCTTTCCTGAAAAGTTTTACCTCTTTCATTAATTACAAAGTCACCTACTACACCTTACGACCATTGTTTAAAGCACTTACAGGCATTAGCTATTTCTCTCATGTTTTTTGTTTATCATATTTATGAATAACTATTTCCTATATAATGCATTTGCTTTCAGTTTTTCTATTTTTATTTTTTTCAGTTGGTGTCTAAATCTTTGCATGTGGTTGCTTAGTAATTTGAGTTGTTTATTTTCTTTTCTTTGTATCATATTCAAGTTTAAGAAAGTAATTTAGTATCTTTCAATGGCAGAGTTATAATATCCAGGTTGTTTCTACTGCATTTGATTTGCCCTTTTTTACTGTAGTGTTTGACTAGCTGTAAACTTATTTTAGGATCTGTTGTTTGTTTTCCTTTTCCTAGTTGATTCGATATTGCCTTAACCAGATCTTTGGTCATAGCTTAAGAGGTATATACTTGGACTAACATGATAGCTGAAGAAAGGTAATAGTAGTTGACTTAGGGGAAAACATCAAAATGATCAACTTTATGGTTTTGGCTAAAAACTGTATCTTTCTGGTTGAAGTTGAAATATGTTTTTGCATCTATATCTGCACGCCTTCTCTTGACATACAGACGAATATTAGTTTGTTGTGGAGAGATTTGATTTGAGTTTAACTAATTTATATGTAACATGTAATATATAGATGGTCCATTAAGCTGCAAGCATATTCAAATTCTCAATTTATTTGTTTTTTCCTATTTGAGGGTGGGTTAAGAAATTTACCAGCTCATTATACTTTCACATGTGCATATATTTTCATATAGTTTAGGAAGCTTAGAAACCCGTTTGAGATTCACTTAGTATGAGTGAATCTCAAATAGTCCCCGTTTTGGAACCGTTCTTGTATGTTTCGATCTCACTTAGGTCGGTGTTAACGACTTGAGCACGCCTTTATATTTTTTGAATTTTCAGCTAGTATATATCTCTTGATGTTCTTCGGGTGCATATTTAGACTACGATGTGTTAGTCTATTTCATGTACTTGAAGACCATGGGGAGGTGCTGCCGAAATTTCTAAAAAATTTAAAGATATGTTGAAGTTGTTGGCATCAGTGAGGCGACACATCCGAGAATGGGATAGAAGCCTGACCCGTTAGAGGTGGAGATGAAGTTAGGAAACTCATAAGCTTGCATATACATTAACTTGGAGACTTGATTGTGTTTGTCTGACTTTCCATATATATAGCAGACAGTTGTCCGAGATGTTTGTTGATCGAAGTTGGATGGAACATAGGGTAGCCACTGATAAGAGTGGGCTTAGCTCTGAGTATCATAGTGGGGTTGAACAGTTTCTCAACTTCGCATTTGAGCAAGTCAGCGGCGATGAGATTAGATGTCCTTGTAAGAGGTGTGTGAATGAAGTGTGGAAGGAAAGGAGTGATGTCATGTGCGACTTATTTGCGTATGGGTTCAAGCAGGGTTATACGACATAGATCTATCATGGGGAAACCTGGTTGGATGAACATGAATTATAACCGGAATCCAGAGGTGACGAAAACATTGACTGTACTAACATGATAGTCGAAGCTGCTGGTTCATACTTCCAGTGAAATACAAACAGGATGGCAGTAGCGTCGAGCAAGAGCCGAATGATGGGGCTAAGGGTTTCTATTAGTTATTGCATGAAGCAGCGACGCCACTGTATGATGGGCACGAAAAGCACACCTTCTTATTTGCCGTGACTAAGTTTTTACACTTCAAGAACGAGCATGACTGTAGCGAGAGAGGTTTTAATGAACTATTAAGCATTGTGAAGGAGTGCTTACTTGCGGGCAATAAGTTACCGGAGTCGTACTATGATGTGAAGAAAATGGTAAAAAGGCTCAATCTAGGGTATGAGAAGATTAATGCTTGTGATAATGACTGTATGTAGTATTACGGTGATGTCAATAAAGATAAGAGGTCATGTGATATTTGTGGTACAAGTAGATACTGTGAATAACGCAAGAAAAAGGGAAAAGACGTGCCAAGAAAGATCTTACGTTACTTTCCCATTGCCCCGAGGCTTCAGCGGTTGTTCATGTCAACACATACCGCCGAGGATA
This sequence comes from Panax notoginseng, assembly GCA_016801055.1. Classification (NCBI taxonomy): domain Eukaryota; kingdom Viridiplantae; phylum Streptophyta; class Magnoliopsida; order Apiales; family Araliaceae; genus Panax; species Panax notoginseng. The sequence goes on along the minus strand of CM029015.1, from coordinate 39,316,201 downwards.
TGAGGTGGCACTCTACACGGGACATAGTTGAAGGTTAACTGACGCACCCGGCAGATGTGCTTGAGTGGAAAAATTTTGATAACAAGCACCCCTCGTTTGCTGAAGAGGTTCACAATGTTAGGCTTGGACTTGCTACGGATGGGTTTAATCCGTTTAACGGGCCTTACACAAAGCCCTACTCATCTTGGCCGGTGATTATTGTGGTGTATAACCTCCTGCCTTCGATGTGCATTAAAGATCCCTACATGTTCATGCCTTTACTGATTTCGAGTGATAAGAGTCTGAGTAAAGAATCAATGTATACCTCAGGCCATTAGTTGATGAGTTAAAGATGTTGTGGGAAAAAGGGGTTCAAACTTATGATGCATCTCTTAAGCAGAACTTTGACATGAGGGCAGCTTTACTGTGGACAATAAATGACTTCCCGACATTAGGAATGATCAGTGGATGGTCGACACACGAGGGCTTGTTATGTACCGTGTTCATGGGGTCAGTTAAAGCTGTGCGGCTCAAACATGGGGGGAAAATGAGTTTCTTTGCAACATCCAGACAATTTTTGCCAATTGAACATTGTTATCGATGGATGAGTAGACAATTCAATCGAAAAATAGAGAAACGTCAAGTACCTGGCCGTCTTTCTGGGTCAGCAGTGTTGAGTTGGATTAGTCATTTGAAGTTTTCACCTCCAGGGAAGAATCACATATTAGAGCGAGCATATGGTTACGGCAAGGTTCACAACTGGACACACAGATCCATGCTCTTTGACCTGCCTTATTGGGCTACACTCTGCATCCATCATTGTATAGATCCAATGCATACGGAGAAGAATGTATTTGATAATATTTTTTATACAGTCCTAGATGCCACTGGTAGAACAAAGGACAAAAACAAGTCGAGGCTTGATTTGGTAGAAACGAACATTAGGGAAGATCTGTGGCTGTATCAGGAGGGTAGTAAGATGATAACGCCTAAAGCTAAATATACTTTGACCAAAGAACAGTTGATATTGATATGTAATTGGACACGTGTTACAACTTGCGGGACTCGATTTCGACATACGGAGACCGAGTTATCGCCTAGTTTGCAAAACTCGCCAACACTTAGGCAAAAAGCTAAAAAAGAGCTCAAAAATCGCATCGTCAGTTCGAACGCCATGCAAACACACACATAGCACTGCGTAGGTATTAGACACGTGTTACAACTTGTGAGACTCGATTCTGACATACGTAGATCGAGTTATTGCCAAGTTTGTAAAACTCGCCAACACTTAGGCAAAAAGCCGAAAAAGAGCCCAAAACATGCATCGTCCGTTCGAACGCCACGGAAAGACATATATAGCACCGCATAGGCATTAGACAAGTGTTACAACTTACGGGACTCGATTCCGATATACAGAGATCGAGGTATCGCCCAGTTTATAAAACTCGCCAACACTTAGGCAAAAAGCTGAAAAAGAGCCCAAAACCCGCATCGTCCGTCTGAACACTGCAAAGACACATATAGCACCGCATAGGCATTAGACATGTGTTACAACTTGCGAGACTCGATTCTGACGGAGAGCGAGTTATCGCCCAGTTTGCAAAACTCGCCAACACTTAGGCAAAAAGCCGAAAAAGAGCCAAAACCCGTATAGTCCATCTGAATGCCACGCAAACACACACATAGCACCGCGTAAGCATTAGACACGTGTTACAACTTGTGGGACTCAATTCTGACATACAGAGACCGAGTTATCGCCCAGTTTGTAAAACTCGCCAATACTTAGGTAAAAAGTCAAAAAAGAGCCCAAAACCAGCATCGTCCGTTCGAACGCCACGCAAAGACACACATAGCACTGTGTATGCATTAGTCATGTGTTACAACTTGCAGGACTCGATTCCGACATACGGAGACCGAGTTATCGTCCAGTTTATAAAACTCGCCAACACTTAGGTAAAAAGGTAAAAAAGAGCTCAAAACCTGCATCGTCCGTCCGAAAGCCACACAAACACACACATAACACCGCGTAGGCATTAGACACGTGTTATAACTTATGGGACTTGATTCCAACATACGGAGACCGAGTTATCGCCCAGGTTGCAAAACTCGCCAACACTTAGGCAAAAAGCCAAAAAAGAGCCCAAAACCCGCATCGTCCATCCGAAAGCCACGCAAACATACACATAGTACTGCATAGGTATTAGACACATGTTACAACTTGTGGGACTCGATTCTGACATACGGAGATCGAGTTATCGCCCAGTTTGTAAAACTCGCCAACACTTAGGCAAAAAGCTGAAAAAGAGCCCAAAACCCGTATCGTCCATTCGAACGCCACGCAAAGACACACATAGCACCGCGTAGGCATTAGACCTGTGTTACAACTTACGGGACTCAATTCTGACGTACGGAGACCGAGTTATCGCCCAGTTTGTAAAACTCGCCAATACTTGTAGAACATAAACTAAAATAATTTAAATATGCTCTATTTTGGACTTCGTTATTAATATTTTAATTTTGTAGGGTCTTGTTGATGAGACTCGTGGGGGTGGAGATTGCGGCACAGGCGATGCTCGTGGAGGAGATGGTGATGATTGTCGGGCTGATGCTGATGAGACTATGGAGGATGTGACCGGCGATGGGAGCGGAGGTGGGACCGCCGATGGGACCGGAGGTGGGACCGGTGATGGGACCGGAGGCGATGACACAGAGATTCCTGATCTTGGGCAGTAGTTAGTTTATATTTATATTTTAACTTTCATGTATGTATTTAGCTTTTGAGTTATACAGACTTGAGTTTGGTATCTAATTATATTGAATGTTGATAGTAAAAGATATGATTGTTGTTGATATACGTACATTGTCATTATTTATTTTTCTTTAGTTTATAATAGGTACAATGCATATATAGATGAACATGGGAATTTTGTAATTTTAATATAAAAAAAATTTGAAAGTGGGCCATTGGCGACGGCATGCCGTCGATAATGACCTACAACGACGGTTCCAGATTCATATTAAATAAACCTCATTAGCGACGAGGATACATACATTGGCAATGGCAGTGCCGTCAGTAATGACTGTATTATTAAAATTAAAGAATGGTTATTACCGACGGTCTGTCTGTCGTTGGTGCTGTCGCTAATGATACATTCCCGACGGCATGTCGTCGACAATGATCTCGTCGGCAATGACATAGTTCCCGACGGCGAGCGACAAGAGCCAGGGGCGATGACCTAAGGGGTGACAGCAGGGGCGACGAAAGTTCCCATCGCTAATGACCTCATTGCCGACGGTAAGATGATCATTGGCGACGATAAAGCCCGTCGGCAATGATTGATTTTTTTGTAGTGCATTATTATCAAGACTATACTTTAATTCTTTTTCATCTATTAGCCGCTTCTTCATCTGGTCACACTCCTCACTTCTGAGTTATACTTCCTTGACTCTCTCTACAATAGTAGATTGAATCTCATTTGTAAACAATTTTTGACCCGATTCACTCGGTAACTTCACCTCTATCTCCATCCTAGCTATCTCTATTATTAACTCAGTTTGAGTCGTTAACATAGATAACTTTTCCCAACCCTTCCTACTTAAGGCATCGCCACTACATTGGCTTTTTCTGGGTGATACAGGATTTCACAGTCGTAATCCTTTATCAACTCCAGCCATCTCCTTTGTCTCATATTCAACTCCTTCTGTGTGAGGATATATTTTAGACTCTTATGGTCCGTGTATATCTCACATTTCTCCCCGTATAAGTAATGCCTCCATATCTTCAAGGCAAATACTATCGCGGCCAGTTCCAGATCATGAGTAGGATAAACTTTCTCATAATCTTTTAATTGCCGTGACACATACGTAATGACCTTGGCATGCTGCATGAGCACGCAACCAAGTCCTTTATGCGAAGCATCGCTATAAACTACAAAATTTCCTGTAACATCAGGTAAAGACAACACAGGTGCTTCACTCAGCCTTTTCTTCAGTTCTTGGAAACTGTCTTCACACTTCTCCGTCCACACGTACTTCACTGTCTTCCTTGTCATGTTAGTCAACGGAGTAGCTATCTTTAAAAAATCTTGAATAAATCTCCGATAGTATCCCGCTAACCCTAGGAAACTCCGTACCTCGGTCAGCATTTTTTGCTGTTCCCAAGTCATCACTGCTTCTACCTTCGTTGGATCCACTAAAATTCCTTCTCGGTCAATAACATGACCCAAAAACTATACCCTTTCTAGCCAAAATTCACACTTAGTGAATTTTGCATACAACTTCTCCTTCCTTAGTGTCTCCAACACTATCCTTAGGTGTTTAGCATGATCTTCTAGCGTCTTAGAATAGACTAGAATATCATCAATAAACACAACGATGAACTTGTTCAAATACTATTTGAACACTCTGTTCATCATATCCATAAATGCAGCTGGTGCATTAGTTAACCCAAATGACATCACCAGAAACTCGTAATGACCGTAACGAGTCCTGAATGTCGTCTTAGGTATATCCTCATTTCTAACCTTCAACTGATGATACCCCGTTCGCAAATCTATCTTAGAAAAATATTGTGCCCCTTTCAACTGATCAAAAAGATCATCGATCCTGGGCAATGGGTATTTATTCTTTATCGTTAACTTGTTCAACTCTCGGTAGTCGATACAAAGTCTTAACAATCCGTCCTTCTTTTTCACAAACAGTACCAGTGCTCCCCACGGTGAAACACTCGGTTGTATGTACTTTCTGTCCAACAGTTCTTGTAACTGAACCATCACCTCCTTTATCTCCACTGGCGCCATACGATAAGGTGCCCTGGAAACTGGTGCCACTTCTGGCACAATATCTATCACGAATTCGGTCTCCCTATCCGATGGAAGACCCTGTAATTCACTTGGAAATACATCCACGAATTCTTTAACTATAGGTATTTGTTCCATCATTGCTCCCACTCTCTGGCTATCAACGACATGGCACAAATAACCTACACATCCCTTCCTCAACAACTTCCTCGTTTGTGTCATGGTAAGATAACACGAACGTCCCGACGATTTATTACCGTAAAACACTACATGAGGCTGTCTTAACGTTCTAATATTTACACATTTCTTTTGGCAATCTATTATTACACCATGGTTAAACAACCAATCCATCCCGAGAATTACATCGAATTCTCCCAACTTTAACGGTACTAGATCTACCGATAATTTATAACCCCGTATTTTAACGCACCAACTCCTATGAATATCTTCAACAAGAATTATTTCTTCGTTGGCTACCTTGATATTCAAAGGTACATGCAATCTTTCGGGATGTAATCCTAAACGTCTAGCAAAATCATATTCTATGAAAGAACAAGTAGCACCTGAGTCAAATAACATGTAAGCATTTATATTATTGATCGGGATAATACTTGCAACTACATCCCCTGATGCAACTACATCTTGGACCGTCATGTTAAAGGTACGGGCCATTAGCCTACCCATCGGTGCTGGACTACCAATAGCTAACTTACCGCTATTAGTGCCCTTATTCTCGTCCGTCCCCTTCTTCGGGCATTTCTTCGCAATGTGATCAGTTGATCCACACACGAAGCATCTATGGTTTTTCTTTAGACTTGGATAGTTAGGCGAAATGTGCCCCTCTTGTCCACAGTTGTAACACACGGCCTTTCCCTTGAGATAGACTCCTAAATGAGTCTTCCCATAATTCTTGCATGCATCTATCCTTCTCTTAGGATCCCCTTGATTTGCTTTGATATTCCCAGGGTTAAATCCCTTTCTCTTCTGGCCATCGCCACTACCATTGGCTCCTTTGACTTTTACTCCCCCATCTACCTTTCCCTTGTTCTTCTTCTCTTTGTGGTATTAGCTTAGAGCCTCATTACCATCTTCGACAATTATTGCCTTCTCTAGTATGGTCCCAAAAGAGTTACTTTGGAACACAGATATCCGGCTATAGAGCCAGGGTTTCAAGCCCTGCTCAAACCTCTTAGCCTTTCTCACCTCGGTGTCCACCTGATGTGGACCAAACCTCACCAGTTTATTGAACTTGGCAGCGTATTGGGGAACTATCATCTCCCCATGTTTCAACTCTAGAAATCGCATCTACATCCTCCCCTACATACTTGTGGGAAAGTAGTTCTCGAAGAAAATCTCCTTGAACCTCATCCACGAAAGATTTTCTATATCGGCCCTAGCCTGGTTCGCCTCCCACTAAAAATTGGTCTCTCCCTTCATCATATAGGTGGCAAAAGCAACCTTTTGTCCCTCATCGACATTTGCAATAACAAATGCCTTCTCTATTTCTTTTACCCAAGTTTGGGCTTCTATGGGGTCCGTAGTTCCTTTGAACTCTGGCGGACCGACACTCTTGAAATCCTTAAACATAGTAGCTCGTAGTACTGTAGGATTTATGGGGATATTAGCCCCATTCCAATTAAAAGTGTAAAAGCCCCAAATCCGTGTCTCAAATCACCACGGATCTGGTATACTATTTCTATACATATCGCGGAAGATATAAACATAAATTGTTTATACATTAAACTTTTCACATTAATCCCCAAGGTCAAGTAACCTTAACTTATACACAATTCATAACTTATTTGACTTACAATGTCATTAATATACAATACTATTACAAGTTTAGCTGCACTTATAATCCAAAGCTGGACTTAACTTGGTCTTTTCCTGTATTCGACATATTTGTTGTGACGCCCCCAAAATAGGTCCAATCCATCCAACCCATTCTGAGTCGCCAAATACATGGTACAGAAAACAACTATAACTTTATTACAACAATTGTCGTGCAAAATACAACAACACAATATCCCTTACAATCCCTTACTATCCCTTACGACAATATCCCTTACAATCCCTTACTATCCCTTACAATCCCTTACTTCAAAAGAGCAGTACTCCTGACTGGAATAACGCTGAACGAACTTGCACCGTATAGCAACACTCAAGATATCAAAATACTCACAAGAATACACTCGATAATATAGAGAGAGAAATAGAGAGAAAACTTCAGTTTCTGGTGTGATTTTCAATTCTAACCTAAGCACCTATTTATAGGAAAATGCTTAGAACACCAAAGCAGAAAATTGAATATAATAATATATTTATAACCAAATTTTCCTTAGCCCACCACATCAAAAACATATTTTCCACACAAATGCACCAAAAATAAAAAACATGTTTTAAACAATTTTTGTTACAAAATCAATTCAGACTCAATAATCCGGAACTTCAATAATTCATAATAAATAGTCTTTTTATCAGAAAAATTCAAATCTCGCGAGTTTTTATAGGAAATGCAATTCTCTACAACTTTGCAGAAGAAAGTTTTTCCAAATTCCAAACCGAAATTGACCGAAATCTACAAACGGGCGATTTTACAGTCAATAATAAATTTTCGGTCAAGAATTGTATCCACCAACACACAAAACATGTGTTAATCATTTAATGCCACAAAAATACTCTTCCTCCTTATATACTCATATATCCCACATTCATTGTAAAAATATCACCATCAATATATTATTAAAATAATATATTTAAATGAATTATTTTATCAATAAAAGATAAAATATTAATTTTCAACAATTGTCACATTAAAAATTTTATCCATCTATATCCACATAAAATCACTATTTTTCTCATCATATAAATCAATAATTAATTATACACAAATAATATTACAGAACCACGGTACTGGCAACCAGGCCGTTTCCAGGAAAGAGTGGGCTTTCCAATAAGGATCTCTTCCTTACTGGCGCGCAATTAGATGACCAAACCTCTCCTTAGACAGAACTTTCTAGACATTACCAATAATGTTATCTAATAATATTATTCAGATAATATGAATTATTGTTCCGATAATAGAAAATACTGTGTAGTGACAATTATTAAAATAACAGTAATATAAAATATCAACGCAGCAATTATTGAATCAATAAAATACAATATTGAACAGTAATTACTGTAACAATTATTGAGTAATGCCTTCTTACGTAAGAATCAATAATTGGTGCAATACCGTGTGCTACTGTACAACAACGCGTATTACTGTGTTTTAACCACCGGGTATTCCAACAGTATTAACGGTAACAATTACGCCGTTATTTATAAACAACTCAATTTTTTGTCGTTATCTTAATCCGACCGTTTTCAGTTATAGGGCCCACAAATAGCTGCGCCGTCGTACGAATATTCCCCGACAGAAAGAATATTCCACGACCAAACGAATATTCCCCGACATCAATGATTATTTTATAACCACTTGCTTATTTTTGAAAAAAATTCATATATCACCCTTAACTTTAACATTTTATCAATTTAACTATTTACTAAATAGAAAAATTGAATACTTTTATTTCATAAAATTCGGGGTCTTACAATCTCCCCTCCTTATGAAATTTCGTCCCCGAAATTTACGTACCTGGTATTTCAAAGAGTTGAGAATACCTTGCTTTCATCTCAGATTTCATCTTACCTGTCATCATGATTTCTCCATTGCTCATCTCCTGTATTTCAGATATCATTATAGAATACAGCTTCAAAAAAAAGGGTTAATTGAACAAATTAACATATCACATAATATCCCGATATTATGACTGACCAACAAATAAGCTTAGGTAGGACACACTAGCGAAGGATTTACTCGTCTCTCCCCTCCTAGTTCTATTCCCCGATCTCCGCCAGAGATCATATCCCTAAGCTCTGATACCAACTGTAACTCTCATGGTGCTTCAACCACAGCACCTCACAATGGTACCTATCAGTTTGCCACCGCAGAACGGCGTCCCCTACGGAGAGTCTGGCTTCGGTGCATCCCCCATCAACAGGAAGTCACCAGCGAGAGGCTCGGGGCTCTTTACTTATGGCTCTGATACCAACTGTGACGCCCCCAAAATAGGTCCAATCCATCCAACCAATTCTGAGTCGCCAAATACATGGTACAGAAAACAACTACAACTTTATTACAACAATTGTCGTGCAAAATACAACAACACATATGCTGTGAGTTTGGATACAAATATATATCAACTGTGACTCATGTCCCAACCGTGGACAGCAACTCATAATGACACCTTACATAAAGGTATAGTTGAAAACTGTTTTAGAAATTAGAATCTTTGGGAAGTGCTCAAGGAAACCTTCGTATATGGGAGGCCATGCTTCTAGGTTATGATAGATATCATATGGCCACAGAATTATCCTTGGGTGACCCAATAGACCCCAAAAAAAAATGAGAAGATTACTATCATATTCTTTTCAATGGTGAGTCTTCTCTTGACATATCATTATCTCCACTGTCTCTAACTGAGAATAATACTTCAAACAAACACCAAGATTATATAGGTAGTGCTCGTAGATATACTCGACAAGTGGATGTGCACAACCATGTCTTATGATGACACGAGGTTGTGTGTCGTTAGACATCTTGTATGATAGTGGCAAAACACCCTTCCAACGTTGGATTCGCTTCACCCTAGATGATTCACCAAATATAACTATTAAATAAACTTTTCTATACTGCTTCGGGAGAACCTCCACAGCTAGAGACCACCGTTCTATTTTCCTGTTACCCTCGCTCGACCCAGCTACACTCTTATTACCTGAAAGGAATTGTGAAGCAAAAGGGTGAGCACAACTAGCTCAGTAAAGAATATCATGACTAAAGATAAATTATCAATAGTCTTCAACAGTAATAAATCAGAGATTTAGAACATATGGTAGATGATAAAACTTTTCAACCATAGTTGCAGCGGAACGAGCAATCCATTAGAAGAGTCAAATAGACTATAAAGTCTATTATCTTCTCCACGTTAAAAGTCCACCAACAATGTTTTATCCCTGTAACATCAATCAATAGTTCCTTTCCACAATCATATGAATAATTCATAATCATAATTGTGATTTTAAATTTCGCATCCAAGACGAAGATAATTTTCATCACCTGTCTTTACCTGAAACATCAAAGATCATGGTTATACCAAATCACAGTTCCTGTTCATAATCATACTAATAAATTCATCTTTGCATCACGGGCCAAAGATATTCATCAACAGTTCATCTTTACACTACATGCCAAAGATATTCAACAACAAGTCATCTTTGCACTACGGGCCAAAGATATTCATCAACAACTCATCTTTGCACTACAGGCCAAAGATATTCCTCAATAGTTCATATTTGCACTACAGGCCAAATATATTATTATCTCAAAGAAATATATAATCATTTCAGAATTTATATAACCAATAATTATAACCATGTTGATCATTTCACCTTTGCACTTAAGCTAAAGATATTCAATTATAAATTCAATGGTCATGATCATACCAGTCACAATTCAACTTTTCACTACTGGACAAAGAGAACCCTAGTCATGATCATACCAATAATCTACCCATCTTTACACTCAAGTCAAAGAGAAATATCATCATTAGGGTTATAAAAATGTTATATATGATAAAAAAAATAATATGATCAACATATAGTTTTAATCTCAAGAGTAATATTCATAAATCAACTATAATTTGGTTAGAAAAAGAAACCAATTTTGTCATGAATAGTAACTCGTGAATAGTAACCCATGAATAGTAACTCGTGAATAGTAACTCATGAATAGTAACTCGTGAATAGTAACTCATGAATAGTAACTCGTGAATAGTAACTCATGAATAGTAACTCATGAATAGTAACTCGTGAATAGTAATTCATGAATAGTAACTCGTGAATAGTAGCTCATGAATAGTAACTCGTGAATAGTAGCTCATGAATAGTAACCCCAACATGAAAAGTTCTAAATTTGATAAAAAGTTCAGATCAATACTTCGGCATAATGATATTGAAGAAAATAATATCATTTAAGAAGAAATAACATCTCTTACTATCCCTTACTATCCCTTACAACAATATCCCTTACAATCCCTTACAATCCCTTACTATCCCTTACAGTCCCTTACTTCAAAAGAGCAGTACTCCTGACTGGAATAACGCTGAACGAACTTGCACCGTATAGCAACACTCAAGATATCAAAATACTCACAAGAATACACTCGATAATATAGAGAGAGAAATAGAGAGAAAACTTCAGTTTCTGGTGTGATTTTCAATTCTAACCTAAGCACCTATTTATAGGAAAATGCTTAGAACACCAAAGCAGAAAATTGAATATAATAATATATTTATAACCAAATTTTCGTTAGCCCACCACATCAAAAACATATTTTCCACACAAATGCACCAAAAATAAAAAACTTGTTTTAAACAATTTTTGTTACAAAATCAATTCAGACTCAATAATCCGGAACTTCAATAATTCATAATAAATAGTCTTTTTATCAGAAAAATTCAAATCCCGCGAGTTTTTATAGGAAATTCAATTCTCTACAACTTTGCAGAAGAAAGTTTTTCCAAATTCCAAACCGAAATTGACCGAAATCCACAAACGGGCGATTTTACAGTCAATAATAAATTTTCGGTCAAGAATTGTATCCACCAACACACAAAACATGTGTTAATCATTTAATACCACAAAAATACTCTTCCTCCTTATATACTCATATATCCCACATTCATTGTAAAAATATCACCATCAATATATTATTAAAATAATATATTTAAATGAATTATTTTATCAAAAAAGATAAAATATTAATTTTCAACAATTGTCACATTAAAAATTTTATCCATCTATATCCACATAAAATCACTATTTTTCTCATCATATAAATCAATAATTAATTATACACAAATAATATTACAGAACCACGGTACTGGCAACCAGGCCGTTTCCAGGAAAGAGGGGGCTTTCCAATAAGGATCTCTTCCTTACTGGCGCGCAATTAGATGACCAAACCTCTCCTTAGACAGAACTTTCTAGACATTACCAATAATGTTATCTAATAATATTATTCAGATAATATGAATTATTGTTCCGATAATAGAAAATACTGTGTAGTGACAATTATTAAAATAACAGTAATATAAAATATCAACGCAGCAATTATTGAATCAATAAAATACAATATTAAACAGTAATTACTGTAACAATTATTGAGTAATGCCTTCTTACGTAAGAATCAATAATTGGTGCAATACCGTGTGCTACTGTACAACAACGCGTATTACTGTGTTTTAACCACCGGGTATTCCAACAGTATTAACGGTAACAATTACGCCGTTATTTATAAACAACTCAATTTTTTGTCGTTATCTTAATCCGACCGTTTTCAGTTATAGGGCCCACAAATAGCTGCGCCGTCGTACGAATATTCCCCGACAGAAAGAATATTCCACGACCAAACGAATATTCTCCGACATCAATGATTATTTTATAACCACTTGCTTATTTTTGAAAAAAATTCATATATCACCCTTAACTTTAACTTTTTATCAATTTAACTATTTACTAAATAGAAAAATTGAATACTTTTATTTCATAAAATTCGGGGTCTTACAATCTCCCCTCCTTATGAAATTTCGTCCCCGAAATTTACGTACCTGGTATTTCAAAGAGTTGAGAATACCTTGCTTTCATCTCAGATTTCATCTTCCCTGTCATCATGATTTCTCCATTGCTCATCTCCTGTATTTCAGATATCATTATAGAATACAGCTTCAAAAAAAAGGGTTAATTGAACAAATTAACATATCACATAATATCCCGATATTATGACTGACCAACAAATAAGCTTAGGTAGGACACACTAGCGAAGGATTTACTCGTCTCTCCCCTCCTAGTTCTATTCCCCGATCTCCGCCAGAGATCATATCCCTAAGCTCTGATACCAACTGTAACTCTCATGGTGCTTCAACCACAGCACCTCACAATGGTACCTATCAGTTTGCCACCGCAGAACGGCGTCCCCTACGGAGAGTCTGGCTTCGGTGCATCCCCCATCAACAGGAAGTCACCAGCGAGAGGCTCGGGGCTCTTTACTTATGGCTCTGATACCAACTGTGACGCCCCCAAAATAGGTCCAATCCATCCAACCAATTCTGAGTCGCCAAATACATGGTACAGAAAACAACTACAACTTTATTACAACAATTGTCGTGCAAAATACAACAACACATATGCTGTGAGTTTGGATACAAATATATATCAACTGTGACTCATGTCCCAACCGTGGACAGCACCTCATAATGACACCTTACATAAAGGTATAGTTGAAAACTGTTTTAGAAATTAGAATCTTTGGGAAGTGCTCAAGGAAACCTTCGTACATGGGAGGCCATGCTTCTAGGTTATGATAGATATCATATGGCCACAGAATTATCCTTGGGTGACCCAATAGACCCCAAAAAAAAATGAGAAGATTACTATCATATTCTTTTCAATGGTGAGTCTTCTCTTGACATATCATTATCTCCACTGTCTCTAACTGAGAATAATACTTCAAACAAACACCAAGATTATATAGGTAGTGCTCGTAGATATACTCGACAAGTGGATGTGCACAACCATGTCTTATGATGACACGAGGTTGTGTGTCGTTAGACATCTTGTATGATAGTGGCAAAACACCCTTCCAACGTTGGATTCGCTTCACCCTAGATGATTCACCAAATATAACTATTAAATGAACTTTTCTATACTGCTTCGGGAGAACCTCCACAGCTAGAGACCACCGTTCTATTTTCCTGTTACCCTCGCTCGACCCAGCTACACTCTTATTACCTGAAAGGAATTGTGAAGCAAAAGGGTGAGCACAACTAGCTCAGTAAAGAATATCATGACTAAAGATAAATTATCAATAGTCTTCAACAGTAATAAATCAGAGATTTAGAACATATGGTAGATGATAAAACTTTTCAACCATAGTTGCAGCGGAACGAGCAATCCATTAGAAGAGTCAAATAGACTATAAAGTCTATTATCTTCTCCACGTTAAAAGTCCACCAACAATGTTTTATCCCTGTAACATCAATCAATAGTTCCTTTCCACAATCATATGAATAATTCATAATCATAATTGTGATTTTAAATTTCGCATCCAAGACGAAGATAATTTTCATCACCTGTCTTTACCTGAAACATCAAAGATCATGGTTATACCAAATCACAGTTCCTGTTCATAATCATACTAATAAATTCATCTTTGCATCACGGGCCAAAGATATTCATCAACAGTTCATCTTTACACTACATGCCAAAGATATTCAACAACAAGTCATCTTTGCACTACGGGCCAAAGATATTCATCAACAACTCATCTTTGCACTACAGGCCAAAGATATTCCTCAATAGTTCATATTTGCACTACAGGCCAAATATATTATTATCTCAAAGAAATATATAATCATTTCAGAATTTATATAACCAATAATTATAACCATGTTGATCATTTCACCTTTGCACTTAAGCTAAAGATATTCAATTATAAATTCAATGGTCATGATCATACCAGTCACAATTCAACTTTTCACTACTGGACAAAGAGAACCCTAGTCATGATCATACCAATAATCTACCCATCTTTACACTCAAGTCAAAGAGAAATATCATCATTAGGGTTATAAAAATGTTATATATGATAAAAAAATAATATGATCAACATATAGTTTTAATCTCAAGAGTAATATTCATAAATCAACTATAATTTAGTTAGAAAAAGAAACCAATTTTATCATGAATAGTAACTCGTGAATAGTAACCCATCAATAGTAACTCGTGAATAGTAACTCATGAATAGTAACTCGTGAATAGTAACTCATGAATAGTAACTCGTGAATAGTAACTCATGAATAATAACTCGTGAATAGTAACTCATGAATAGTAACTCATGAATAGTAACTCGTGAATAGTAACTCATGAATAGTAACTCGTGAATAGTAGCTCATGAATAGTAACCCCAACATGAAAAGTTCTAAATTTGATAAAAAGTTCAGATCAATACTTCGGCATAATGATATTGAAGAAAATAATATCATTTAAGAAGAAATAACATCTCTTACTATCCCTTACTATCCCTTACAACAATATCCCTTACAATCCCTTACTATCCCTTACTATCCCTTACAGTCCCTTACTTCAAAAGAGCAGTACTCCTGACTGGAATAACGCTGAACGAACTTGCACCGTATAGCAACACTCAAGATATCAAAATACTCACAAGAATACACTCGATAATATAGAGAGAGAAATAGAGAGAAAACTTCAGTTTCTGGTGTGATTTTCAATTCTAACCTAAGCACCTATTTATAGGAAAATGCTTAGAACACCAAAGCAGAAAATTGAATATAATAATATATTTATAACCAAATTTTCCTTAGCCCACCACATCAAAAACATATTTTCCACACAAATGCACCAAAAATAAAAAACATGTTTTAAACAATTTTTGTTACAAAATCAATTCAGACTCAATAATCCGGAACTTCAATAATTCATAATAAATAGTCTTTTTATCAGAAAAATTCAAATCTCACGAGTTTTTATAGGAAATTCAATTCTCTACAACTTTGCAGAAGAAAGTTTTTCCAAATTCCAAACCGAAATTGACCGAAATCCACAAACGGACGATTTTACAGTCAATAATAAATTTTCGGTCAAGAATTGTATCCACCAACACACAAAACATGTGTTAATCATTTAATACCACAAAAATACTCTTCCTCCTTATATACTCATATATCCCACATTCATTGTAAAAATATCACCATCAATATATTATTAAAATAATATATTTAAATGAATTATTTTATCAAAAAAAGATAAAATATTAATTTTCAACAATTGTCACATTAAAAATTTTATCCATCTATATCCACATAAAATCACTATTTTTCTCATCATATAAATCAATAATTAATTATACACAAATAATATTACAGAACCACAGTACTGGCAACCAGGCCGTTTCCAGGAAAGAGGGGGCTTTCCAATAAGGATCTCTTCCTTACTGGCGCGCAATTAGATGACCAAACCTCTCCTTAGACAGAACTTTCTAGACATTACCAATAATGTTATCTAATAATATTATTCAGATAATATGAATTATTGTTCCGATAATAGAAAATACTGTGTAGTGACAATTATTAAAATAACAGTAATATAAAATATCAACGCAGCAATTATTGAATCAATAAAATACAATATTGAACAGTAATTACTGTAACAATTATTGAGTAATGCCTTCTTACGTAAGAATCAATAATTGGTACAATACCGTGTGCTACTGTACAACAACGCGTATTACTGTGTTTTAACCACCGGGTATTCCAACAGTATTAACGGTAACAATTACGCCGTTATTTATAAACAACTCAATTTTTTGTCGTTATCTTAATCCGACCGTTTTCAGTTATAGGGCCCACAAATAGCTGCGCCGTCGTACGAATATTCCCCGACAGAAAGAATATTCCACGACCAAACGAATATTCCCCGACATCAATGATTATTTTATAACCACTTGCTTATTTTTGAAAAAAATTCATATATCACCCTTAACTTTAACTTTTTATCAATTTAACTATTTACTAAATAGAAAAATTGAATACTTTTATTTCATAAAATTCGGGGTCTTACAATCTCCCCTCCTTATGAAATTTCGTCCCCGAAATTTACGCACCTGGTATTTCAAAGAGTTGAGAATACCTTGCTTTCATCTCAGATTTCATCTTCCCTGTCATCATGATTTCTCCATTGCTCATCTCCTGTATTTCAGATATCATTATAGAATACAGCTTCAAAAAAAAGGGTTAATTGAACAAATTAACATATCACATAATATCCCGATATTATGACTGACCAACAAATAAGCTTAGGTAGGACACACTAGCGAAGGATTTACTCGTCTCTCCCCTCCTAGTTCTATTCCCCGATCTCCGCCAGAGATCATATCCCTAAGCTCTGATACCAACTGTAACTCTCATGGTGCTTCAACCACAGCACCTCACAATGGTACCTATCAGTTTGCCACCGCAGAACGGCGTCCCCTACGGAGAGTCTGGCTTCGGTGCATCCCCCATCAACAGGAAGTCACCAGCGAGAGGCTCGGGGCTCTTTACTTATGGCTCTGATACCAACTGTGACGCCCCCAAAATAGGTCCAATCCATCCAACTAATTCTGAGTCGCCAAATACATGGTACAGAAAATAACTACAACTTTATTACAACAATTGTCGTGCAAAATACAACAACACATATGCTGTGAGTTTGGATACAAATATATATCAACTGTGACTCATGTCCCAACCGTGGACAACACCTCATAATGACACCTTACATAAAGGTATAGTTGAAAACTGTTTTAGAAATTAGAATCTTTGGGAAGTGCTCAAGGAAATCTTCGTACATGGGAGGCCATGCTTCTAGGTTATGATAGATATCATATGGCCACAGAATTATCCTTGGGTGACCCAATAGACCCCAAAAAAAATGAGAAGATTACTATCATATTCTTTTCAATGGTGAGTCTTCTCTTGACATATCATTATCTCCACTGTCTCTAACTGAGAATAATACTTCAAACAAACACCAAGATTATATAGGTAGTGCTCGTAGATATACTCGACAAGTGGATGTGCACAACCATGTCTTATGATGACACGAGGTTGTGTGTCGTTAGACATCTTGTATGATAGTGGCAAAACACCCTTCCAACGTTGGATTCGCTTCACCCTAGATGATTCACCAAATATAACTACTAAATGAACTTTTCTATACTGCTTCGGGAGAACCTCCACAGCTAGAGACCACCGTTCTATTTTCCTGTTACCCTCGCTCGACCCAGCTACACTCTTATTACCTGAAAGGAATTGTGAAGCAAAAGGGTGAGCACAACTAGCTCAGTAAAGAATATCATGACTAAAGATAAATTATCAATAGTCTTCAACAGTAATAAATCAGAGATTTAGAACATATGGTAGATGATAAAACTTTTCAACCATAGTTGCAGCGGAACGAGCAATCCATTAGAAGAGTCAAATAGACTATAAAGTCTATTATCTTCTCCACGTTAAAAGTCCACCAACAATGTTTTATCCCTGTAACATCAATCAATAGTTCCTTTCCATAATCATATGAATAATTCATAATCATAATTGTGATTTTAAATTTCGCATCCAAGACGAAGATAATTTTCATCACCTGTCTTTACCTGAAACATCAAAGATCATGGTTATACCAAATCACAGTTCCTGTTCATAATCATACTAATAAATTCATCTTTGCATCACGGGCCAAAGATATTCATCAACAGTTCATCTTTACACTACATGCCAAAGATATTCAACAACAAGTCATCTTTGCACTACGGGCCAAAGATATTCATCAACAACTCATCTTTGCACTACAGGCCAAAGATATTCCTCAATAGTTCATATTTGCACTACAGGCCAAATATATTATTATCTCAAAGAAATATATAATCATTTCAGAATTTATATAACCAATAATTATAACCATGTTGATCATTTCACCTTTGCACTTAAGCTAAAGATATTCAATTATAAATTCAATGGTCATGATCATACCAGTCACAATTCAACTTTTCACTACTGGACAAAGAGAACCCTAGTCATGATCATACCAATAATCTACCCATCTTTACACTCAAGTCAAAGAGAAATATCATCATTAGGGTTATAAAAATGTTATATATGATAAAAAAAATAATATGATCAACATATAGTTTTAATCTCAAGAGTAATATTCATAAATCAACTATAATTTGGTTAGAAAAAGAAACCAATTTTGTCATGAATAGTAACTCGTGAATAGTAACCCATGAATAGTAACTCGTGAATAGTAACTCATGAATAGTAACTCGTGAATAGTAACTCATGAATAGTAACTCGTGAATAGTAACTCATGAATAGTAACTCATGAATAGTAACTCGTGAATAGTAACTCATGAATAGTAACTCGTGAATAGTAGCTCATGAATAGTAACCCCGACATGAAAAGTTCCAAATTTGATAAAAAGTTCAGATCAATACTTCGGCATAATGATATTGAAGAAAATAATATCATTTAAGAAGAAATAACATCCCTTACTATCCCTTACTATCCCTTACGACAATATCCCTTACAATCCTTTACTATCCCTTACAATCCCTTACAATCCCTTACTTCAAAAGAGCAGTACTCCTGACTTGAATAACGTTGAACGAACTTGCACCGTATAGCAACACTCAAGATATCAAAATACTCACAAGAATACACTCGATAATATAGAGAGAGAAATAGAGAGAAAACTTCAGTTTCTGGTGTGATTTTCAATTCTAACCTAAGCACCTATTTATAGGAAAATGCTTAGAACACCAAAGCAGAAAATTGAATATAATAATATATTTATAACCAAATTTTCCTTAGCCCACCACATCAAAAACACATTTTCCACACAAATGCACCAAAAATGAAAAACATGTTTTAAACAATTTTTGTTACAAAATCAATTCAGACTCAATAATCCGGAACTTCAATAATTCATAATAAATAGTCTTTTTATCAGAAAAATTCAACTCTCGCGCGTTTTTATAGGAAATTCAATTCTCTACAACTTTGCAGAAGAAAATTTTTCCAAATTCCAAACAGAAATTGACCGAAATCCACAAACGGGCGATTTTACAGTCAATAATAAATTTTTGGTCAAGAATTGTATCCACCAACACACAAAACATGTGTTAATCATTTAATACCACAAAAATACTCTTCCTCCTTATATACTCATATATCCCACATTCATTGTAAAAATATCACCATCAATATATTATTAAAATAATATATTTAAATGAATTATTTTATCAGAAAAAGATAAAATATTAATTTTCAACAATTGTCACATTAAAAATTTTATCCATCTATATCCACATAAAATCACTATTTTTCTCATCATATAAATCAATAATTAATTATACACAAATAATATTACAGAACCACAGTACTGGCAACCAGGCCGTTCCCAGGAAAGAGGGGGCTTTCCAATAAGGATCTCTTCCTTACTGGCGCGCAATTAGATGACCAAACCTCTCCTTAGACAGAACTTTCTAGACATTGCCAATAATGTTATCTAATAATATTATTCAGATAATATGAATTATTGTCCGATAATATCAACGCAGCAATTATTGAATCAATAAAATACAATATTAAACAGTAATTACTGTAACAATTATTGAGTAATGCCTTCTTACGTAAGAATCAATAATTGGTGCAATACCGTGTGCTACTGTGCAACAACGCGTATTACTGTGTTTTAACCACCGGGTATTCCAACAGTATTAACGGTAACAATTACGCCGTTATTTATAAACAACTCAATTTTTTGTCGTTATCTTAATCCGACCGTTTTTAGTTATAGGGCCCACAAATAGCTGCGCCGTCGTACGAATATTCCCCGACAGAAAGAATATTTCACGACCAAACGAATATTCCCCGAATTTAACTTTAATATTTATCAATTTAACCCCGAATTTTATGAAATAAAAGTATTCAATTTTTCTATTTAGTAAATAGTTAAATTGATAAAAAGTTAAAGTTAAGGGTGATATATGAATTTTTTTCAAAAATAATCAAGTGGTTATAAAATAATCGTTGATGTCGGGGAATATTCGTTTGGTCGTGGAATATTCTTTCTGTCGGGGAATATTCGTACGACGGCGCATCTATTTATGGGCCCTATAACTGAAAACGGTCGGATTAAGATAACGACAAAAAATTGAGTTGTTTATAAATAACGGCGTAATTGTTACCGTTAATACTGTTGGAATACCCGGTGGTTAAAACACAGTAATACGCGTTGTTGCACAGTAGCACACGGTATTGCACTAATTATTGATTCTTACGTAAGAAGGCATTACTCAATAATTGTTACAGTAATTACTGTTCAATATTGTATTTTATTGATTCAATAATTGCTGCGTTGATATTTTATATTACTGTTATTTTAATAATTGTCACTACACAGTATTTTCTATTATCAGAACAATAATTCATATTATCTGAATAATATTATTAGATAACATTATTGGCAATGTCTAGAAAGTTCTGTCTAAGGAGAGGTTTGGTCATCTAATTGCGCGCCAGTAAGGAAGAGATCCTTATTGGAAAGCCCCCTCTTTCCTGGGAACGGCCTGGTTGCCAGTACTGTGGTTCTGTAATATTATTTATGTATAATTAATTATTGATTTATATGATGAGAAAAATATTAATTTTATATGGATATAGATGGAAAGAAAATTTTTAATGTGACAATTGTTGAAAATTAATATTTTATCTTTCTCTGATAAAATAATTCATTTAAATATATTATTTTAATAATATATTGATGGTGATATTTTTACAATGAATGTGGAATATATGAGTATATGAGGAGGAAGAGTATTTTTGTGGCATTAAATGATTAACACATGTTTTGTGTGTTGGTGGACACGATTCTTGACCGAAAATTTATTATTGACTATAAAATCGTCCGTTTGTGGATTTCGGTCAATTTCTGTTTAGAATTTGGAAAAACTTTCTTCTACAAAGTTGTAGAGAATTGAATTTCCTATAAAAACTCGCGAGATTTGAATTTTCTGATAAAAGGGTTATTTATTATGAATTATTGAAGTTCTGAAGTTCCGAAATAATTGATTTTTGGAAGTTTTAATTATTTTTATTAAGAAAAACGTTTTTTCTTACTTTTTCTAGAAGGTTAGCATGTGTGAATTGCTGAAATTCAGATTCAAGAGGTGGGCTTGACAATTATATAAATATATTATTATTATATTCAATTTTCTACTTTGGTGTTCTAAGCATTTTCCTATAAATAGGGTGCTTAGGTTAGAATTGAAAATCACACCAGAAACTGAAGTTTTCTCTCTATTTCTCTCTCGATATATCGAGCGTATTCTTATGAGTATTTTGATATCTTGAGTGTTGCTATACGGTGCAAGTTCATTCAGCGTTATTCGAGTCAGAAGTACTGCTCTTTTGAGGTAAGGGATAGTAAGGGATAGTAAGGGATGTTATTTCTTCTTAAATGATATTATTTTCTTCAATATCATTATGCCGAAGTATTGATCTGAACTTTTTATCAAATTTAGAACTTTTCATGTCGGGGTTACTATTCACGAGTTACTATTCACGAGTTACTATTCACGAGTTACTATTCATGAGTTACTATTCATGAGTTACTATTCATGGATTACTATTCACGAGTTACTATTCATGACAAAATTGGTTTCTTTTTTTAACCAAATTATAGTTTATTTATGAATATTTCTCTTGAGATTAAATCTATATGTTGATTATATTGATTTTATTATCATATATAACATTTTTATAACCCTAATGATGCTATTCTCTTTCACTTGAGTGTAAAGATGGGTAGATTATTGGCATGATCATGACTAGGGTTCTCTTTGGCCAGTAGTGGAAAAGTTGAATTGTGACTGGTATGATCATGACCATTGAATTTATGATTGAATATCTTTAGCTTAAGTGCAAAGGTGAAATGATCAACATGGTTATAATTATTGGTTATATAAATTCTGAAATAATTATATATTTCTTTGAGATGTGAATATATTTGGCTTGTAGTGCAAATATGAGCTGTTGAGGAATATCTTTGGCCTGTAGTGCAAAGATGAGTTGTTGATGAATATCTTTGGCCCGTAGTGCAAAGATGAAATTATTAGTATGATTATGAACATGAACTGTGATTTGGTATAATCATGATCTTTGATGTTTCAGGTAAAGACAAGTGATGAAAATTATCTTCGTTCTAGATGAGAAAAGGAATTTAGAACTATAATTATGATTATGAGTTATACATGTGATTGTGGACAGGAATTGTTGATTAATGTTACATGGATAAAACATTGTTGGTGGACTTTTAACATGGAGAAGATAATAGACTTTGTAGTCTATTTGACTCTTCTATTGGATTGCTCGTTCCGCTGCAACTATGGTTGAAAAGTTTTATCATCTACCATATGTTCTAAATCTCTGATTTAATTCTGTTGAAGGCTATTGATAACTTATTTATCTTTAGTCATGACATTCTTTACTGAGCTAGTTGTGCTCACCCTTCTGTTTCACAATTCCTTTCAGGTAATAAGAGTGTAGCTGAGTCGATCGGGGGTAACAGGAGAATAGAACGGTGGTCATTATTTAGTAGTTATATTTGATGAATCATCTAGGGTGAGGCGAACCCAACGTTGGAAGGGTGTTTTGCCACTATCATACCAGATGTCTAATAACATACAATCTCGTGTCATCATAAGACAGGGATGTGCTCATCCACTTGCTGAGTATATTTACGAGCACTACCTATATAATCTTGGTGTTTGTTTGAAGTATTATTCTCAGTTAGAGACAGTGGAGATAATGATATGTCAAAAGAAGACTCACCATTGGGAAGAATATGATAGTAAACTTCTCGTTTTTCTTTAGGGTCTATTGGGTCAACCAAGGATAATTCTGTGGCCATATGATATCTATCATAACTTAGAAGCATGGTCTCCCACATACGAGGGTTTCCTTGAGCACTTCCCAAAGATTCTAATTTCTAAAACAGTTTTTGACTATGCCTTTATGTAAGGTGTCATTGTGAGGTGATGTCCACGGTTGGAACATGAGTCACATTTGGTATATATTTGTATCCAAACTCACAGCATATGTGTTGTTATATTTTGCACGACAATTATTGTAATAAAGTTGTAGTTGTTATCTGTACCATGTATTTGACGACTCAGAATAGGTTGGATGGAATGGACCTATTTTGGGGGCGTTACATAAAATATTTTTTTAACCCTTGAATCAATTTTTTATATGATTTTTAAATCATTAATTCTAATTTTCCATAATTGATTTAATATATTCATTAAATAAATTCATTATCATTAATATTAATTTATTAATGAAATTCATCACAAAATATCAAAAGTTATTAAAAATAACTTAAAATATTTTCCAACACCATAATATAATTTTTCATGATTTTTTAAGTATTAAAATTAATTGTAAGTAATTTATTTAATATTATAATTAAATAAATTAAATACCATTAATATTCTAAAAATATTAAATATTTATGAAATATACTCAAAATTATTGAAAACCCATTTTTAGGTTTTAAAATAATTTTTAGGAATTTATTTTGTATTTTTCATAATTAAAAACTAATTTTCTCTATTTATTTAATAAAAATAATAATTTTCAAAAAATAACTGTCACTAAAGGGCCCTATAGCGACAGTTCTGTCGCTATAGGTGTTCTTGAGATTTTTCAGAACTTCAAACTCAGTTTGCAGGGTTTGCTCGTTTGACCACAATTTTATCTATGATCTAATTGTTTTCTAGACATGCTAAGGTGTTAGGATTGTAGTACTAATGTAATACTACTACCACCAATCAATTTCTTTGCTAAACAACATCACCACATGAAGATATCAGCCCCTAAAAATCATGTCAGAGCTGTTCTTCATTTCTGGGTTTTCCAGAAATGAAGAACAGTTGCAGGGTACCTACTTTGGTGCTCTGTAACTTTGATTCTAGGCATTATTTGGGTGAACTAAGAGTTCACACATGTAGTATACATGTCAGGGTACAATATCATAACACTAGATCCATCTAACAACATCACATATGAAAGATTAAAACTGGTCAAAGTATGTCAGAAAAACTGTTCTTGAGAAATTTGGGTTTTCCAGATTTGTTCATAAGGCAGTCGGTCAACGCTGGTTTGACCCATAATATCTTTGATCCTGTTATGGATCTGGTTGTTCTAAAGGCTTGGAGGTGTAGTTCACATGACAGGCTACAGAGATCAAACAACAACATGGCCTAAACACTAACATACAGGAAGATCTGAGGCTTAGAAAACGTTGTCAGAAATTTTGGGTTTCTGGGTTTACCCAGATTTCCAGTTTTCGTGGTCGGTCAATTGACTTTGACCACTTATATCTTGAGATCTAGACATGGCGTGGAGGTGATTCCACTTCCAGTCTACTCTCCTCATGACAGAGAACAAATCTATAACTTAAAACACAACAAATCATTAACATACAAAGATATATGGGCTCTGACATATAGCTGTCACGCCATATTTTTAGGGTTCTAAGTCAGTTTGAAAACTTGATTTTCTGGCTTCTAGATGTTATGGATCCTTGATGTAACATCTTAGATCACTCAATATCATCCTCTAACATACTTCTAAACAACAAATAACCTACTTTAACATGAATCGATCATAAGGATTTAGCAAGTTAGGGTTTATACCTCTTTAATGCCCAATCTTTGATTTCTGATCCTTATTGTTGTTCTTGGAAAGCTAAAGGATGTTATTGGCTTAACTTTTCATTCTCTCTCATTCCCCATTTCGAAAATTATAGGGAGAAAAGGTCTTGGATAATATGAAAAGTAAAGTAAGTTACTTTTCTTAAGTTTTAAGTTTAATCTTTTGATTCAATGAACCAAGAAGTTGCTAGGTGGCACAAATCTGATCTTGTAAAGATTTAAACACATGGGATAAGCTTTGGCTTGGTGACTCACCAAGATTTGGCAAATCTTTTACTTAAGTTTTAAGTAAAAGGGCATTTTGGTCATTTCACACTCACTAAGGGTAATTTTTGTAATTTCCCATTCAAATTTTAGGGTAATTTAGTCATTTATGTTATGGATTTAGACACATGACAAATCTTGGTGATGAGTCACCAAGATTTGTATTTATCTTTTGTTAAAACATAAGCTCGAGGGTATTTTGGTCTGATTCCCGAGACTTAGATTAGGGTTTCTGAGCGTATCGTTAGAGTTTCTAAACAGTCGTTAGAGTTTTCGAACCTTAACCATGACGTTCTTAACCCAACTTTAGGGTTTACTAAAGTTTTAACTTATCAAATCAATTCCTTGATCTTAAATCGCAACTGTACACATAAAATCACTAATTAGGGTTTCTAACAGTTCATTAAAGTTTTCTTACTGAACAACAATGTTATTAACATAACTTTAGGGTTTGCTAAAGTTATACTTATCCTGATCAATAATTGATCCTTAATCCATAAACTGTACACATAAAAATTTACTATTCACATATATGATCATATACCGGCTCGTATACACTTAGATACTTAACCTTGGTAATTCTTCACAAGAATTTTAAATCCACCAAAATCTTATACCTCAAAATCAGACTATCAGTTACTGTAACGACCCCAAAATTCATACAATTAAATTCTCGATTTCAATCGTTAATAATACATTCAACCTCAAATTTTAAATCATTAAATGATAATACAACCATTGAAAATTTGCGGAATAATTAAAATTTTCTATTACAAACTATCCTCGTTCGCAAAACCTTCAACCTTTACATCTAGATATCTCAGAATCAATTTAATACTACAATAGTTTACATCGCGAGACGATATTACAATTCAACATTAATACATCATTCGGAACCTTAAACATGGTTCAAATAATAATAACACAACCAAAGTGTATAAATCCTCAAGTACCACATCGGATTCATATCTTTCAGGCAACACATAACTTTACCTTAAAATCTTGACATGCAAAAATGGTTATTTGCAAGGTTGAGCTCGACAGCCCAGCAAAATCTAACAGTTTTCATGCATCACATAGCACATAATAACATGCTCAACATATATTTCATAAACATTGAACTAACATAACATACATGCTACAGTTCATATAACAAGTATAAAGATTGAGTTCCTTACTCAATCAGCATGCTTTACTAAATCAACGTAGTCATAAGTTGACTTTGACGTTTCATGCGTTCAACATAAATATAACACATCATGTTATTTGCAATAAAGATGTAAAACAGTTAATCATTAAGTTCACATAGCAAATAGGAACTGAAAGACTTGTCTTGATTGTTGTTTACCAATAACAGTTTAACAGCTTACAATTATCTGCACTTCACGTGCCCTACACAATTATATAATCATACACATCAACTATTAGTCACATAGCCATGCATAGTAGTTGTAATGTAAACTTTACTCTCCATCTCATAATTCTTCCTATTATCAATACACAATGTTCAATTTAATTGTGTTAACTTTTAACTTATATCTCACTATATTTCATACTCGAAGTTCATTCAAGTGCTTAAGTCTTGCTAAGAATCATTATCGGTTTTATATTAACCCTATTCTATATCTTATAATATTCATTTCAGAATCACTAGTGTACAATTCACAACACTTATTCATTGTTCATTAAGTTTCTTAAATCATACATATCATTTTCACAACTAACTAACTTAGCATTTTAGAGTTACTAACCGCATGATACTATTCTGTTTTAACCTTGTCATTACACGTTTGACACATTAACATAACATTAAGCTAAGTTACAATGAATATCCAAAGTCTGCATAATTAGCAGACTTCACCGTCTGTGAAAGGGTACTGGCGTGGCCGCGCCAGTTTTATACTGGATTACAGTGCGCCCGCGCCAAGAGGCAGCGCGATGCATCAGTTTTAGTTTTGCAGAACATGATTCGACACAGTTTTTAGGCCAACTAACACGAATTTCACCCACAAAACAGTGAAACCAACATCTACAATTGATATAACACTATTACAAACATGATTGCTATCATATTCAACAAATTAGAATAATTTAACAACAACTAAAACTATTTTAATTTCTCAAATTTTATATTTTCATATATAAACACCATTTTTGAGTTCCTTAGACAAAATTCATCACTGTGATTTCAATTCTACGCCAAATCACTTCGTTCAAACTACATTATCTTCGTTTCTTAGTGAATTAGCATAGACAAGCTTCAATTTACAGTTTAACATACGAATTGACCATCAAAATTGATACTTACACCAGCTACATAAGAAAATATTCATACAAACATACACTGTCATTATTTTTCTACTGTTATCCGAAATTAGCATACAATTTCCTTGTTTAAACATAAACTCTAGTATTGCAATTACATACTAATGCGATAATACGGTCATATAGCAACAATTCGAAAAGTATAGAATTCACATATTTTGAAATTCATGCCGTAAAACTCAAATATATATATATATATATATATATATATATATATATATATATATATATATATATATATATATATAATCAAGGTTTAGATAAAATACCTTCACTTAGCTTGAAATCCTTGCTAAAATCGCTGGAAATTGCTTACGTTCTCTCTCAATTCTCTCAACTCTCTCTGAAATTCTCAGTGTTCTTAGCAAATGGCCAAAACCCAACTGATATGCCTTATGCGTAAAACAAAATAAAACTGATAACCTTAATAAGACAAATTTAATAAAATGTCAGTTACAAAAACAAACGTATATATTATAAATATACTATATTTATTATTTAATTTATTTATTTATTTTATTTATATTATTTAAAAATCCAAAAATCCCAAAAGTCATAAGACTCCATTTGGCAAAACCCTTTAAAATTAAAGACTTAATATTTTAAGCCTTGTTTGGCAAAACTAAATTAAACTCTATTAACTTATTTTAATAAACAATTTAGTTTATTATTTATTATCAAATATTACTTATTTGAATTTTCATATCCACATTAATCAAATAAATTAATCACATACTATATTTTAAATAAATTTTTCACTTAAACAATTATCACAAAATTATAGTTTCATTATAATTTTTATTTAATAACTTATCATACCATCTTGAATTATTAAATTAAAACAACAATATAACATCTCATGTTATTTTACAACTCTCTAAATTATAAATTAATTTAATTTAGAATATTATCTAGTCATAAATATTTACTAATAATAACCACATCAATAAAATATTTATTTCGTTTAATAAATATTTTAAATTACAATTACTAAAATCTTGGATTGTCACATTCTTCCCTCCTTATAAAGATTTTGTCCCTAGAATTGAAAATACAGATTAAACAAATAACTCAGGGTACTATTAAACCTCACTTTTCCAATATATGAATATATATTTCTCTTCACACCAGATCACATATTTCAAAATATATAGCACATACATATACATACACAAACTCAAAACATCTCATAATAAGAATTTTAATTATTAAATTCCTATTTTAATAACTTCTAAAAAATCGGGTTGTCACATCCTTCCCTCCTTATAAGGATTCCATCCTCGGAATCACCGAAACCTTACCTTACTCGGTTTCACCAAATCTCTTTTCAAAAATTTATCGTTGAATATATTCAACACATTACCTTAATATTGGTTGTTATATTTCCTATTACATTCATTACCTCAGCAAATTCTAGGTTTTATTTCATAACTTTCACTTGAACTCAATTATATTTTGAGTATTATATATTCTTTAACCCATTCATTTCCTTCTCTAAGGATCGTTATCATAAACACTCGGGATATTACAGTTACAGTCTACCAAATCATTCAAGTCTTGTCCAAAATTTTTGAAATTCTTAAAATTTCTTCATAGAAACGTCAAATCCATTCACTTATTTTTAGTCTAGGTCTATCATATAACCTTTAATTCATCATTTTAGGATTTTATAAATTTTCTAAATTCTCGGGTTGTCACATTCACCCATTCTTCTAAGAATTTCGTCCTCGAAATTCAACTTACACCTTATACCATACAGCTTACACCATTCATACACATTATCACATGCTACCCAATTCATTCCTCACAATAGTAAAAAATTTCAAATTGTGCTGAGGAGTCATATAGACTATTATCTGTCATTTTCGAAAAGGTTTATACAGAAATTATCTGCACATCGCTCTGG
The DNA here is from genome assembly GCA_016801055.1 of Panax notoginseng. Taxonomy (NCBI): domain Eukaryota; kingdom Viridiplantae; phylum Streptophyta; class Magnoliopsida; order Apiales; family Araliaceae; genus Panax; species Panax notoginseng. The sequence continues at coordinate 39,286,486 of CM029015.1, read as the reverse complement.
TCTTACGGACACATTGGGTAATTAGCTCGTTATGCCCTGTACTTATTCAAGTACTGCTGGTCGGAACAACTTTTCCTGTTCCTCTTATCCGCCTTAGGTGCATAAACATTTTCTTACCTCAGTCTTTATCGGATTCCGTACCAAAATAATTTGGTTCGAGAAAGTTTCAAAGAGCGTTAAGAATTTTCATAAAAGTTGATCTAGCCGAATCAAATAGCATAGACTCATATCAATAATCAATTTCAATCGAAATACGAATGTGTATAGCCAAACGTCGTTGGCAAATTAAAATTTTAAAATAGTTTGAAAATGACGTCATGGTGCCGTACTGTATTAACAACCCGTTTGAGGATGCCTTCATTGAGTGACTTTGTCATAACACATCATACAATAGTGGAATAACGATAATCGGATCGAATTCAACACTAAGTATTCCTGTATTTACAACTCCATCATTTTTTATCATCTCTGCATCAGGTTACATGGTACATAAGTGATAAATAAAAATATATTTTGATATTTCAAATCATTATCGTCTAGCTGAAACAAGTAGCATAGACTATTCTTTAAATCATTCTAAAAATCTTTGCAAATCTGTTTTAGCATCTCAACAGGTAACGAGGTGTCGGTGGCCCGAAGTCCACGCGTACACATTGGTCACCAGAAGTTGAGAATAAAAATTCATTTTCAAAAGCACATAGTGCATATTTAGCTTGATGTCAAAAATTTTGAATCTAACATAGCTAGAAGATTTGAAAAAACCTAATCTTCCACTAATGATCCATTTCTTAAACAGTCTATCTATTCCTATTATCTTCAATTCTCCAGTCACACATAACTATTCCCAGTTCGTCAAACCACACTCATGAGTTCAGGAACTTTTCACAATCATATGAGTTTAAGAACTTGTCCCAGTCAGACCTTTGGCGTCCATTCGCTGAGGGATTCATAAACATTTCATATAACTATGAGTCACAAACGTACCATAAGTATGAGTTTTAAGAACTCGTACTTAACCTTATATTCTCTAACTATACCCTACCTATCTGTTATACACTTGAGAAAAGAATCACCTTCTCAACACGTATATAGCAAACAGCGCGACACAATTTATAGTACAACTGAAATCCCACTTATTCCTAACTCCATTCTCAATATGAATTCTGTTTAGTCTGTATTCATAATCCTTTCCTGAATTTTCCTCGTACTAGTTCATAGTATAATCTGACACATAACATTCTTGCCGTAAACTTTTCAATCATTCACCTTATCCTTATCACTGCCATAACCTTATCAGATCACGGGGTGATCTCATCGTATATATTACGATTCATTTCTATGTCTTGATCATTTTGTTTTACGTTCTCCTGTCACTATACTTTTAGTCTTTTAGACTCTATCTATTCATCACTATTGTTCACCTTTATTATTAGAGTTAGGGAACTCTGTATCTTTTATAACTCGCTGAGATTCGTCTTTGAATCTTACTGACTCACTAACTCTATATGAGTTAGTACATATCCTAATCACTACGGTTATTAGTTTCAATTATTCCTACCTAAGGTTCATAACTAACAGCTTTGATACCAAGTGTAAAAGCCCCAAATTCGGGTCCCAAATCACCACGGATCTGGTATACTATTTCTATACTTATTACGAAAGATATAAACATAAATTGTTTATACATTAAACTTTTCACATTAGTCCCCAAGGTCGAGTAACCTTAACTTATACACAATTCATAACTTATTTGACTTACAATGTCATTAATATACAATAATGTCACAAGTTTAACTGCACTTATAATCCAAAGCTGGACTTGACTTGGTCTTTTCTTGTATCTGACATATTTGTCTTAATCTGTAATGTTTAATCATGATATAGCAAGGGTGAGTAATGAGTTTGCCCAACAAGTTTAAGATTAATTGAGGATATATCATGATTGAAAGAATTAAACAATAAGCTGGCTAACATTCAACAATATAGTTGTGAACTAGCATGAACAAATTTTCATAGCTGAACGACCAATACAATAGGAATTGAATGGTTAAGAATGAACATGAACAATTATAACTAGACTAGATGGTAATGAAGGTGATCAGGCTTTCATACCTGATGAACACATGCATTATTTGCACAGAAAGCTATTCAACAATTCGTAGACATGGTAATCAGCAACGATTAACCATAAGCATATTCGAATGAAACAACTCGAGGTCGAGTTTAAGAAAACTTGCCCAATATTTAGAAGTTCAAGGTTAGGAACTTGCTCAATAAAAGAGTATAGTTTATGGAACTTACCTGTATCACCGACTACTGCTACGCAGTTTATATCGTTTTATCCGAAGACCTAATATTAGTAATATAGATCTCTAATATTAGAATAATATTATCACAATATAATGTTGTTATAAATATATATAAAGTAACTTAGGTACATAAACACGTAATCCTATCAGTCCACAAACTACTTAAGACTCGGTATCAAGTCAAACTATTTTAGTCTGAGATGAACCCGACACAATTCTAACATCTCGACGGTCTAGTCGGATAATTCTCGAGCCTAATATCACTAAGACTCGGTCTAAACTCTTCACAAATAACTTAGATAATTCTATTATCAGTTAAAATAATTTTTCATAGGCTCGTAATAATTTTTAAATAATTATTACCATTTATCGTAATTTTTCAATCATTAGTATCGTATTTATATAATATAAATACCACATTATTCTCTTATCATTAATATTTATTTAATATTAAATATTAATGAAAATTATAACATAATATTATAATATATTTATAATATTACACAGTATTTTTAATACCTTAATTTTTCATTTAAATGATTTTTAAACATTTAAATCCATTATTCAGTAATTAACATTAATATTATAATATTAATATTTTCACGGCAAAATATCAAAAGTTATATTTTATAACTTAAAATATTTTTCTAACTCTTAAATCATTTTTTATATAATTTTTAAATCATTAATTCTAATTTTTCATAATTTATTTAATATATTCATTAAATAAATTCATTATCATTAATATTAATTTATTAATGAAATTCATCACAAAATATCAAAAGTTATTAAAAATAACTTAAAATATTTTCTAACACCATAATATAATTTTTCATGATTTTTTCAGTATTAAAATCATTTTTAAGTAATTTATTTAATATTAGAATTAAATAAATTAAATACCATTAATATTTCAAAAATATTAAATATTTATGAAATTTACTCAAAATTATTAAAAATCCATTTTTAGGCTTTAAAATAATTTTTAGGAATTTATTTTGTATTTTTCATAATTAAAAACTAATTTTCTCTATTTATTTAATAAAAAATAATAATTTTCAGAAAATAACTGCCACTAAAGGGCCCTATAGCGACAGAACTGTCGCTATAGGTGTTCTTGAGATTTTCCAGAACTTCAAACTCAGTTTGCAGGGTTGCTCGTTTGACCACAATTTTATCTATGATCTAATTGTTTTCTGGACATGCTAAGGTATTAGGATTGTAGTACTAATGTAATACTACAACCACCAATCAATTTCTTGGTTAAACAACATCACCACATGAAGATATCAGCCCTTGAAAATCATGTCAGAGCTGTTCTTCATTTCTGGATTTTCTAAAAATGAAGAACAGTTGCAGGGTACCTACTTTGGTGCTCTGTAACTTCGATTATAGGCATTATTTGGGTGATCTAAGAGTTCACACATGTAGTATACATGTCAGGGTACAATATCATAACACTAGATTCATCTAACAACATCACATATGAAAGATTAAACCTGGCCAAAGTATGTCAGAAAAACTGTTCTTGAGAAATCTGGGTTTTCCAGATTTGTTCATAAGGCATTCGGTCAACGCTGGTTTGACCCATAATATCTTTGATCTTGTTATGGATCTGGTTGTTCTAAGGGCTTGGAGGTGTAGTTCACCTGACAGGCTACAAAGATCAAACAACAACATGGCCTAAACACTAACATAAAGCAAGATCTGAGGCTTAGAAAACGTTGTCAGAAATTCTGGGTTTACCCAAATTTCTAGTTTTTGTGGTCGGTCAACTGACTTTGACCACTTATATCTTGAGATCTAGACATGGTATGGAGGTGATTCCACTTCCAGTCTACTCTCCTCATGACAGAGAACAAATATATAACTTAAAACACAACAAATCATTAACATACAAAGATCTATGGGCTCTGACATATGACTGTCAGGCCATATTTTTAGGGTTCTAAGTTAGTTTGAAAACTTGATTTTCTGGCTTCTAGATGTTATGGATCCTTAATGTAACATCTTAGATCACTCAATACCATCCTCTAACATACTTCTAAACAACAAATAACATACTTTAACATGAATCGATCATAAGGATTTAGCAAGTTAGGGTTTATACCTCTTTAATGCCCAATCTTTGATTTCTGATCCTTGTTGCTGTTCTTGGAAAGCTAAAGGATGTTCTTGGCTTAACTTTTCGCTCTCTCTCACTCCCCATTTCGAAAATTATAGGGAGAGAAGGTCTTGGATAATATAAAAAGTAATGTAAGTTACTTTTCTTAAGTTTTAAGTTTAATCTTTTGATTCAATGAACCAAGAAGTTGCTAGGTGGCACAAATCTGATCTTGTAAAGATTTAAACACATGAGATAAGCTTTGGCTTGGTGACTCACCAAAATTTGTCAAATCTTTTACTTAAGTTTTAAGTAAAAGGGCATTTTGGTCATTTCGCACTCACTAAGGGTAATTTTTGTAATTTTCTATTCAAATTTGAGGGTAATTTAGTCATTTATGTTATGGATTTAGACACATGGCAAATCTTGGTGATGAGTCACCAAGATTTGTATTTATCTTTTGTTAAAAGATAAGCTCGAGGGTATTTTGGTCTTTTTACCCCTACTAAGGGTAATTTGGTCTTTTCCTCTATACATTGAAGGGTATTTTGGACATTTCCCTTTTATTTCATAACTTATAACACTTAGCCATTTATACTTAGTTTTTAAATTCCAAAATTAGGGTTTTGAGTATCCGAATTAGGGTTTCAGATTCTCGAGACTTAGATTAGGGTTTCCGAGCGTATCGTTAGAGTTTCTAAATAGTCGTTAGAGTTTTCTAACCTTAACCATGACGTTCTTAACCCAACTTTAGGGTTTACTAAAGTTTTAGCTTATCAAATCAATTCCTTGATCTTAAATCGCAACTGTACACATAAAATCACTGATTAGGGTTTCTAACAGGTTGTTAAAGTTTTCTTACTGAACAACAATGTTATTAACATAACTTTAGGGTTTGCTAAAGTTATACTTATCCTGATCAATAATTGATCTTTAATCCTCAAACTGTACACATAAAAATTTACTGTTCATATAGATGATCATATGCTCGTATACACTTAGATACTTAACCTTGATAATTCTTCACAAGAATTTTAAATCCACCAAAATCTTATACCTCATAATCACACTATCAGTTACAGTCTACCAAATCATTCAAGTCTTGTCCAAAATTTTTGAAATCCTTAAAATTTCTTCACAAAAACATCAAATCCATACACTTATTTTCAGTCCAGGTCTATCATATAACATTTAATCCATCATTTTATGATTTTATAAAATTTCTAAATTCTTGGGTTGTCACAAAAAGCGGCCGTTAACATGTTAACGAACTCTTGAATTGGGTTAACCAGACCTCCATCCGGTTGATTTACATTAGCATCTTGATTTCTTTGTCTCCTTCTTGGCGGCATTTTGCTGTTAAGATAAACAACACTTCATTATTACTTCTTTCTTTTTAGTTAGTTATTATTCATTATTAAACAATAACTTCAACTCATTGCACAATATGTTCCATAAAAAGGCTTATATTGATTTATTTCTTGTAGTATAATACTACATCATTCATCATTACACAGCCTTAGCTTATTACATTACTATCCCGCAATTGCTTTCCAAAAATTGGGATTTACAAAAGACTACCGTTTGATATACAAAAGAGGGCTTTACGTCACTACTAAATACATCATATATACATATTTAACTTTACTCTAGCTACTACTAGCACTAGTACAAAGTAGTAAATAGACAATACTTAAACCACAACGTTTTTATAAAAAATATTGTGGTATTTTTTTTCATAACGTTTTTTAACAAAACGTTGTAAATATATATGAAAAAATGTTATTTATTTAAAAGGACATTGTTTGGTTTTAATTAGATAACGTTTTTTTTTAAAGACGGAGGAAAAAACCGCGACTTGAAAACTTAAAATTGAAAAGAATATATTTTCAGCTGATGGGAAACAGCGCTACCTCGACTTTCTCTCTCACCTAGGGTTTACGATGCCTCGTTTCTGGAAGGCCTCCTCTTAAAGTGTCGGTCAGCATCACTAGACTCGTACTCATAGTCATCTAAACTAGTACTCTACTTTGGCACCACCGCTGCCTTGCTGTGATGGTCTTCATGGTACCCATTTGACACCGCCCTGTGACTGCTACTATGATGACCCGAACCACCAACCGGAGAAGAAGAAGAAGAAGAAGCAATCTTTTGCTTCTTTGAGGCAGCTAATTCCCCCTTCGGGAAGCTGATGCTAGAGAACACACTCGCCTTTTGTTTCCGGTCAGAAATTATAGAGGATTTGGTTGGTGGTGGTAGCATGTCTAAGTTCGTCGGAGGGATCGGTGGTCTGGCGGACGACAATGACTTCGACCGGGGGTGGCTATGGTGGTGCCGGTGTTCCCTTTCTTCGTATCAGATGCCTTCCTTTTGGAGGATGTTCGTAGAGGTTCTGGGTCGCAGGCATGCCGGTCAGGTGAAGGTCTTTTAGATCGAGGACGGGGATTGTAGTGGTGGAGGTCAGCACTCGGTGGTGGTGGGTTGGACTTCTGGAAAACCAAATGATCAACAGCATAGGCACGTAATTTGCGTAGGCTTAAAATTATTGATGATGGAGTAATTTTGATTTTCTTTTTGTCTTCTTTTTACTTTACTGCTTCTATCTCAGATCTAAAGAGAATGATATTCAGCTGATTATTACTAATAACATCTGTTTCATCTATAAATTGGTACTACTTCACTGTTTCGACTTTTTTACAGCAATAGGAAGGATTAATTGAATTTTTAGGATCCGAGTCTAGAACTGCAGGGAGTCTCGAATTTCTACACAAGTATGTTATCACTTGTATTTATTGCTTCCTCTATTTTAGGGAAAGGCTAGAACGAATGCAGCTAATTTATTGGTTATTTGGTTGTTGTTTTCAGTTTTACACAGATACCTTTATTCCACTATTTTTTTAATTCTCTGTATACACTCTTGCTTGCATATTGAGTCATGTTCACTAATCTATTATGCTTTGGTAAGGAATTTGTCTTGCATTAACTAAATGAAGTTAGTTCTTTGCAGCTTGATGTTAGTATCTCCTTAACTCTATTGTTGGTTTCTTACTAAAATGACAAATTGTGTGCTACTATGCAAAGGATGAGGTTGAGCTACTCTATATTGGATATTATTGTAGGAGGTTAGCCATTTGTATTGGATATGATCCTATAAATTATCTATTCGTTTGTAGAAAGCTAGAATATATAGGATTATCTTGTTACATATTAGCGTTATTAGGTGTAATCAATTGAAGTTCCCTGCCACCTGAGATGGTTTTATTTAATCTTCACACCTTTAATCTCTCTTCCCTCCCTCTTTTAGAGCTACTGCTCACCTAATGATTACTAATGATTATATTAATTGATATTTTCTATTTTTAGGAATCCCAAAATGCAATAAATGAATTGAATGGTGAGGAAACTTTCATTTTCTCAATTTAGTCATTTCTAGTTTTTTCAGCATATCATGAAGTTCTACTACTTGAATAACATTCTTCCTCACCTAGCCCTCGAAGAAGGATAAAAAAGTAGGGGATTAGATAGAGAATTACAATTTGGGTGCTCAAACAGAGAATACTTACCCAGTGCTTAATGTTGCAGGAAAGTGGCTTGGGAGCAGACAAATTCGGTGCAACTGGGCAGCGAAGGGTGCCGGAGCTAACGACAAATAGAATTCAAACGCCAAGAGTGTTGTTGAACTAACCAATGGAACATCAGGTGAGGTCATGAACCTTTAGACTTCCAAATCTATCATATTTTGAGGTAAAAGTGAAAACTAATTACAGAACTTCTTTGGTGTATACTTTTCTCTTTCCTATTTCTGCTTTATTGGTTAGGTGTGTCTATATTTTAGTTTGAACTTTGAGTATAACTGCAGTTCTGTTACTGCACTAGAAGTTCCTTTTCAAGGTTATCAAAGTGTTGAAGGATAACTCGTAATACTTAGGCACTTCAGTGCTTATGGTATTCGTTAAGTTGTTAGCATGTTCTCTATTTTTTTCCCTTCAAATTACATAAAAAAGTAATTTGAATTCAGACTAACATAAATAGTTTGACCAAATATCTAAACAAATTGAACTCTCTAATATTTATCTTTATGTTGTTATTTTTCTATTTTTTCTCGGTTTGCCACACCTTGACTAATGTTCTCCTCTGTCAGCCAAAACCAACCTAACCAGTTATAGTCTAATTCCACCACCACGGACCACCATTCTCTTCCTACCGACTCTTTTTCTTTCCTTTAATTATAATCATGTATACAATTCCTAAGAATTATTTTATAGGTGCAGGTTATCCAACTTCAAGGTGATCAGCAGAAGAACGCCTCGACCTTCCTTGTTCAAGTAATTCGTCATACTGCATATTGTACAATGTCTATTATTATATCTTTTTGTCGTCTTATATAATTTTTTATGTATTTTTCATGTCTACAAGCTGGCATTGTGAAAAAGGAACACATCAAGATACATGGTTTTTAAGTTGTAGCAGTGGCAGCATATTAATCTGCCTAGTGTTGCAACTGCTGCTGTATCTAGGTGATATCATTAAGTGGTATTATGTTAATAGTTCTGTTTCTGTAACCATCCATGTGAATAGAAATTCGAACAGCAGTTTAAGCTTAATTGCTGTTATATTTTTTTGACGTATCCTGTTACTTGAGATTATGGGGGAATTTACCCCAGAGTAGCAACGAGATTTCTGTCAATTTGTAACTGGTGCACCACGGCTTCCTCTCGGTGGTTTGGCAGTTCTGAATCCCAAGTTGACAATTGTGAGAAAGGTATGATGTTTGTGGAAATTTTGGACAAGACTTGCTGTGCTTGTACAAATAAATCTTCTGTTGCTATATGTTCGTATTCACTTGACATTTGATTTGTGGTTGCAACACTCGTCAACTGTTGGTAACACAGTGTGTAATACGACTGGGATGTCAGAATCTGCTGATGATGATTTGCCAAGTGTGATGACTTGTGCCAATTACCTGAAGCTTCCTCCTTATTCTACGAAGGTACGTTGTCATCGAGTCCTTTTATTTGATGCTTTCATTTTGGAGAAGATGAAGATAAAATAAAATGATATACTCGCGTCTTGTGGATTGTGAACTATCTTTTTATCCTCGTACTTGTTTAGTTGCTTATATATATATATATATATATATATATATATATATATATATATATGTATATATATATATATATATTGTTTGGTTGCAGCAGGAAGTCATGTACAAGAAACTACTCTATACAATTAGTGAAGGGCAGGGATCTTTTGATTTGTCATGAGTCCAAACTAACTTAACTGTGTATACTATATGGGAAAACTTTTGGGTTCATTTTTTTAACTAGGGGGTGTTGGAAGTATTATCTACACACTGCTCATCAAAGGCTTCTTCTCGGTGCCAGTATGTAGACAGCTGCATGCATTGATAAGGTCAGGTCAGTGTTTTGAATTTTGCAGAAGTTTTCTATTTGAAATAAATGTATTTATGGGCAGTCTTGGTCTTCTTGTTAAACAGTTTAGTTCAATCTTCCTTTTTATTTGTCTCCTCCAAATTATATCTTAATTTACATTTAATGTAGTAGTTATGGCATGATAATAGGATTTTGATGATAAAATTCCGTTTAGGTTGGTTGATGATCACATTGTGTGTGTGTGTGTATATATATATATATAAGCTAGAGATGCATATGGTAAACTCTTTACCACTTACTAGTGTAGTATTACCTACCATGCATCTCCAGCTAGCGTGCATCATCTCCTTTTGTGGAATAAAAAAAATGACAAATGAATCTTGGGAGCTGAGGAGTAGGGAGCTCAGTTCCTTGTATAATTATTGTTATTGCAGTCACTATTTATTTCTATATGACTTGTCAAAAGAATTCACCAAAATTGTGTTTTTCTAGTTGCATGCTTTTCTAACAGGGACAACTTTTTGCTTTTGTTGCAGATTTTTGAGAAGAACCCTACCACAATCAAGAACTACGACATTTGGCTGCGATACCAGAGTAGGACTGGATATCACAACATGTATAAGGAGTACCGTGACACCACTTTGAATGGTGTTGTTGAGCAGATGTACACTGAGATGGCTTCTCGCCACAGAGTCCGCTATCACTACATCCAGATCATTAAGACAACTACCGTCCCTGCCAAGCTCTGCAAGAGGGAGAGCACCAAGCAGTTCCATAACTCCAAAATCAAGTTCCCATTGGTGTTTAAGAAGGTTAGGCCACCAACTAGAAAGCTGAAGACAACATACAAGGCATCTAGGCCCAACTTGTTTGTGTAATTCTTGTTGGAGTGGTTATGCAATTTTGTTGCTCAAGTGAAACATAGCATTGTCATTTACTTGCTATTGGATGTTTTTTTAAAATTTGATATTATGGTTTGGAAGTCTAGGATTGGACAAAATATTATCTTTGTATTGGATTTTGAGCACTGTTGTTCTATTCAAGTGTTGGAAGTTGCATTACTCCTTGTGCTCTTTGTGCATTTGTAAAATTTATTTGTATGAATTGTTATTAATTAATTAATATGTTTTCAAGTTATTGAAACTAGCTTTGTTTTATTGTTTTATTTCTTAAATATTTTAAAAACATTGTATAAAGTAGTCTAAATAGATGACACTTTATAAATATTGTATAAATGAGTCTAAACGTTGTCTGATGTACCAAACCACAATATTTTAAGGCAGAAAAGGTTGTGAAATCATATCATCTACAACGTTTTCAAGCATTCAAGAATTTGTGGAAAAAAAATATACAACGCTTTTTTAAGAAAAAAACGTTGTGTAATGTGTCAAACTATAACGTTTTAAAAACGTTGTATAAAGGTGTCAAATAGACAACATCCTTAAAATATGACGTTTCTGTAAGACCTTCTCCAATATTTTTTATGCGTTATCTATTTACTATTTTGTAGTAGTGTAGGTTACATTTTCCTTATGGCATTCTCAAAATCCACATTGGCCAAACCGGCAATAATATCCCGGCTGATAGTATGCCGAGTCTGCCCTGTCTCTATCGGATACCCAGCTACCTGCTGCTAGAAATTCGTATGAGAACTCCTATGTATATATGACATCCTCCCAATCTTCTGCTTCTTGACCTTTAGCTCCTGCCTGAGCTCAAAGGTCTCTTGTTTAAGCTCATGGACCTTGTCCTTCGCCAAAACACGTTCATCATTATCTTTCTCCCACATTGACTCCATACTCTTTTTATCCTCTAGGATTTCCAAGACATCTTCTTTGAGCTCCCTGACCTCCTTCCCCAACTGAATATTTCTATCCAATAAGGCCATAAACAGTGCCTTTAGTGACTCCCCCAGAATTATCTCTTATGCATATGCTATGGTGATAAAAGACACCACCTCCACCTCCTCCTCTGACATGCCATCAAACATGGACATGAGATCTAAGTCTTTCGAGTCTACTGACTCGATCACAACCACTTCTGGCTCTTCTGCTATAGGGGTCGTTAAGATCTCTATTTGGTTCACCGATTCCTCACTTACTACATATATATCCCTATACATTTCGTTTTCTCCTGACATCTACAACAAAACAATTTAGTTTGATTAGTACACGCCAGTAGGATAATAAAAACACATATCACATTTAATGCATTTTTAGGGTTAACTTCATCTTTTACTTCTTTACTTTTTTTATGGTTTGACTTAAGGTTCTTTCCCCCCCCCCCTCCTTAAGTTTTATAACCTACAGCTTTGATACCAACCTGTGACGCCCCCAAATCTAGGTGTCTTGCAACCCGACATATGGTGCTACACGGTGCTATAGTTCACACATACATTCAATTGAAATGCCTCAAAAGAATGAATATATTTTATATATATTCCAAAATAATATTACCATTCCCAGGTTCTTTATAACCATTACATGTGTTCTTATCATAATATCAAATAATAACAACATTCATCCTATACTATTACAAAGGCAATCTATTAGTTTGCCTTGGCCTTCCCTTTATCTATACCAGAACCTGCAGTCCGTTCGGTCGTAGCAGCATTCATATGGTTCAAGCAAGAGTGAGCATAACTAGCTCAGCAAGTATGACAATTTCATTTAAACAAGATGCTTGAATCATATAAATCGTACATCTTCAATAACTGAAACAATAGTTATGAAGTACTATCGACAATTTAAAATAACACTTCTCTTTTCTTAAAACATTTCACAATGAACAACATTCATTAAACATAAATCTTGGTGCAAGACCTTGAGCATTTCATTCTTTCTTTAAAAAGGACAACCCGACACCAAGTCCGTAAGTTCGGCATATCTTACGAGCACGTCTAGATCAACCTATAGTACTCCATGTTGTACAACACTACTTTCTTTAAACGTATGTACGCTTAAGGTTTGGCAACCTCACGTGCCTGTTGTTTGACGATAAAACATTTGTTTATGCATACTCAAGCTTTCTTTGAAATCAATACCAAAATAGTTTGGCAAAAGATAACAACTTTGACAATGGTTTGATAGATTAACTAGAAATCCACAAAACACTTTAAGTCTAGCCGAAGGAATTGGCTTCGACTTCATTATACATCAAGTCATGCGTAAGGTATATGAATTAAAAAGCTTGTCCAGAATGAACATAGACAAGGCTTAGAACACTTGCCTTTAGCGTCTTCTATCGGTAATATAAATTTCCTTTGTGTCTTTAGGGTTTTTAAAATACATGATCACATAACATACCACATTAGGTCATAAACAATCATGTAAGGTTACTATTATATCTTACCCTTCTTCTCAATCTAATCATGCTTTAGATTGTTTATCATTGTTATGGTTAATCGTCTTACATTGTTCTTATGTTTACTTAATTGTTAATCAACCTTTAGTTGTCATCCTTACAGTTATTATCATCCCTAAGGATGTTACTTTAGGTTCATTAAGTTATAATTTACCTTTACTTACTTTCTACATTCATTTCCTTATTCCTTATGTTCATAAGCATTCTTCACTGCCTCTTCTCTAGTGCTAGCGTTGCGGTGCTAGCTTCCTATATAGAGCTCGCGCTACGGCGTGACTCTTCAATAGGTGATGCCCGGTCTTGGTGCTGCGGTGCCAAAACCCTTGCTATGGGTCGCGCTGCGGCGCCACTCTACAGTACCTATGTTTTGAACTCGGCGCTGCAGCGCTAGTCTTCTTGTTAACTGCCGCGATGCGACGCCACTCTTCAGTGGGTGATGGTCAAGCCTAGCGCTGCAGCGCCAAGGATAATGCTTTAGGCGCCGCTGCGGCACCGGCCCTGAGCCTCAGAAAATTTTTGACAGAAAATTTCTTATGTGAAATTCCTGGCCTCATAACTTATTCGTTATAAGTCCAAATTGGCTCGTTCAGAAGCCAATAGCTCACAAATTACATGCTCTATGATTTCATTAGAAAATATTTCATTTTCAAATCTTTTAACTCAGAATTCACTGATTAGTTCGTTATTGAGCGTTCATTAAATGTTCGAAGACGTTCAAAGCTCGTTTCTCAGTTCTAAGTTGGAATATGGTCATTTTCGAGTCTGCAACTCTAGAATGCCAATTGAGACTAATCTCCATCAAAAACCAACGTTTTTGAGCTCAATGCTAACTTTTGACTTTCATTCCGAGAATTTAACGATTTCGACGATTATCGTCTAATCTCATAGATTTCGCCATAACTTTGTTACTTGAGATTTTTACATCGATCAAAATGGATTCATTCCATCATTTTAACATCCTAACCAAACATATTTCATCAAATCATTTATATGACAAATTCTTATAAGTTCTTCATTAGTCCAGTACTTATAAAAGTATGATTTCCTTACACATAACTTATTAAGGTTTAAGTCCATTGATTAGCCAGTCTTATCACTTCTTATCATACATGCTCCACAAATCCACACTTCTCTATCAAACTACTATTAAAGACATGGAAGATTAATGGTCTAGGATTCTTACCCTTGAAGTTCAACTTGGTTCTTCTTCTTTCTTCTTCTTGAATTATGAAAGCTTTAGTTTTTTCTCACTTTTCTCTCTAATGTATAAACTTTAAGGTTTTGTTGGTGAAATGAACAAGGCAAAATAAACCACCAAGCTCCCTTATTTATAGAATTTACCAAGTGAGGGCATAAAGGTCTTTTAGGCTATCCACCTCCTTAATCACGTCCTTACTATTCATGTCTTTGTCATCACACAACTTATCCTTTGCTTGCTCTCCACCTTTGGTCAACTCTGACTCACCTATGGGGCCCACATGGATTTCCCCATGGGTTTTCTTACTCGTTGACCCGTCAGTTCGATCCACGGATCCGATTCTTAGTTTGGGTTTTAGGTTTAAATACTTTGGGCCTAAGATTGGGCTTTAACATCTTTCCAATTGGGCTTGCAACATTCCTACACAAAACTTACAAATCCAATGCAGTAGGATTTAAACGTTTAACGTAAAATCCTCGTATCCCTTACGTATACTAGTTCGTATAATCTTTTGTCCTACACGTTATACTAACTTTCATATATACTTGTATAATACTTCGTATCATACTCGTATTCATTATCTCGTATAATACTTGCTATTATACGATCATCTATTATCAAATCTTTGCGTTCCTTAACATTCTCAAATTTAGTACGCAGGCGAAAAACTGCGTTAGCCATAACTGAAATATTATTACATATTCCATCCTTCCTTATTATTCTATCATTAAGTATTTCTCGGAAGTTCAAAAATAATTCCCGAGCAGAAATAAGTGAATAGTGTTTTTTAAAAAATTTCTCGGAAAACTTTTATTTTTATCTTGAAAATTCAAACACTATTATTCCTTCACGTAGCCAGAATACTACGATATTCCGACACTTTTAGGTTATAGAACAACCTTCATCTTCCTAACACATTATAATAACATATAATATAATTTTATTTATTATTTAATTAAATAAAATTATTTTATAATAAATCTGAATTTCTCGGTCGTTACAAGATTGGTCAACGGGATTGCTATCTTAGAAAAATCCTGGATAAATCTTCGATAGTACCCAGCTAACCCTAAGAAACTTCTTACTTCAGTTACTCCAAATTACTCATTGCTTCTACCTTTGCAGGGTCTAATGAAATTCCATCCTTATCCACCACGTGTCCTAAGAATTGAACCTTCTTCATCCAAAATTCACACTTGGAAAACTTTGCATACAACTTCTCCTTTCTTAGCGCCTCTAAAACCATCTTCAGATGCTCAGCGTGTTCTTCCTCCGTCTTTGAGTAGATCAAGATATCGTTGATGAAAACTACTACGAAATTTATCTAAGAGTGGCTTGAAGACTCGGTTCATCAAGTCCATAAATGCTGCCGGAGCATTTTTCAACTCGAATGACATCACCGGAAATTCAAAATATCTATAACGAGTTTGAAACACCGTCTTTGACATGTCCTCCTCCCGCACCTTTAACTGGTGATAACCCGTTCGTAGATCTATCTTTGAGAAACACTTTACTCCCTTCAGTTGATCAAAAAGGTCATATATCATTGGTAACGAGTATCTATTCTTAATCGTTACTCTGTTTAATTCTCTATAATCGATATAGAGCCTCATCGATCCATCCTTCTTCTTTACAAATAACACTAGTGCTCCCTAAGGAGACACACTTGGCCGAATATAACCCTTATCTAGCAACTCTTGCAATTGTATCATCAATTCCATCATTTCTACTGGCGCCATACGATATGGGGCTTTAAAAATTGGTGTAGTTCCCGGTGCTAAATCTATTACGAATTCGATTTCTCTGTATGACGGAAGACCAAGCAGATCATTCAAAAATACATATTGGAATTCTCTCACTATAGGTACATCCTTAATTTCCCTTTTTTCGTGTATCAACAATGTAAGCTAAATAACCTACACATCCTTTTCTTAAAAATTTCTTGGCCTGCATCATCGTAAGGCAACACGATTGCCTAAGTGATGAGCTACCATAAAACACTACCTTAGACTTATTCGGAGTTTGAAGGTTTACACTTTTATTCTGACAATCAATTATCGCAGTATGGTTATACAACCAATCCATTCCCAATATTATGTCAAACTATCCCAATCTTATTGGGATCAAGTCTACACTTAGTTCATGATTTCTAATTTTTGTGCGATGAAATTTAAACAAGCACACTTAGAAGGGGGGGGGGGTTGAATAAGTTTTCGAACAATTATGGTCGATTTTTATTTTACTTCAAAACTTTTTCTTATTTTAGCAAGCTAAAATACTTAATTCAGTTTCCTTTAAAAAACCAGTTTAAATATTTTAGAATTTAGTATGCTGAAATAATCAAATATATATATATATATATATATATATATATATATATATATATATATATATATATATATATCAAGTTTCAGAAAATCTTGTTTATATATTAACTTAGTATATTAAACTTAATCCTTGTTATCAATAAAATTATACACTAACAATTAAACGCACACCAAGAATTTTTTTCGTGGTTCAACTACTACCCTCTATAATAGTAGCCTAATCCATGTCTAATACCAACTAGTATTGGAGACTCACTTTATTTATTTCTTTATAAATAAACACTGATGACAAAACAGATTCTTACAATAAATTAATAACAATTAATTTCTCTTGAGTACTCTTGCTCCTTGTGCACCTATGCACTCTTCAAGCACCTTTGCTTCCTTGAACCCGTTTGTAAACATTTTCTCTAATCCACAAGGATTAACACCTTTAGACTACCCTTAGTCTAAACAATAAATACAAATATAGAGGTCTATGATCAATGCAAGAATAATCAATTTAACAATTAAAGGTTCAACTAAATGCAATGATCAATTAGCACAGAAAGATAATCAATTAAATCTTACCAATTACCAGGATAAAAGAATATCAGAAGTACAATTGCTCAGCTGATCAAAAGTTGCACCAAGTAAAACAAGTTGCTCGGTAATATCAGTAATTAGTGCTAATAATATATTTCGTGAGTAATATCTTATTCCATACATGAAATACTTTTTATATATCCCATATAAAAAGTTATCGTTGATTTCAAATCACGCCTGTTCCATTTGTCCAAAACAACCGGCTTAATAATATGGAAAGAACCCGCAACGGTAAAGCAACAGTATAATTAATATTTATCCAAATAACAACTCAATACTTTTTAGTGGTATACAGTTGGGATAAATTCTAAGACACCTTTAAGAGATAATCCACTACATAACTATTTTGACATTATCTTTCCATCTTAAAAAGTGACGTTGGCGTGCAACATCAAACTTTTAATCTTCCTTTATCTTTCCAAAATTCAAGGTATTAGAGTCCCAAGGTCTCTATAATTATTTTTACTTTGAACAACCATACACACTCATCATGTACCTACTTTTTAGCTTCTAGGCATATAATACTTATATCCACGTGTATGCAGAAAACTAAAATCAGAATATAACCCAAGGATATCAAATACCCAAATTGCATGCATGCGAAACATATATCAAGTAACGTTTTATAAAATAATGCTTTAAAATCTTTGTACTTGATAACATATATTTAATCTAATCTCAAGTATTTATTTTTAATATTAGGAAAAACCTTTTTCAAAACTTTTCATTTAAGACATATAAGATTAAATGCCAATGATATGTCCTAGAGCCTTTAAATGAAAAATCAATTATTATGCAATTAACCTTACACTTGGTTTTCCTAGAAAAGAAAAATTCTTCAACCACTTGAAAATCCAATCAATGTTCCTTATCATCATATACCTGAAATGCCATAAAATAATTTAGCATACGAACAATTCATCACTAAAACTTAAGGATGAAATATGACTAAGTCAACATTCTCCCCCTTTTTGATGATGACAACCAAAAACTTTTAATTCCCATTAGTTCCCCCTAAAACTATGCATACAATATAATTAGCTCCCCCTAAATTCATGCAACAATATCATTTCAGGAATCTCATAATATCTAACTGAAATTCGATTTTTCAGTGTATCCTGAAATTTTAAACAACCCCTATAATCTGTGCATGTACCTGCAATCATGTTAGTTCAACATTAACCAAATATCAAACTGCTAACATAACATTTAAAATTTAAACAAAATAAGTCTGTGAAGCACAGATCCAAGTCTTTTAAGTCTACCAAAATAAAACCATAAATTTCTCCCCCTTTATCATCAAACAAAAAAAGAAAATAGCCATCAATCGAGTTCTACCACTGTTGCACGTTATTCAGCCCTCTGTGTGAAGTAAGGGCGATGATTAGCACGATGAATCTTTTTAGTAAGGGTAAAAT
Organism: Panax notoginseng; assembly: GCA_016801055.1. Classification (NCBI taxonomy): domain Eukaryota; kingdom Viridiplantae; phylum Streptophyta; class Magnoliopsida; order Apiales; family Araliaceae; genus Panax; species Panax notoginseng. The sequence goes on along the minus strand of CM029015.1, from coordinate 39,267,789 downwards.
CAGTAGCAAATTAAGGAGGACGGGGAATGTAAGTTGTATTTGGCAATGGTACATCAAGGAAATCACCCATATATTCAGCTAGTCTGTTACAATGAACCCATTCCGTAACGGAAGAATGCTTACGCTGCATATGTAATTTAGAGCTTATATCATTGAAACGCAGAGCTGTAAACTCAGCCAACTCACCAACTTGATTGCTTACAAACTTGATTTCCTGACTTAATTGACAAACATTGATGTTTATTTTTCATTCCATGACCTCTGCCAAAGCAGTGGTTTGCAATTCAAATCCAGCTTGTAAATCAATAAATTCATCCTCAACATTCTGGTAAAGTTTGTTAATTTTAGGAGCACCCAAAGACAGTTTGCCTTTCTCCAACACAGTCATACGAGTGTTAAGGCTAGACATCTCATGTTGCACTTTTTCTTGATTACTAATAACAAGTTTCAACATTTCAATAATCTCAGAAGAAGATTGAGTAGGGGGCTGAACAGGGGAAGATGGAATTGAGATGGGAGGAATAGGATTATTAGAAGTGATATGAACAAATTGACCGTTAGTCAAAGTAATACGAGACAACTTTAGAGTATTAACACTGAGTGAATCATTCACAACAACAGAAATTTCATTTTCAAAAGAAATTTTAAAATGATTGAAGAAAGTGGTAGGACTAGCACTATAAGGCAGACACATTTTTTATTTTCGCAAACAACTCATATCAACTATTATCAAATCCTTATAAGTAAAATCAGCACCTCCACCTAAGCGTGGCAAAAGATTAAACCTAATCAGATGATGAAGAACACAAGCAATAGGAGAAACATCCACTATTTTGGGAGTAAAATCATCATCCATCAAAGGATTATCCATAACAATCTGTAATTATTCCAAAGGGGTGAAAGGAGAATGGACAACCCCTTTTTGAGTAAATGGACAGACACCAGTGAATGGAATGTTTAAAATGCTACCGAAATCCATGACAGTGAAATACATAGATTTTCCTTTGACCATGATATCCCAGTTTAGTATAAAATTGTTGAACTAGTCTAGGATATGCAACTGAAGGAGGAAAAATCATGGAAGAAATACCACAAGATTGAAACAAATTTTTCAGAGGAAACTCTTGATAACAAATTTGATCAACCGATTTTTTTATAAATAAATTATTTTGGAAAAATAACATTCTTAAACCGTACTTCATATGCATTACTGCGAAAAAAATTTTAGGAAGGTCAGAGGTGAGTTTAGGGTTTATCAAAACCGGTGGTGGTGTGAACTCGGCCTTACAGGATGGGATCGTTGACTTTCGTCGTCGAGAGGGTCTAAATGATTTCTACAAGGATGGACTGAATGTGGATTCGTCAGAAGATAAAAAGTCCAACGACTCAGGTTCCACAGACACATCCCTTTTCATTTTTCTTTGTTTGTAAGAAGGTCCGACAGACGATTGAGGAGTCACCATCATCGGATCATCGTCAGAATCGATTATCGAACATTTGTGTGTCCGGGTTCTCATGGTGTTTGAGGTTTGAAGAAGAAGATGAGTATAAAGTGAGAGAGAAAGAAAGTCAGAAATTGTGATGTGAAAAGAATGGAGAAGGATAGAGAATGAAATAAGAAAGCCAGATGCATGTATACAGACTTCTATACACTTATGTTTCCCAAGAAACCCTAGTCGTCTTGTCTCTTTGGTTTTCAAAAATAATTATGATAGATACGTAGAATATTGCGTCCATAAATTAAGGGTTTAATGAACAACCGTAAATGCATACCATTAATTATCTAATTATAACAGTTAATAAGATAAGCATGCAAAATATAAATATGATAAAGATAATGCATATCTTAAAAAATATTTCATATTAAGAATTATGCTATACACATTCCAAGTTCTCTTCACAGCATACAAAATCTGTCTTCACTTAACAGTTTAGTAAAAATATCTGCGATTTGATTTTCAGTAGGAATAAAAATTAATTTAATTAAACCTTTTGATACTTTATCTCTTAAAAAATGATGTCTTACTTCTATGTGTTTTGTATGTGAGTGTAACACAGGATTTTTAGAGATATCTATAGCACTAGAATTATCACAGTATATGGGGACACATTCACATAATATCAAAATCACATAGGGTTTGCCTCATCCATAAAATCTAAGAACAGCAACTTCTTGCAGCTAGGTATTCACCCTCAGTAGTTGAAAGAGCCACTGAGGTTTGCTTTTTACTATGCCCTGACACGAGACTTTGTCCCAAGAAAGTACAAGCATCACTCATACTTTTTCTGTCAATTTGACACCCTATATAGTCAGCATCTGAATAACCTATTAGTTCAAAGTTATTGCAGATTGGTTAAAATAATCCCAGGTTAATAGTACCACTTAAATATTTCAAAATTCTTTTAACATCATTTAAGTGTGATTCTTTGGGTTTAGCCTAAAATCTTACACACAGACAAACACTATACATTATATCGGGTCTAGAAGCAGTTAAATATAGTAAGCATCCAATCATACCTCTATATTTTGTTATATCAGCATCAATACCTTTCTCATCAGTGGTGAGCTTTATTGATGTGCTCATGGGTGTACCTTTTGAGTTAGATCCTTCAAAGCCAAATCTCTTGAGTAATTCTTTTGTGTATTTGGTTTGATGAATATATATTCCTTCCTTTGTTTGCTTGATTTGAAGTCCCAAGAAGTAATTAAGCTCTCCCATTAAGCTCATGTCAAATTCTTTATGCATGCAGTTGGAAAACCACTCACACAGAAAATTATTAGTAGCACCAAATATTATATCATCTACATATATTTGAGCAATAATGATATCTATATTTTTATGCTTAATAAATAATGTCGAATCTATTTTACCTCTAACAAATCCGTTTGACAAGAGATACTTACTTAACCTTTCATACCAAGCCCTTGGAGCTTGTTTCAAGCCATAAAGAGCTTTCTTTAATTTGTAAACATGATTAGGATACTTTTCATGCTCGAATCCAGGAGGCTGTTTGACATATACTTTTGCATTTATGTACCCATTGAGGAACAAGCATTTTACATCCATTTGATGAAGCTTAAACTTTTTGTAGCAAGCAAAAGCAAACAAAATTCGAATTAATTCCAGCCTTGCTACTGGTGCATAGGTTTCTTCATAGTCGATCCCCTTCTATTAGTTGTATTACCATCCTTGCTTTGTTACGAATGATTGTCACGTGCTCATCAAGCTTGTTCTTGAATACCCATTTAGTACCAATGATGGAAACATCTTTTGGAGGAGACATAATTTCCACACTTGGCATCTCTCAAATTGTTGAAGTTCTTCTTGCATTGCCAATAGCCAGTTCTCATCAGGAACTACATCCTTTGCATTCTTTGGCTCAACCTGTGATAAAAATGCAGAGAATGCACAATGATTTTGTAAACCTCTTCGTGTGGTTATGCCTTTGTTGATATCTCTAATGATATTTTCTAGAGGATGATTCTTGATATATCTAGATATTCTTGGCATTTGGATATCATGTATAACTTCCTCATAAGACTCATCTTTAGCATCCTGCAAATTTTCAGGTTCACATTCAAGCTGGTCATTTATTTCAGTTTCCTGAAACTGTTCATTCGGTCTCCTGTCTTATTCTTTTCGATTTGCTAAAATCCTGACAATCTCTAAATTTCCTGCATCATCTTCACTTTCTTTTGGCAGATCATTGTTAATCTCATTGAAAGTGATATGAACATATTCTTCTACACATAACTTTTTAATATTGAAAATACGATAAGCTTTACTATTTTGAGAATAACCAATGAATATTCCTTCATACAACTTAGCATCAAACTTTCCCAAATTATCACTTGTATTTAAGATGAAACATTTAGAACCAAATACTTTGAAATAACTTATGTTTGAAATTTTATTATTTAAAAGCTCATATGGTGTTTTCAAAATAATAGGACGAATAAGTACTCTATTTAACACATAACATGATGTACTTACAACTTCGGCCCAAAATTTCTTAGGAAGCTTACTTTCTTGCAATAGAGTTCTTGTCGTTTCTTGTAGAGTCCTATTCTTCCTTTCGACCACTCCATTTTGTTGAGGAGTCCTTGGGGCTGAGAATTCATGGCTAATAACTATTTGATCACAAAAGGTTATGAAATCTTTTTAAAATTCAGTACCATGGTCACTTCTAATTCTAATGAGTTTGTAGCTATACTTTGTTTCAAGATTCCTTATTAATCTTTCAAACTCTTTAAATGCTTCATCCTTAGTTCTCAAAAATAATACCCATGTGTATCTAGAAAAATCATCAACTATTACAAATGCATAAAATTTACCATTGATGCCATATTCTTTGCCGTAAAAGAAGTTCTTACTTGTTTTCCCAATTGACAAGGAATGCATATCCCTTTCTTTTCAAACCTTATTTTTGGCAGTCCTTTTACAAGATTCCTTATAGATAACTTTTTGATTAGATCCATATGAACATGACCCATCCTCTTATGCCATAGATAAGCTTCATCTTGTACTGAAGTAAGATATAGTTCTTCATCCTATTGTTCAAAATCAATAGTATATATATCTCCTTCTCTTTGTGCAACTAGTATTGTTAGTACCATGAAATATTGTGCATTTATCTTTTTCAAAATTAACTTGATGGTCGTTATCCATTAATTGACTTATACTTATTAAATTAAATTCAAGACCGTTAACAAGGTGAATATTATTTATACTTACCTTGCCATTACCAATATTACCTTTTCCTATTATTTCACAGGTTCTATTATCTCCAAACGTGACCGTTCCATTCTTTTTTTTGATATCTAGTTCCATGAACTTTGATTTATCACCTGTCATGTGACAAGAACATCCGCTATCAAGAATCCATTTTTGAGATGGAACTCTTGCCTTTAAACATACCTGTCAAGAAAAAATATTTCATCCTTTTGGTACCCATATCTTTTTGGGTCCACTCATGTTAGTAACAAGTAAATCACCCTTTTTAATCCACACCTTTTTAATCTTGTTTTGTTTCTTAAAGCAATTTATAACTAAATGACCTTTAATACCACAATGTTTACAAGTTGTGAAAGGAGAACAAAAATTTAGTCTAAAATTTGATTTTGATTTTAACATTTTTATATCTCTCTTTTTGTAAGTGGGATTATAGCCGATTCCTTGTTTTTCAAAATTGGGTCTTTGTTTTCCCAACATAACAGCAAGATTTTCTTCTCCTTGAACAAATTTAGCAAGTGTTGATTTTAGTGACTCATTTTCCTTTTGCAGTTCACTAATTGGAATTGTAGTACAGTGAGATTCATTACTAAATGCATCAATACATATATCTCTCATTTTTAGTTCATTAGTCAATTTTTCAACTTCCTTATTCTGATAGTTAACTTTGTTGAAAAGTATTTTGTTATAATTTTCTAAGTAGTCATTTTTTGCAATCAAAATCTTTTCATCTTTACATGATGACTCTTTTTCAATTTCTTTCTTTTCATCTATTAGTGAATCTACCTCACTCATTAATGTATTAACTAAACCTTTCAAGCATGCATTCTTTTCTTTTAACTCCTTATTTTCTTGCTCTAATGAGTTTAGTTCATTAAAAGATACCTGATTAGAGTCACCTTCGATTCCCACGAAGCATACTTGAGTTATCTCATCTTTAGCATCGATCTCCACTTCGGATTCTACATCACTCCAAGTAACAAGGACTTCGTTCTTCTTGTTGTCTTTGTAGTTTGTCTTCCCTTTGTTCTTTAATTGAAAATAGTCTTTCTTGAAGTGATCAGGACGTCCACATTTGAAGCATGTCTCTTTAGTTTACTTTCCCTTGAACTTATTTGAATTGAAAGTGTTTCTTCTCTTATTTTTCTTTTGTAGTAGCCCCTTAAGTCTTCTTGACATCATGTCTATTTTTTCATCTAAGTCATCATCAAGCTCTTCCTCATTATCTGCAGTAAGAGCTAAAACCTTTCTTCGAGGAGTTTCCTCCTCATCATCATATCTCTTTAACTGATGTTCATATTCTTTTAATTCACCAAACAGAGTTAATGTGTCCATGGAAGAAATAGTAGCTGAATCTTGAAGAGTAGTGATTTTAGAAGTAAACCTTTTGGGCATAGCCCGAAGTAACTTATGATTGATCTCACTTTGAGGAATAGTCTTGTCCAGCAATTTCAAAGAATTTATAAGGACTAGAAATCTTTCTTGAGCTAGCTTAATGGTTTCATCTTTTTCGAGTTTGAACATTACATAAGCGTGCATAAGCATGCTTAGCTTGACTTCTCGTACTTTGGAGGTACCTTCATGACTTACCACTAGAGTATCCTATATCTCTTTGGAGGTGTTGCATAAAGAGACTTTATCTATCTCAGATTGTACCATTCCACTGAGAAGTGTGTTCATTACCCTTGAATCATATGAGACCATGTAGGTTTCGATTCAATCCATTTTCAGTAGAGTCTTTGGTGTTTCATCATCTTTTCGTGGAATAATCGGTCCGTTCTCAACGAGCCACCATTCCCAAGGATCTCTCTTAAGATAAACCCTCATTCGGAACTTTCAATAATTGTAGTTATCGGTTCCATGCAGTAGTGGTGGTCGGTCGGTTGATTGACCTTCTTGATTGTTGTTCCCAAACTGTGCCATGTTAGAATCTTTCCCTACAAGTCACCTTTAAGACCAAAATAAGTAGAGCCAAGCTTTGATACCAAATAAAATTTAAATAGGCACACTTAGAAGGGGGGAGGGTTGAATAAGTGTTCGAACGACTATGGTCGATTTTTATTTTACTTCAAAACTGTTGCTTATTTCAGCAAGCTGAAATACTTAATTCAGTTTCCTTTAAAAAACCAGTTTAAATATTTTAGAATTTAGTATGCTGAAATAATCAAATATATATATATATATCTCTCAAGTTTCAGAAAATCTTGTTTATATATTAACTTAGTATATTGAACTCAATCCTTGTTATCAATAAAATTATACACTAACAATTAAATGCACACCAAGAATTTTTTTCATAGTTCAACTACTACCCTCTATAATAGTAGCCTAATCCACGTCCAATACCAACTAGTATTGGAGACTCACTTTATTTATTTCTTTATAAATAAACACTGATTACAAAACAGATTCTTACAATAAATTAATAACAATTAATTTCTCTTGAGCACTCTTGCTTCTTGTGCACCTATACTGTAATATCATGAGTGTTTATGATAACAATCCTTAGAAAAAGAAATGAATGGGTTAAATAATATATAATACTTAAAATATAATTGAGTTCAAGTGAAAGTTATGAAATAAAATCTAGAATTTGTTGAAGTAATGAATGTAGTAGGAAATATAAAACCTATATTAAGATAATGTGTTGAAGATATTCAACGTTAAATTTTGAAAAGAGATTTGGTGAAAACTGAGTAAGGGAGGTTTCTTTGATTCTGAGGACAAAATCCTTGTAAGGAGGGAATGATGTAACAATCCAGAATTTTAATTATATTTTTTTTTAAATATTTATTGAATTATATAAATATTTAATGGATGTGTTTATAGTTGAATAAATATTTGTTTAATTGATTTGATTTGATTTGATTTGGTTAATTATTTGTTTAATAAATAATTAATGAGTTAAGAAAATTAATTATTAGGAGATAATATTCTAATTTAATTTAATAATTAAGTTAGAGAATTTATAATGATTAAATGATTTATTCAATAAATTGTTATTAGAATTAATTAAATTAAGTATGAAAATTTAATTAAATAAAGTGTGACAAATAACTATACTATAAAGGAGTTATTAAAATAAATTAAAGGAGTTTAATTTAGTTTTGTCAAACAAGGCTTAAATATATTAAGTCTTTAATTTTTAAAGAGTTTTGCCAAACGGAGCCTTATGGCTTTTGAATTTTTGAATTATAATAATATAAATTAAATAAATAAAATATATTTATAATTTATACGTTATATTTTGTAACTGATATAAATTATTAGGCCTATTATGGCCATATCCGTTTTTATTTTACGCATTTGGTTATCAGTTGGGTTTTGGTTTACGTATTCTAGTTAGTTGCTAAGTCTAAGAGAAGGTTTCTAGAGAGAAAATTAGAGAGAGTTTGAGAGAGAAAAGGCTGGGATTCCAAAGCAAGTTCTGAGTTTCAAGCGATTCTCAGTGAAAGGATTTTCAAAGCAACAAAAGATATTTTTCTCATAATCTTATTACTATATACGTTTTACGTTCTCTATGTTCTTGAATGTAATATAAAGTTTTTACAAAATTTTCTGTAAACCATGTTTTTATAATTGGTTATGAAATTATGTGTATTTGTAATTGTAATTGTTATAACTAGTATATATATATATGTGTGTGTGTGTGTGTGTGTGTGTGTGTGTGTGTGATTGTATGCTAAATTACGTATGCAAGAAAGAAATTGGTTTTTACAGTGGATATATGTAGGAACATGGTTTGAATATAGGTATGAATATATATAATTGTAAGACCCCGAATTTTATGAAATAAAAGTATTCAATTTTTCTTATAATTACTATTCAGTAAATGGTTAAATTGATAAAAGTTTAAAGTTATAGGTAATATATGAAATTTTTCAAAATACGCAAGTGGTTATAAAATACTCATTGTTGTCGGGAAATATTCGTTTGGTCGTGGAATATTCTTTCTGTCGGGGAATATTTGTACGACGGCGTAGCCAGTTGTGGACCCCATAACAGAATAATTGTCGGATGAAGAAAACGACAAATTTGAGTTTTTACAAATAACGGCGTAGTTGTTACCGTTAACACTGTTGGAATACTCGGTGGTTAAAATACAGTAATACGCGTTATTACACAGTAGCACACGGTATTGCACAGTATTTTTGAATTATTGATCCTTATGTAAGAAGACACTACTCAATAATTGTTACAGTAATTACTGTTCAATATTTTATTTTATTGATTCAATAATTGCTGCGTTGATATTTTATATTATTGTTGCTCAATAATTGTCACTGCACATCATCTCCATTATCAGATCAATAATTCATATTATTTAGAATAATATTATTAGATAGCATTATTGACAATGTCTAGAAAGTTCTGTCTAAGGAGAGGTTTGGTCATCTAATTGCGCACCAGTAAGGAGAAATCCTTATCGGAAAGCCCCATCTTTCCTGGGAACGGCCTGGTTGTCATAAATGTGATTCTATAATATTATTTGTGAATAATTAATTATTGATCTATATGATAAGGAAATATTTATTTGATGTGGATATAAATGAGGAATATATTTTTGTGGTTAAAAATGAGGGAGTTAATGTTGAAGTGTTTTATCTGTATTTTTGTCGGAACGGAGGTATTGAAAATCAAATTAGAGTTTTTAAGATATTTTGCGAGGGTTATAATTTTTAATCCGACCGTTGGATCGTGGTAATATTTGGATATGTTATACATATATAAGTTGAGTATATGTCCACAAATTTTGAACCGTTAAAAATGAACGTATGATTTGTTATGAATTTTACGAGATGACTGGTTCAGAAATTGTTGAATTTTCGGAGTTAATGATTTTGGTAGAAAATTCTAGAATTGGTGGGCCCCACTCTTGGTTGGTGAAGAAATGTGCTGAGATTTTTATTCAAATGTGGTGGGTGGGAATAGTAGCAGGTAAAGCCATCAGGTTGCAGGTTAAGTCTGCTTCGGCGTGCTAACATTTTCCTATAAATAGAGGGCTAAGTTAGAATTGAAAATCACACCAGAAATAAGTTTTCTCTCTTTCTCTCTCTAGATTATTGAGTGTATTTTATGAGTATTTATATACTTGGTGAGTTGCTATTCATCAGTGCAAGTTTCTTTCAGCGTCATATCCGACATCCAGTCAGAAGTGCTGCTCTTTTGAGGTAAGGGATAGTAAGGGATTTTAAGGGTTGTTATGATTTTTAGTTTCGTAATTTTTCTGAATTTCAAAAATTTTGGAAAAATTTGAAATGATATTTTGATGAGTTTTCTTGAATGTGTCCAAAAATGATGATTTTGGGATGTATAGATTGAGAGTTATGAATTTTATGAGAAAAGACTATTTTAAAAGTAACCGCTTATAATTCTTTGTGGTTAACTCCAAAATTGATGAAATTTTTATTGGGAGTATATGTATATGATAGGAGTATACTCTGTGAATTTCAGAATTTTTAGATAAAAGTACAATTTTTGATAAATGTCTAAATATTTGACTGTTTTGGCCATATGAAAAATAGTAAATGACTTTTAAAAATTCTGAGAAAAATATATGTTCACTATGGGACTATATTACGCTAAATCCCAGAAAAGAAATATTTTTGGAACTGATTTAGTATTTTTTATGAAAATAGTCTAGTTATGAATAAATGAATTAAATATGTTTTGTGAAGTAAGAAAATTAGAAAATAGGATTTTATGGCTTGAGAATCCTATATGAGGTATATGCAGATTTTTAATGAGGGTTTTTGATTATTGGTGATGAAATCTTATGAGTTTGGCATTTTAGGATGATTAAATGCATTATTTAGTAAAGTGTAAACAATTATAATAAATTGTTTATAAGCTTAAGAAATATTATTATTTCAATATCATTATACCAAAATATTGGTATATATTTTATTGTGAAATTTTTATCTTTTTGTGTCGAGTTACTATTCCCGAGTTACTATTCATGAGTTACTATTCACGAGTTACTATTCACGAAAAAATTGGTTTCTTTTTCTAACCAAATTATAGTTGATTTACGAATAATACTCTTGAGATTAAAACTATATGTTGATCATATTATTTTATTATTATATATAACATTTTTATAACCTTAATGATGATATTTCTCTTTGACTTGAGTGTAAAGATGGGTAGATTTTTGATATGATCATGACTATGGGTTCTCTTTGGCCAGTAGTGCAAAGTTGAATTGTTGATTGGATTGATCATGACCATTGAATTTATAAGTGAATATCTTTAGCTTAAGTGCAAAGGTGAATTGATCAACATGGTTATAATTATTGTTTATATAAATTCTGAAATGATTATATATTTCTTTGAGATATGAATATCTTTGGCCCGTAGTGCAAAGATGACTTATTGATGAATATCTTTGGCCCGTAGTGCAAAGATGAATTATTGATGAATATCTTTGGCCCGTAGTGCAAAGATGACCTGTTGTTGAATATCTTTGGCCTGTAGTGCAAAGATGACATGTTGTTGAATATCTTTGGCATGTAGTGCAAAGATGGTCTGTTAATGAATATCTTTGGCCCGTAGTGCAAAGATGAATTTATTAATATGATTATGAACATGAACTATGATTTGGTATAACCATGATCTTTGATGTTTCAGGTAAAGATAGGTGATGAAAATTATCTTCGTCCTGGATGAGAAGAGGAATTTAGAACTACAGTTATAATTATGAGTTATTCATATGATTGTGGACCAGAATTATTGATTGATGTTACAGGGATAAAACATTGTTGGTGAATTTTTAACATGGAGAAGATAATAGACTTTATAGTCTATTTGACTCTTCTAATGGATTGCTCGTTCCGCTGCAACTATGGTTGAAATTTTTATCATTTACCATATGTTCTAAATCTCTGATTTATTATTGATGAAGGCTATTGATAATTTAATTATCTTTAGTCATGATATTCTTTACTGAGCTAATTGTGCTCACCCTTTTGCTTCACAATTCCTTTCAGGTAATAAAAGTGTAGCTAGGTCGAGCGAGGGTAACGGGGAAATAGAACGGTGGTCTCTAGCTGTGGATGTTCTCCCGAAGCAGTATAGAAAAGTTCATTTAGCAGTTTTATTTGGTGAATCCAATAGGGTAAGGTGTACCCAACATTGAAAGGGTGTTTTGTCACTATCATACAAGATGTCTAACGACATACAACCTCGTGTCATCATAAGACAAGGATGTGCTCATCCACTTGCTGAGTATATTTACGAGCACTACCTATATAATCTTGGTGTTTGTTTGAAGTATAATTCTCAATTAGAGACAGTGGAGATAATGATAATTCAAGAGAAGACTCACCATTGGGAAGAATATGATAGTAATCTTCTCGTTTTTCTTTGGGGTATATTGGGTCAACCAAGGATAATTCTATGGCCAAATGATATCTATCACAACCTAGAAGCATGGCCTCCCATGTACAAATGTTTCCTTGAGCACTTCCCAAAGATTCTAATTTCTAAAACAGTTTTTGACTATACCTTTATGTAAGGTGTCATTGTGAGGTGCTGGCACATGATGGTGTCCAATGTCACATTTGGTATATATTTGTATCCAAACTCACGGCATACGTATTTTTGTATTTTGCACGACAATTGTGGTAATAAAGTTGTAGTTATTTTCTGTACCATGTATTTGGCGACTCAGAATGGGTTGGATGGAATGGACCTATTTTGGGGACGTCACAATAATTGTATGTTAATTGTAAAATTGAACTGTGATTATGTTAATTGGGTAAGAAATAAAGAGAACTTAGTTCAAAGGAATCAAATTGGTTTATTATTGGGGTTACCGTGTTCACTGTGTCAAGAAATATCAAACATGGAGTTTTGGATTTTAAAATATGGCTTCAAGGATTTAATTTTCTTAAATTGTTGTTTAAGTTGTGCTAAATTAGTATATGTATGCTTGGTAATGATTATGTGTAAATTACATAAATTTTGTGTGTTAATTTAGCTGCTAGAGACTCTTAAACAGTCAGAATTTAGTTTTTATTCTGTTCTTCGTGGACGGTTCGGTAAGTTTCGACGCTTCAGCGCCAAAGTCAGAGCCCGGCCCAGAACCTTACGCCCAGCGCCGAAGTCAGTGCCACAGCGCCAACTTCGCGCCGCAGTGCCACTGTCTAGATAAAACACCGCGCCGCAGTGCCATCACCTTACAATCTTCCTATACCCCCAATATAATTTATCAAACTTACTACACCTTGGAAGTTCAGGAACTTGCCACAACAATATGAGTTTTAGAACTTATCCTAGTCAGACCATAGGCATCCATTCGCTGAGGGTTCAAAACATACCATATTATTATGAGTCACGAACTTACCGTATGCATTAGTTTTAAGAACTCGCACCTAACCCTAATAATATCTAACAAATCTTAATAGTTTCTAACTATAAAATATACACATGAGAAAAAAAATCACATTTTCACTACATATACATTGATAGCGCGACACCAACATTCCAATGATTATCAATGTGATAAACTAAGTCCAAGCACAAAACCCTTGCCCATACAAAGATTTATACAACTCAGCCACCATATGAGTCCTCAATTGAAATCCCACCTAACATTACCTTACTCTTAACTTATTCTCAACTTGCCCTTAACTTGCGCAATACGAATTCCTCGTATCACATTATATATAACTCCTCGTGAGTTTATCTTGTACTATATCATAGTACATTATTTTCATAGCATCAAGCTATAATTATTCAAACATTATAGACCATCTTTCTTTTATAACTTAAACAGATCACGTCGTGATCTTATTCTATAATCATCTCCCTTAAAATTCTTTACTTATCTCGTGATCGTTTTGTTTTGCGATCCTATTTCTTTTCTTTTTCATCATTTACGACATTATTCGTTATTTTGGCTATTGGAGTTAGGAAACTCCCATTTTTTATCTTTATGTCTCTTTAAGATTCTTCTTTAAATTTTTCTTGTTTATATAATAATTCTTCCTTTAAGAATTTCTAACTTCATTTACATTGCTCAACATTTCATTTGAGTTCCACATTTTCATCATACGTATCCATTTTCTATACTTGGTACACATCGAGTCTCTAACATTTTCAATATGGTACGCTGAGTGGTTTCTTACAAACAACTAACAAACTAGGTTTCGAGTTACTAGTTCGTATATACCTCCGCTCTATGAGGGAATCGTTTAGCCCAGGTACCATACATCAACTATTAAATAGTACGATTGTACCATATTTAGATATAACTTTCTATTCTTAACTTCTCTATCATTCTCTTCTTATAGACATTGTCTATTTATTATCACCTTACATCCTTATTAGTGGAGTTGGGTAACCCCACATTCATATTCCTTATAACTCTGCGAGATTCTTCTTTGAATCCTCTCACGCAAGTTTTAATCCCTTATTTAAAATTTCTTAAATTACTTCTTATTGTTCAAACACTATTTGAGCTTATTCTTTCATTATCTTCACCTCTCCTTCTCTAAGGTTATAGCCTACGGTACTCCTACCTAAGTTTTATAACCTATAGCTTTGATACCAACTGTAACGACACAAAAATTCATACAATAATATTCTCTTTTTCTATTGTTAACAATACAACTTTAATCTATCTTTACTTCATTATTCGATATTAAAATCACTAAAAAAATGCAGAATATTTAAAACTTTTATACATTTCTGTCTGTATTGCCCTAAATCCCAACCTTTACATTACATCTCTTCGATTTAAATTTATATCATGAATCGTTACTACAAAATGACTATACAAAGTCTTACATCATAAATAGATATCCATATACACCGAAAAGCTCAACTTACAATTCAACAACATGTTACATTCAAAATATTAAATATATTTCTCATAAAACATAAGTAATCTTCGTGAATATGGATCTCTATAATTCACTTAGCACATATTCTTACCTTGAAATCTTGACCTGCAAAAATTATTATTTGCAAGGTTGAGCTCGACAGCCCAGCAAAATCTAACAGTTTTCATGCATCACATAGCACATAATAATATGCTCAACATTCATATCCTAATAATTAAAGTAACATGGCATACATGCTTTAATTCACATAGCAAATATAAAGATCGAGTTCCTTACTCAATCATCATTATTTAACAAAACCAATGCAGTCATAACTTGACTTTAACATTTCATGATTTCAACATGTATAACATATCATGCTCGCTTACAACACATATAACATATCATGCAATTTAAAACAGTTCATCAAGTCCAAGTAAAAAATAGGAACCGAAAGACTTGCCTTGATCGTTGTTTACCAATAATAGATTAACAGCTTACAACTATCTGCACTTCACGTGCCCTACAAAATTATATAATCATACACATCAACTATTAGTCATATAACAACACATAGTAATTGTAATGTAAACTCTACTCCACATCTCATAATCCTTCCTGTTAATTATCACACAATGTTCAATTAGATTGTGTTAACTTTTCGACTTATGTAATATTCGAAATTCATTTAAGTGTTTAAGTATTGCTAGGAATACTTATGGGTTTTATATTAAACCCATTCCATATCTTATAATGTTCATTAAAACTTGTCACGGTGTTTCGACGTTTATTCGTCACACGCCCAAAACGTCTCTCTTATGTATGCTTAGTGTGCTTACATAACTTATCTAATACATTAATAAAATAATAATAAAATTCGTTAAGTGTTAATTATATGCTCATTCTTAGCACTATGATACCACAATAACAAATTTATATTTTTAACAATCATAGCAATGCATTACATCAGTAATTACAGACTTTGTGCAAAACAAAAGTTATTTATGGACATTCTGTTAACCGGCGCTGCGGCGCCACAGTTTGTACTGTGGTCGACGCTGCGGCGCGGTGATGGCGCTGCGGTCTAAGCTAGACAGTGGCGCTGTGGCGCGAAGTTGGTGCTGTGGCGCTGACTTCGGTGCTGCGGCGCGAGGTTCTGGGCTACGGCTCTGACTTTGGCACTGAGGCGCAGAAACTTACCGAACCGTCCACGAAGAACAAAACAAAAACTAAATTCTGACTGTTTAAGAGTCTCTAGCAGCTAAATTAACACACATAATTTATGTAATTTACACATAATCATTACCAAGCATACATATACTAATTTAGCACAACTTAAACAACAATTTAAGAAAATTAAATCCTTGAAGCCATTTTTAAAACCCAAAACTCCATGTTTGATATTTTTTGACACAGGAACACGATAACCCCAGTAATAAACCAATTTGATTCCTTTGAACTAAGTTCTCTTTATTTTTTACCCAATTAACATAATCACAGTTCAATTTTACAATTAACATACAATCATATATATATTCATACCTATATTCAAACCATGTTCCTACATATATCCACTGTAAAAACCAATTTCTTTCTTGCATACGTAATTTAGCATACAATCACACACACACACACACACACACACACACACACACACACACACACACATATATATATATATATATATATATATATATATAGAGTCCGGATCCAGTCCGGGATCCCGGACTCTATAAAATCCGGACCTTTATTTTTTTTTTTTTTTTGCTTTTTTTTTTTTTGAAACAACTAAAAAAAAAAAAAAAAAATTATGGAATTGAAATTTTTTCATAATAAAGTGTTTTGGGCGTGATTTGGGTACGTATAACAAAATATGGTGGTACAGTCTGTGCAGACTGTACCACCACTTTTTGGTATAGGTATTCAAAACACACCCAAAACATTATATTATGAAAAAATTTCAGTTCCATAAAATATTAAATATTTTTTTTAGTTGTTTTGAAAAAAAAACAAAAAAAAAAAAAAAAAGGTCCGGATTTTAAGAAAATCCGACTCCCGGACCGATCCGGTGTGTATATATATATATATATATATATATGCTAGTTATAACAATTACAATTACAAATACACATAATTTCATAACCAATTATAAAAACATGGTTTACAGAAAATTTTGTAAAAACTTTATATTACATTCAAGAACACAGAGAACGTAAAACGTATATAGTAATAAGATTATGAGAAAAATACCTTTTGTTGCTTTGAAATTCCTTTTACTAAAAATCGCTTGAAACTCAGAACTTGCTTTGGAATCTCAGCCTTTTAGCTCTCAAACTCTCTCAAATTTTCTCTCTGGAAACCTTCTTTTAGACTTAGCAACTATCTAGAATACATACACCAAAACCCTACTAATAACCAAATGCGTAAAATAAAAACGGATATGGCCATAATAGGCCTAATAATTCATATCAGTTACAAAATATAACGTATAGATTATAAATATATTTTATTTATTTAATTTATATTATTATAATTCAAAATTCAAAAATTCAAAAGCCATAAGGCTCCGTTTGGCAAAACTCTTTAAAAATTAAAGACTTAATATATTTAAGCCTTGTTTGACAAAACTAAATTAAACTCCTTTAATTTATTTTAAGAACTCCTTTATAGTATAGTTATTTGTTACACTTTATTTAATTAAGTTTTCATACTTAATTTAATTAATTCTAATAACAATTTATTGAATAAATCATTTAATCATTATAAACTATCTAAATTAATTATTAAATTAAATTAGAATATTATCTCCTAATAATTAATTTCCTTAACTCAGTAATTATTTATTAAACAAATAATTGACCAAATCAAAGCAAATCAATTAAACAAATATTTATTCAACGATAAATACATCCATTAAATATTTATATAATTCAATAAATATTTAAAAAATTATAATTAAAATTCTGGATTGTTACATATGCACTCTTCAAGCACATTTGCTTCCTTGAACCTGTTTGTAAACTTTTTCTCTAATCCACTAGGATTAACACCTTTAGACTACCCTTAATCTAAAAAATAAATACAAATATAGAGGTCTATGATCAATGCAAGAATAATTAATTTAACAATTAAAGGCTCAATTAAATGCAATGATCAATTAGAACAGAAAGATAATCAATTAAAGCTTACCAATTACCAGGTAAAAGATTATCAGAAGTACAATTGCTCAGCTGATCAAAAGTTGCACCAATTAAAACAAGTTACTCGGTAATATCAATAATTAGTGCAAATAATATATTTCGTGAGTAATATCTTATTCCATACATGAAATATTATTTATATATCCCATATAAAAAGTTATCGTTGATTTCAGATCACGCCTGTTCCATTTGTCCAAAACAACCAGCTTAATAATATGGAAAGAACCCGCAACGGTAAAGCAACAGTATAATTAATATTTATCCAAATAACAACTCAATCCTTTTTAGTGGTATACTGTTGGGATAAATTCAAAGACACCTTTAAGAGATAACCCACTACATAACCATTTTGACATTATCTTTCCATCTCATAAAGTGGCGTTGGCGTGTAACAGCAAACTTTTAATCTTCTTTTATCTTTCCAATATTCAAGGTATTAGAATCTCAAGGTCTCTATAATTACTTTTACTTTGAACAACCACACACACTCATCATGTAGCTACTTTTTAGCTTTTAGGCATGTAATACTTATATCCACGTGTATGCCGAAAACTAAAATCAGAATATAACCCAAGAATATCAAATACCCAAATAGCATTCATGCGAAACAGATATCAAGTAACGTTTTATAAAATATTGTTTTAAAACTTTGTACTTGATAACATATATTTAATCTAATCTCAAGTATTTATTTTTAATATTAGGAAAAACCTTTTTCAAAACTTTTCATTTAAGACATATAAGATTAAATGCCAATGATATGTCCTAGAGCCTTTAAATGAAAAATCAATTATTATGCAATTGACCTTACACTTGGTTTTCCTAAAAAAGAAAAATTCTTCAACCACTTGAAAATCTAATCAACATTCCTTATCATCAGATACCTGAAATGTCATAAAACAATTTAGCATACAAACAATTCATCATTAAAACTTAAGGATGAAATATGACTAAGTCAACATGCGATAATTTCAGTAAATATATTCTACAAGGATTACTTCCTTATTCGCAACTTCTATATTCAAGGGATTTCCTAATCGTTCTCGGGGTAAATTTAGTCGACTAGAAAATTTTTCAGATACAAAAGAATAGGTGGCACCCGAATCAAATAATACATATGCATTTATATCATTGATCGGGATGATACCTAACACCACGTCCTTCGCAGCTACTGCGCCCTGGATAGTCATATTAAACGTTCTGCTAGCTGGACGGTTGGATGGCGTCGGTCCTCCAATCATCAATTTTTTGCTTCCCCCTTCCTGGTCACTTCCTCCGCTACTTCCTTTTTTTGGGCAGTCTTTGATCAGGTGGTCTGCCGAGCCACAAGCGAAACAACCTTTGACCTTCTTTGTTTTTGGGCAATTCTGCGACATATGCCCCTCTTGGCCATAGTTGTAACAAACACTGCACCCCTTCCAGCACTCGCCCTGGTGATACCTTCCACACTTCGGGCATCCCTCCACCTTCTCCTTAAACTCTCCACGAAAATTTCCCACTTGATTGTTGTGACTTTTGTTGTTGTTGTTCTCCCATTTTCTCTTTCCTAAATTACTTCCCCTGCTGCTACTTCCTCCATGGCTATCTCCTTCCGTGTTCTTACCCTTCTTCTCTTTGTTATACAGATACAAAGCTTCACTACCTCCCTTTGCAATAATGGCCTTCTCCAACAATGTCGAAAAAGAATCAATTTAAAGAATTGATACCTTGTTGAACAACCAAGGCTTCAGTCCTTGGTCAAAACGCCTAGCTTTCCTCTCTTCACTTACTATTTGGTGTTCTGCAAACCGGGCTAGTTCATTGAACTTAGCCGCGTATTGCGCTACCGTCATATCTCCTTGCTTAAGTTCTAAGAACTTCACCTCTATCATATTCTTCATGCTCTTCGGGAAGTAATTCTCGAAGAACAAAATCTTGAACCTTTCCCATGTTATTATCCCTTCTCCGGCTCTTTGCTGATTTGCCTCCTACTAGTAGTTCTCCTCGCCTCTCATCATATAGGTGGCAAACACCGTCTTCTGGTCTTCTCCCACACAAGCGATGGTGAAAGCCTTTTCCATCTCTTTGATCCATGTCTGAGCCATAATAGGATCGATAGTGCCTACGAATTCTGGAGGTCCTTCACTCCTAAAGTCCTTAAAATTTATGACTGGAACTGCTTGGGGAATGGGTGGTACTGGTTCGTTTCTTCCCCGAACAAATCTACAAGCCTTTGTATAGGATCTACTTGTCCTCTCTCATCATTAACCGACTCTTTCGATGCAGTTAGTCTACGTCTGGGCGGCATTTTTCTGCATCACAAAATTTTCATTTTTATTATCTAATTATATTACTTAAACATTTCTCAAATGAAAAGGAATAAAATTTTATAATGCATTTCTGAAATAAGAATATTTATATTCATATGCCAAATCGTTACATTACATGATTATCTCTAGTATACTTCTATAAATGACACAACATATCCCCTAATATCACAAAAGACGGAGACAACACTAACATACTACCCCACTAACATTTTTCAAAAGTTTGGGGTTTACAACTATCTCATATCTTACACAAAAGACTAAGATTACATTAGAATATATACATCAAATAATGAAATACTACAACTACTAAATTCCTAACACCTAGACCTCAATCTAATATCCCACGCTCCACAGTGCTCTAGTACTCCCTCTGGGTGATGTGTGCCACCAAATCTCAGTTTATGGTGTGCCAAGTTTGTCCTTGCTCTGTCGGGTAGTGATTTACCCTGTCAATCAATCTCTCCATGGTCGTGCGCAGAGCATAGCCCATCTTGTTCATCTTCCTCCTTTTACATCTCACCTCATCTTCTAAGTCGTTAGCCCGATCATTAACTTCTTCCCACTTCTCCTTAAAGTGGATCCTATCCATCACCTCCATCTCTAACTGAGAACAGAGAGCTTCCTTCTTTATGTTCTCACTTAACTCTCTCTGCTCCATCTCTTCCAGCTTCCCTGCCAACAGTACATTTTTAGCCACCGACCTGTGAAACAAAGTCCCCAGCTGGATCCCTTCCTCCTTGCAGTGAACAATCTCCACCTCCATCTCTTGCATCACTAACTTTCTCTGATGGTCCTCGTCCCTCAGTTTCTGGAACTCGAACTCCCTTTCTTTAGCCTCAGCCTCTAACTCCTCAACTCTGCATCCTAACTCCAAAATCTGCTCCTCATACTCCCCCAACATCCGATCCTCGAATGTAGCCTCATCGGAGTCTTCCATGGGCTCATCCCCCATAGGCTCCTCTTCCATAGGCTCCTCCTCTGGATTTGACTCTTCGGATAATGGCTCCATCTCCTTTTCCTCATCATCATCATCGATAAGGGCCACTGCCGATATGGGCTCCGTTATCAAAGGTGCCTCATATATCACGTGTATGTCACGCGGCTCCTCCTCTACTACTCGGCTAGGTCCTCCCATGTCAGTCATCCTACAACCACTAATATAAGATAAAACAAACAACAACTCCATTAGAATGTTAAATAAACATAAATTCATTGTATAGAATGAAATTATATTCCATAACACACTAAGTCTTTCTCTAGAAAAACTTTACATGAGTTCCATCCCTCTCTATGTTCTAAGTTCTCCTAAGTTATAATCTAAGGACTCTCACTCCTAAGGTTTATAACTATAGCTCTGATACCAACCTGTGACGCCGCCAAATTCAGACACTCATATCTCGAATTTGGTTCGACACGTACTAATTCTAATAATAAGTCAAAATCTCACACAACGAAAATTATAGAATAAATTACATTGTTATAATATAATTATTCTCGTCCCAAGGTCTCGTAACCGTTACTAATACAATACAACTTAAATTAAACATAGCTTAATATATCATAGTATTTAAGTTCTTCTACAACATAATAATAGTACATTCCTAGTACTATAAAAAAAACTACTCCAAAGCCTTCTCTTTTCCCTTGTCTATGCCAGAGGGTTCACTGCATTCTGCCTTAATTGAAAGTTTTAAGGAAAGCATGGATGAGAAACAATTTTTCCCAGCAAGTAATATCGCAATAATGAAAAGTCATATATAGAGTTTATTCTTCAAGGGTATGAATAATAATTTAGAAATTATCAGTGATTCTCAATAAAGGTTGCTATGGACTGAAAGATATCAATAAGATTCAAAGCTTAATCAATTCAAGATTTCAAAGTAATGAATATTGAGTAGTCACTAAGGGCTATGAACTTCTACTAGAATTAACAGTAATAAACTAATAATTCATCAAACGAGTACAACAAGTGATCAGCCTAAAGTATCCTATGTCATGCATAACATTTAAGCATACTCATGTGATTTATAAGAGTCCGCACCAAGTTAATTTGGTTTGGATAGCTTTTGATCTTATACCAATAGTCTAGCCGAATTAATGGCTTAGACAGTTTTCTTTTAAAATATACACATGAGCAATTATCATTCGAAATCAAGGTTCGAAAACTGTAAGCAATTTCATTTCTTTATACGAAGTATTAAGTCATGAGATATGAATCATACTTTCAAGGATTTACTTGTACGATCAATAATAGCACAAGCTTGAATAATATGGTTAGGAACTTACATCAATAAGATAAGGTTTAGATACTTGAACAATATTCAAAGTTGTGTAAGTTAGAAAACTTGCTCAATATAAAATAGACTTCGGATACTTGCCTTACACGTAGTTTACCAAAGTATAGCTTAATACCACTCTAATGAATTATAATATCCTATTCATGTATAATCACATTAGTTATACAAGTTCAACATGTACACCTATTATCTTAATTTGTTATGATACACAAGTGTGATTCATCGATACTAACATATATTACTTGTAACGCCCCGAAATCCGGTCTATTTTCACACCCGGATTTCATATGTCACGGTCCCATCTCTTTCCAAACATACATCATTATATAGTGAAATATAACAACATACATTCTCAAATTCCAGGTTCTAATACCTTATAACCTCGTTCATTACAAATAATAATAATTATATTATTCTTTACATCTTACAAGAGTGACTTTTATCCGCCACCAAGTATACATAACAGTTCATTAAACTAGTCTATAGTTCAATTAAACTATTCTACATTACAAGTCTTAGCTTGATCTTCACGCTCATTCATATACTGAATGACACTTCATCTGGATACAGGTCAGCTTGATCTTTACGGGATCCTTAAGTTCTTTCTAACATTGTTCGCTGAAAATATTTTTATTTAAAGCAAGTGTGAGCATTCAATTACTCAGCAAGTCATAGCAGTTGAATAAACAACTTCAAGAATTTAAGCATTCTTTTAAAACTTCAATAACCGAACAAAGGTTATGAAGCAACTTGAACAATAGGAATAATCTCGGTTCCTATCATTTTAAAACATTAGTCACATTCACTTTGAAATACTTTCATTCTTCTACCTTTTTCATACACATCCTGTCCGGCTAGAATCCTTAACACAGACTTAACAATAACGGTTCATGTATAAACAGAACATTCTCATATTAAACAATTCAATCACAAAATAGTTCATCTCATAGAAATACCGAAGTGTTCAAATTGTGGCACAAAGCCTCATACATTCTACCACCTTGTACAAACATCTCACATTTGCACATAGACAAAACTTCTCAAGTTCAACATCTGAGAAGTTTAAGAAACTAGCATTCATTTAAAATATGAATGAAGCTAGGAAACTTGCCTTACGCACAGCTACAGTTTATGCTAAACTGCTTATTCCAATCCCTATATAACACATAAGAAAAATAACACATACGCCAATTAGTTATATACTTGACTTACGCATTGGTTTACTTAACTTTACTTCTTAGGGTTCGCGGTCTTGTAATCTAAGTTTACGCGACCAACTTTCTTTACCGTTTTACGGCATTACGATATACTGGGATGTCTTACTCATACGATCATCATATTTGACTATTTACATTCTTATCTTCTTCTTATAACTCTTCTAGGACTCAACACACATCGTGTCTCTGCTAGTAGTCCATATAGTACTCTGAGTGGTTTCTCACAAACAACTGACAAACTAGTTTCCCGTCTCGTCTACATTGTCTTTCACAGTGAGTTAGATCGGTTGCCAGTTTCGTATATACCTCCACTCTCTGAAAGAATTGTTTAGCCCAGCTCCCATATGTCAACCATCAAAGATTATGATTGTACCACATCCTAAACTTAACTTAACTTATCTGAACCATTAAAACTATAATGTTCGTTAAGTCGATTTCTCATTCCTTATGGCTTTCTGGCAACTAAATGCCATATCTCAGGATTCATTCTTTATCGTCTAAGTCATACAGTCTTTTGTATACTTAGAACGATCATTCAATGTTAATGTTATGCGTTCATAGCATTAAGCATTTTACATTATCTTATTCATATCATATAACATTCGGTTCATTCGACTCGGAACGTTATGCAAGTTATAAACATTACTCGGCTTCTTAACGTTATACGTCATTGTCTTTAATTCAATTTCTTCATTATTCACAGGTTTAATCATCATTCTTCATTACCTTACGATCAAACCATACACGGGGTGTAGGTTCTGCCCATTTAATATTCGCGTACATTTAACCTTTACGTCGACTAAAGTGTTTAACGCTTACATTCATTCTAACATTCTCTATCCGTCTCACATTCGGACTTTCCTTAATCTTGTTACCGTTCGTTACTGCTTTCTTGATAATTAATATCTTACTTGCTACCTTCATCAACGTCTAAGTTATACAACCAATGTATACTTAGAACGTTCACCCGACATAAATACGAATCACGAGGATCATTTACGTATTTTGCGTTTACGTTGCTCATCTCTTAATCTCTCGTTCAACCTGTATCTAAGGTTTTAATCGCTATCATTCGTTATCCATTACATGAACCCCATGTTCATTATTCTTTCTTAATGTCGAAGCCATAATGTTCATTGTATGCTAAGACCGATCGTTCATCGCAACTGCGTTGCGTTCATAGCGTCTATACGCTTTACATTTATCTCTCACTACATCATCATAACATCGAAATGTTATACATCCCCCTCGTCACTCAAAATCTAAGGAATTACAATCATAGCAATCCCCCATGTTCGTTTTATCGCGACCACGGTCCCTCGATATCGGTTACGTAATCTGTGCTTACATTATTTGTTTTCTAATCTCGTTCAATCTTTCCATTCAACCTTTACTAAAGGTTTAAATCACTTGTTTAAGTGTTACATTACGTGAACTACATGTTCATTATCTTTCCCTACACTTCCCCCATGAGTTGAGCAATTAAAAGCTCATCACTGGGCCTTGCCCAGCACCGGCGATGCGGCGCCGATTCCTTCTCTCTTCATAACGCTGCAGCACCACTTACCAGTATCTGATTCCCGCCTACAAAGGCTTAACTGGCACTACGGTGCCAGACCTAAAACCTTGAAAAAAAATTCTAAGTCTTTTACATGCTTAAGACGCTTACTTCGCAATCTCATAACTTCTTCGTTATAACTCGGAACGAGGTCATTCCAAAGTCATTCTCTTCCTTATCTTACGTACTTCAATTTCCCCTAGACAAAAATTTATTCTGTATCTATTAACATACCATTCAATTGGCTTAATCTTCATCATTTGTTCGTTTTACGTTATTAACGTTCTTCGTCCGTTCGTCCGTAATTCGGTCATCCGAACTCAGAACTCGTTCGTTCTTGAGTCCATGACTCAAGTTTTCTACATTCTCTTATATTCTTATGAAATGCTACACATTTGGGTTCATTTACATACTTTCTACTTCTCGTTTGTCTTTTACAAAATTTTTGCCAGAACTTCGTTATAGCTAAGTTTAATCCGTTCTTTATGAACTTTTCTACCATTCCTAACCAAACAATAAGAAACTAACTTATACGCGATGGTTTTAAACTTGTCCATCAACAACAAGTTATACTACGATGGTTTTAAATTTGTCCATCAATAACATTCTTCGTGTTCTTCGCGTTCTTCGTTCGTTCTTCATTTTTAATCGATATTTTGATTACAATTTCATTTTTTCTTAGAATTTCGTGTTATAAGACACCATTCCTTACTTATTTCACTAAATCGTTCATATGATTCATTCGGATCGTTCAAATTCACTACGAAACTCATACTTCCTTAAGAAATTTATAAACTAAACTTCTAATTCTTATTTCTTCGATTTCTCATGATTTCAACCATATGAAAATTATTCTTAACATCTTTTACTTATATTCTCATTAAGCTATGTTTTTCACATAGAAAACTTAAAGAAAAATTACTTAGAAGTTAGGTTTTGGATTACCTTTCTTCTTTAATCTTCCTCCATTGGACAAAGCTTGCACTCGGGCTAGCTTTTCCTCTTCCTTTCCCTCTTCATCCGACTTCTCTCTCTCTCTCTCTCTCTCTCTCTCTCAAGTGTTGGTGATTTTCAAAATCACCAACAAATGAGCTAAGGCTCTCTTTATATAGAAAACTAAGGCTAGGGGTAAAATAGTCTTTTTGCCCCAAAGTTACTATTCGCACCTCCTTGCTAAACCTCCTTACTATTCACAAAGCTTCTCTTGGAAGCTTCGTGCTTCCGGCTTGCGGAATTCGTCCGACAGTTCAAAAAATTACGATTCTCGGAATCCAAATATTTTTGGATATTTTGTCTTTCCTCTACAGATTAACTTTTACGCATTCTTTAGAAATTTAAAAAACTGAAAAACACTTTTTGATGTTAAGCGTTTTCCTTCACGTTTTCCCCCTAACGTAGTTAATGTAACAACCCGATATTTTCTAAATAAATAAATCAGAAATTTTGCGTATAAATTTTTTTTTATTTTAAAGATAAGGATTCGTACAAGATATTGTGTATATGTATTTATGTGATAAATAAAAATATATTTATTACATAAATGTTTACAAATAATTTTATTTTAGAATTATTAATTTTTATAAAGTATATTCCTATAATAATTAACTTATAGTAGAAATGTTTTTATTAATTATTTTCCATGAAAAATATAATTATATATTATTTAAATAATATATGAAATGATTTTGAGAATAATTATAATAATTATTTTATTATATGAATTTTAGTACAGATTATTAAGTTAATTATGTTACCTTAATGATTAAGGTTAAATATGGAAGAGTAAATTAGATATGGAATCCAAACCCTAATTTTGAATTTTTTTTTATCAATGGATGAGAATAATAATATAATAATATTATATTTTAATTTTTCAGTGCTATAAATATGTATTGTATGTACGTATTGAGGATGGTTGGTCAATTATGGTGTTTAATGTCAAAACCCTAGTTTTACTATAGGAAACCCTAATTTGAAAATCAATTGTGAGTTTAAAATTGTTATATAACTGTGTTATATTATTTATGTTGTGTATTAAATGATTAATTAGGTAAATCCTAATTAAAAAATTTAGAAACCCTAAATTATTAAAAATCCTAATTTTAAATGATAAACCCTAATTTGAAACTCAAATTAGAGTTCAAGATTGATTAGTAATTGTGTTAATGTGATTAATTAACAAGAATTGGAATTACAATTGTTAATTATGGAAACCCTAAATTTTTAAACCCTAATTACTAAACTAAAACCTTAATTTAGTAATTGGAAACCCTAATTATAATTTGGTAACCCTAATTATCAAAAGTATAAATCCTAATTGCTAATTTAACATGGTTAATTATAATTAGTGATTTTAAACCCTAAGGGTTTGCCAAATGACAATAATGCCATTAAACTGGAAAGCCAGTTGACCTTTTTATCCTTAGTTGCATTATTGAAGCTAGTATAGGTTTTGACAATAGGGGAAGTTGGTGACCAAATCCAACAACCCCATGTGATGAAAAATGGTAGCAATCAACCACTATGATCAGCCATACATGTATCTACCACTTCTATATATAGATTGAAAGAGAGAGAAAATCATTTTGCTAGCATATTTTGAACAAAACACTCAAACCTTTTCTCTCAACCCAAACCCACAAAATTTATAAGCTTTCCAGTTCCCAAGATCAGCCCCACGAAATCCCCTAACCAAATCAGTAGCCTTGAATCATCAATTGATCAAAGAAGGTATAACCCCTAGCCATGATTTCTGTCCATAAATCTGTTGTTATATGTTAGATTTTTTGTGTTAAATGTGTTGTTAGTAGTGTCTAATGATGATCTGGGTTGCTAGATGTTGAATCCATAACATCTAGAGGCTTGAATTTGAAGATTTGCAAAATCTGAAAAAAAAATTAAAATGTGGTCTAACAACGAATGTCAGTGGTCACAGATCTTTGGTCGTTTACGATTTTTGTTGTTTTTAAGTTGCTATGTGTCTTTAATCTGCAAAACGAATCAGAGTTATTTGATGACTAGGTTGGTACTTATTAACGGTCAAACGTCGTTGACCGGCATTGACTGAGCCTTTTCTGGGCAGCCCAGAAAGCCACGAACAGCGTCTGACAAGTTTTTCTATGGCTTTGATTTGTCAGTCCTAATGTTGTTTTAATGATTTATTGTATTACACATGTAGCCTGTTATATGTTATATGATTCTATGTCTTTAGATCGTGTAAATAATCAACAGGTAGATCGTAGCAAGTGGTCAAAGTAGGCCACTCGCACTGATTTGTATTTCTGGGAATTTCCAGAAACGTGAAGCTTATTTCTGACAGGGTTTGACCAGTTTGTATATACTAGATCTGTTGTTCTTTTAGTGATGTTTTGTGATGGATCTCTTTAGTTACATGTTGGCTAGAATCTGTAATCGTTATATCACAATAACATCAAAAGGATTTCTAGTAATGGAAGCCCAAACATGCATGCTTGAACTGTTCTTCATTTTTAGGCAACCCAGAAATGAAGAACAGCCTCTGACAGCTACTGTAGGCCCTTAGATCTCTTTGGTTATGCATTATTTGACTATGTTTGTTGTTGGGTCTTGTAGTGGTACATTTGTACTACATGATGTAATCAACAACGAGTCCAGAAACACTTTTTGTGATGAATGATTGATGGTCAAACATGGTCCCTCGAAACTGTGTATGAAGATCTGGGTTTATATAAAGAACACGAAGAACACCTATAGCGACGGTTCTGTCACTATAGGCAATCTTTAGTGACAGTTTTATTCAAATTAATTAAATTAATTTCTAAAAATCATTTAAAAATAGTAATTAATTTCCAAAAATTACAAAAATTATTTTAAAAATAATTTTAAGTTATAAAAATTAACTTTTAAAAATTTGACATATTTTTCATAAATATTACAATTTATTTAAATATTATTGATAATTAATTTATTTATTAAATGCATTAAATAAATTAATTAAAAATGATTTTATTATATTAAAAATTATTTTAAATGATAATAAGTTATCTAAAAATATTTTAAGTTATAAAATATAACTTTTAATATTTTAAAGAAAATTTCATTAATTATTTAATATTAATGATATTAGATTTATTTAACAATTAAATTAAATAAATTAATTAAAAATAATTTTTATATTAGAAAAATCATTTTAAATGAAAATAAAGAGTTTATTAATATTTTAAGTTATAAAATATAACTTTTAATATTTAAAGGTAGATTTCATTAATTAATTATTATTAATGATATTAAAGTTATTTACTAATTATATTAAATAATTTAGTTTAAAAATGAATTTAATATTATATAAATCATTTTAAATAAAAATAAAGTGTTTAAAGATATTTTAAGTTATAAAATATAACTTTTAATATTTAAAGGATAATTTTATTAATAATTTAATATTAATTTAATATTAATGATATTAAATTTATTTAATAATTATATTAAATAAATAGTTTTATTAATTTAAAAATCATTTAAAAAGGGTATAAATGAATTAAAAATATTTTAAGTTATAGTTAATGACTTTTAATATTTTGATAAATAGTATATTAATAATTAAATATTAATGGTAATTATTTAAAAATAATTTTAATTATTTTAAAAATCATTTAAGGGTAATATTAATACTTTAAAAATAATTTAAGTTATTATAAATAACTTTAATATTTTAGAAATGGTTTCATTAATAGTTTAATATTAATTAAATATTAATGATAAAAGAATTGTTTAATATTTAAATCATTTAATAATGATTCCGATGTTTGTAAATTCATGATAAAATATAAATGATTAAAAATTATTATAAGTCATTTAAAAATAATATGACTGAGACTTACAGATATTGAGTTACAGGATAGAGTCTTAGACTTGATAATTACCCGATAAAGCCGTCGGTACACCGACATGTTTCAGAAATTGATCTGGACTTAGATAACTTGATTAGATATGTGTTTATTTGTGATTCAATGGTTTTTAAAACATGTGCCAAGGTGATTAGGGTATGTGCTGACTGCAATTAGTAGTGTTATGTGTTGAGATATGTTATTCTAATTAGTAAAATGATCTTATTACTGATAGGTTGATATACATAAGCTAAATCTAAATTACAAATTGTAAGCAGCGTATCAGGCAAGTATCTTACCTTTGCATTTTCTTTATGCAATGGACAAGAGTAAGAATATTTTAGAATTATATTATTACCGTACAGATTATTAACCCTATTGTTATATATATTATATACGCTCATTGATTATCAACATGTTAGTATATGGTAATTCAGATATATATTCTGTTCGTTAATTTTTATAATTGGTTATATAAGTGTCCTCAATTGGATAATTATTGTATTTAATCACATGTAAATACACCTTTGTTAATTACCCATATATATATATTGAATTATAGATTATTGTTGAACAAGATAAAACCTTTGGTTTGGAACCCCGACAAGTATGAACATCCCGTACACGGGAAAACTTTTTATGCACCCAAGGTGGATAGAGTGAACGATAACATCGTTCTTGTATGTAGTATTAATCAATACAGGGTACAACGGGCTGATCACCCTCGTGCCCGTAAGTAATGACGGTTTACAGATGAAGTTCTGTTTAACCTATTCGAAAATTGAAAACAATATTCATAGTATGTCACCTTAACTCTAATTATAGTCATTACATAATTTCAAAAATTTGAAAGAGGGTTGTTATGTTATTATTATCGGTTTAGATTACTTCACAACTATTGATTTGTTGTAGAAGAGTAGTATAAAAAAACATTTAGATTCTTTCTGCTTATATATATATATATATATATGCTATTATTTGCTGGGCACTTAAATGCTCATCCTTGCTTAATTTAAATATTTTCAGCTAAGTGTGAAGAACTAGAAGGCTCATGCAGAAACAAAGGAAAAGGAAAGCTAACCAAATAAGATTTGTGGTATTCTATGTAATAGTTAGATATTATTAAGACAATGATATATATTATCTATCATGTTATGTAAGGAATGTAGTAAAGGTTACGTACTTGGGAGCTAGACTCTGATAATTATGTAAATTAAGTTTAATATTTATATTATTGTTATTATTATTAGTATTATTCCGCTCATAGAAATGGTATCGTGAATCACCGAGTTTGGGTTTCAAATACCTGAATTTGGGGGTTTTACTGTTAAACGAATGAAAAGTACATAACAATACTTTTCGTCATTTTTATTTCGTCTGATTTCTACACTTTTTTTGAGAAAAACTTTTATCGGTTTACTTCACTTTTCACGATATATTATCAAATCTTTCGACGAAATGTCATTTTGACATACCGAACTCTCGGAAAGGCTTAGGTTATTCAAACTCTAACCCTTAGGTTTCGTCAGGAGAATAGTGCGTATTTCGTCTTTTTTCTCGAAAATAATTTTGTTCCCAAAAAATTTTTATTTTTGTCTTGAAAATTCTTACTCATTCAGTCTAACTCGTAGCCAGAATCCTCCCGTATTATAATCATCCTAGGTTCTAGAATGATTAATAAACACATAGCACAGAATATTATTAATAAAAATTCTATTTATTAATAACTAATTCTTTAAACTTAAATTCTGGACAATCCGATTTTCTGGGTTGTCACATTTCTAGTCTTCTCTTAGTCTCATGATCTCATACGTATGTCGTCACATAACACGAAAATTAGTTTCTAATACACTATGACATTAAAGAACATAGTTTAAAATTACATTTTGACTTAAAGTTATAAATACTTATTCAATATCGAATTCTTTCATTAACATGCTTATTGACACATGAATACTGCACTGATCTTGTATTGCAGGTTATGGTAACAATATAGGCATGCAAACACCTTCAAACTAACAGTAGAAAATAGATCTCACTGCAGGGTGGCGTGGCCCCGCTGCTCCTGGTGCAAACTAAGACATGGCTGCTCCTGCAGAAAGCTAGTGTACACCCGACTTGCCCATATATGAATAATCATACAAAACACACATGTTAGTAGGTGGATAACTAAGTTTGACCCTACATCATAACATTAACATAGGTCATTATCCATTCTCATTTAATTAAGACTTTAAGTGTTCAATTCACAATTTCTCTTACCTTTAGCCGTTGTACACATGCTATGTGGTCAATAGATCTCAACTATACATGTTTACATTAGTTAAATCATGTATTTCAAGTTATGAAGTTCTACTTCATTCATGATTGTTCTAAACTACATTTAACTAGTTTCACAATACATATGACTAACTAGGAATTCATGTTAACCATGTTTACATGCTTGACACACCTAATAATGATGTCACATACTAGAATACTTGTAACGTAGTTATTGACAAAACTAGTTTTCAAGGTTTCTTGTGAAAATATCATGTTAAGCCACCAAGCATTCAAAGCCACTCCACTAACTATACATCATACTCTCATGTATACATGTTAAACCACATAAGCATGCTCACAAGTTCTTAATTCAATGTGTATATAGTGTATCAAGTTTTTTTTAAAACTTTAAGTTTCCATTAGTAAAACTTATTTAAGTATGCAAGATAAGTCTGCATAGTCTAAATCATGCTTTCATAATCACATAATAGATCACATAAGCATGTTTTGAAGTTTAAAGCTTAGTGTATGCATAGTTTATGTACACATAGCTAGTATAGTCTTTCACTTGCATTTTCCTTTAAACCATACTTAAATAGTCTATGTCATCTCCAACAATACAAACTAACATATTGATTCACATGTCAAGGCATATCAAAACTTAATACATTTGCATAAGAAGTCAGAACATGTATTACACCATGTTTATCAAACTAGTTTTCAAATCTTTAAGTTTTCTTTGAATGTTCATACTAAAACAAAATAACATGGCTTACTATATACATAGCAACCTCATTCCAAATGTTAAGATTATTTATATGCATATTATAACCAAAGTAGACTGCTCAGAATGGGACAAGATCAACAAATTAGTATCCATGACTAGCAGCTGACGCGGCCGCGCGGTCGTGTACTATAGAAGTGGCGCGGTCACGCCTCCTCGAGCAGAACAAAAAAATGATGGCTCTGCTTCTGCAGAGCCTCAACATAACCAATGTTAAACCTGTAACCAGACCAACTACAATGCTCCTAAACATGCATACAAGCTCAGATAACATAATGGCATGCTACTCCATACTAATTAACAGAGAATTCAAGCAATTAGTAGAATTTGACAAAACTCAAAATGAAGAACACAAAAATAGAATTTATACCTCTTTAAAGCTTAAATTGATTTGTCAATGCACTAATTATACTCCCTCAATGATCAGCAGCTCTCACTCTCTATATGCAACTTATCAGCGAAATTCTAGCAACTGAGAAATGAAGAATTTGGCTGCCATTTATAGAGAAATGGTTGCCCAGTTCATAGCTTTGTTCTATGGTTTGAATCAATGGAAAATGGAAGGAAACAATGGGTATAAAGGAGTTAGCCAACTGCCAACCTTCTTAGCCATCATCACTGCTAAGCTAGCCTCCAACTGCCGACTCATGTTTGTGTATTTAGAGTGAAGCTACTGTGCAGCACTATTTGGATAACTGAGGTGTTTTAAATCTCAATGTCGACGTCGAAAATTTTATTTGTCCCTCTTATGTTCTTGTCTTTTGGTGTTCTCATGTTAGGTGAGATTTGTTTGAAAAAATAAGTTCTAAAAAGGTCTGACATGTATATGTCGACGATTGGACTATAAGAGTCGCCAGTTGGTATTTTTAAATGGTTTCACCAACTGAACCGAGAAAAAATTTGCACATTGACCTAGTGATGTGACACTATTTAATTGGTCTGTGAAACCGAGATTCGTTAGGGTTCGGGAGCTTGATTATGCGTAGGGAAGGTGTTAGGCACCCCCCGATATTCGTGTTACCACGGTGACCGCCACTTTTTAATTAAACTGTTATATGAATATGTGTGTGTGTGTGTGTGTGTCAATGTGCAGTTATCTGGAAGTAGTGTTATGCCTCGTTTGCACCTATGTACAATGGGTTTAAATTTTTTGTATAAAAGTTCAATTTTAACAAGATATAACAATGACGTTTCATAAAAAGAGGATTTTTCAAACCCTTATGCTCAATAGTAATTGAGGTCTTTGATACTTTCATTTTATTATGTGTTCAGCTTAATTACTTTTATTTTCGAGATGCGAAGTATCTTCGAGAAAATAAGATAAAAAAAAAGTAGTGTTGAATTCCTTGTGGGCATGAGAATTATCTAAGGACATTCAAACACCGTGAATAATTTACAAGCCATGTACAACTGAAAATGTCCATCACAGGAATCGAATCTAGATTCAGGAGTCTGAATCTGTGATCACATGATTCCTAGGCTCACATGATGTAGCAATTTATATGAACACTGTAAACAGTTATATATATAAAAGCTGTAAATATATATATATATATATATATATATATATATATATATATATATATATATATTGTGACAACCCCAAAATAGGTTCATTCCATCCAACCTATTCTGATTCGCCAAATACATGGTACAGAAAACAACTATAACTTTATTACAACAATTGTCGTGCAAAATACAACAACACATATGCTGTGAGTTTGGATACAAATATATACCAAATGTGACTCATGTTCCAACCGTGGACATCACCTCACAATAACACCTTACATAAAGGTATAGTCAAAAACTGTTTTAGAAATTAGAATCTTTGGGAAGTGCTCAAGGAAACCTTCGTACATGGGAGGCCACGCATCTAGATTATGATAGATATCATATGGCCACAGAATTATCCTTGGTTGACCCAATAGACCCCAAAGAAAAACGAGAAGATTACTATCATATTCTTCCCAATGGTGAGTCTTCTCTTGACTTATCATTATCTCCACTGTCTCTAATTGAGAATTATACTTCAAACAAACACCTAGATTATATAGGTAGTGCCCATAGATATACTCAGCAAGTGGATGAGCACAACCCTGTCTTATGATGACACGAGGTTGTATGTCATTAGACATCTTGTATGATAGTAACAAAACACCCTTCCAACGTTGGGTACCCTTACCCTATTGGATTCACCAAATATAACTACTAAATGAACTTTTCTATACTGCTTCGGGAGAACATCCACAGCTAGAGACCACCGTTCTATTTCCCCGTTACCCTCGCTCGACCCAGCTACACTCTTATTACCTGAAAAGAATTGTGAAGCAAAAGGGTGAGCACAACTAGCTCAGTAAAGAATATCATGACTAAAGATAATTAAATTATCAATAGCCTTCATCAATAATAAATCAGAGATTTAGAATATATGGTAAATGATAAAAATTTCAACCATAGTTGCAGCGGAACGAGCAATCCATTAGAAGAGTCAAATAGACTATAAAGTCTATTATTTTCTCCATGTTAAAAATCCACCAACAATGTTTTATCCCTGTAACATCAATCAACAATTCTGGTTCACAATCATATGAATAACTCATAATCATAACTGTAGTTCTAAATTCCTCTTCTCATCTAGGACGAAGATAATTTTCATCACCTGAAACATCAAACATCATGGTTATACCAAATCACAGTTCCTGTTCATAATCATACTAATAACTTCATCTTTGCACTACGGGGCAAAGATATTCATCAACAAGTCATCTTTGCACTACAGGCCAAAGATATTCGTCAACAGTTCATCTTTGCATTACTGGCCAAAGATATTCAATAACAGGTCATCTTTGCACTACGGGCCAAAGATATTCATTAACAGACCATCTTTGCACTACAGGCCAAAGATATTCATCTACAATTCATCTTTGCACTACAGGCCAAAGATATTCCTCAACAATTCATATTTGCACTACATGCCAAATATATTAATACCTCAAAGAATATATAATCATTTAAGAATTTATATAAACAATAATTATAACCATGTTGATCATTTCACCTTTGCACTTAAGCTAAAGATATTCAATTATAAATTCAATGGTCATGATCATACCAGTCAACAATTCAACTTTGCACTACTGGCCAAAGAGAACCCATAGTCATGATCATACCAAAAATCTACCCATCTTTACACTCAAGTCAAAGAGAAATATCATCATTAGGGTTATAAAAATGTTATATATGATAATAAAATCAATATAATCAACATATAGATTTAATCTCAAGAGTAATATTCATAAATCAACTATAATTTGGTTAGAAAAAGAAACCAATTTTGTCGTGAATAGTAACTCGTGAATAGTAACTCGTGAATAGTAACTCGTGAATAGTAACCTCGACTCAAAAAGGTAGAAATTCCACAATAAAATCTATACCAATATTTCGGTATAATGATATTGAAAGAATAACATTTTTTAAGCTTATAAACAATTTATTTAAATTGTTTACACTTTACTAATTAATGCATTTAATCATCATAAAATGTAAACTCTTAAGATTTCATCATCAATAGCCAAAACCCTCATCAAAAATCTGCATATACCTCATATAGGATTCTCAAGCCATAAAATCCTATTTTCTAATTTTCTTACTTCACATAACATATTTAATTTATTTTCTCATAACTTGTCCATTTTCATGAAAAATACCAAATCAGTTCCAAAAATATTTCTTTTCTGGGATTTATCAGAATATAGTCCCATATTGAACATATATTTTTCTCAGAATTTTTAAAAGTCATTTACTATTTTTCATATGGTCAAAACAGCCGAATATTTAGACATTTATCAAAAATTGTACTTTTGTCCAAAAATTCTGAAATTAACAGAGTATACTTCCATCATATACATGTACTCCCAATAAAAATTTCATCAATTTTGGAGTTAACCACAAGAAATTATAAGCAGTTACTTTTAAAATAGTTTTTTCTCATAAAATTCATAACTCTCAATCTATACATCCAAAAATCACCATTTTTGGACACAATCAATAAAACTCATCAAAATATCATTTCAAATTTTTCCATAATTTTTGAAGATCAGAAAAATTACGAAACTGAAAATCATAACAACCCTTAAAATCCATTACTATCCCTTACCTCAAAAGAGCAGTACTTCTGACTGGATATCGGATATGATGCTGAAGGAAACTTGCACTAATGAATAGCAACTCACCAAGTATCTAAAAACTCACAAAATATACTTCATAATATAGAGAGAGAAAGAGAGAAAGCTTATGTTTCTGGTGTGATTTTCAATTCTAACTTAGCCCTCTATTTATAGGAAAATTTTGGTAGGTTTGACCTGCAACCTGATGGCTTTACCTGCTACTATTCCCACCCACCACATTTGAAATATAATTCAGTACATTTCTTCACCAACCACAAGTGGGGCCCACCAATTCTAGAATTTTCCACCAAAAATGATTTATAACCTGATTTCCGAATCAGCCACCTCTTAAAATTCATAACAAATCATACGTTCATTTTTAACGGTTCAAAATTTATGGACATATACTCAACTTATATATGTATAACATATCCAAAAATTACCACGATCCAACGGTCGGATTAAAAATTATAACCCCCGCAAAATATCTCAAAAACCCTAATTTTTAATACCTCCATTCCGACAAAAATACTGATAAAAACCTCAACATTAACTCCTTCATTTTTAACCACAAAAATATATCCCTCATTTATATCCACATAATATAAATATTTCCTTATCATATGAATCAATAATTAATTATTCACAAATAATATTACAGAATCACATTTATGACAACCAGGCCGTTCCCAGGAAAGAGGGGGCTTTCCAATAAGAATTTCTCCTTACTGGCACGCAATTAGATGACCAAACCTCTCCTTAGACAGAACTTTCTAGACATTGACAATAATGTTATCTAATAATATTATTCAAATAATATGAATTATTGATCTGATAAAGGAAAATACTGTGCAGCAACAATTATTGAAACAACAATAATATAAAATATCAACGCAACAATTATTAAATCAATAAAATAAAATATTGAACAGTAACTACTGTAACAATTATTGAGTAGTGCCTTCTTACGTAAGAATCAATAATTTCAAAAATACTATGCAATACCGTGTGCTACTGTGCAATAACGCGTATTACTGTATTTTAACCACCGGGTATTCCAACAGTGTTAACGGTAACAACTACGCCGTTATTTGTAAAAACTCAAATTTGTCGTTTTCCTTCACCCGACAGTTATTCGTTATGGGGCCCACAAATAGCTGCGCCGTCGTACGAATATTCTCCGACAGAAAGAATATTCCACGACCAAACGAATATTCCCCGACAACAATGATTATTTTATAACCACTTGCTTATTTTGAAAAAAAATCATATTTCACTCATAACTTTAAACTTTTATCAATTTAACCATTTACTGAATAGTAATTATAAGAAAAAATTGAATACTTTTATTTCATAAAATTCGGGGTCTTACATATATATATATATATATATATATATATATATATATATATATATATATATATATATATATATATATACATACAGACAATCAACCACCACAAAGCACCTCCATGGGGGATTGAAAATATAAATAAAGCAGTAAAAACTAATCAACCGCCACAAAGTAAACTCCAGGCGGGACTAAATATAAAGAAAGCAGTAAGAGGCCATGAAGTGAACTCCAGGCCTGACAGAAATGTAAATATATATATATATATATATATATATATATATATATATATATATATATATACGGTCCGGATCTTAAGCGCACCCCTTATTCAACTCACCCGAGCTCGCCCCTTTTTAGCGACGGACCCGACGACGGTTCGGTCATACAACCGTCATCTATACTTTTAGCGACGCTATATGTTGTCCGTCGCTAAAAGTATAGACGATGGTTGTATGACCGAACCGTCGCCGGGTCCGTCGCTAAAGGGGGGTGAGCTCGAGTGAATTGGATAAGGGGTGAACTTAAGATCCGGACTATATATATATATATATATATATATATATATATATATATATATATATATATATATATATATATAAGCGGTAAACGCACCGGATGTTATATCCAGCCTCAATCTGTAATACTCGAGAATTTCTACGTCTTATTAAATGAAAATATTAATAGAAATGAATATTTATTTGAATATAAATGGTTTTGTGTTATGAGATGAGTTAACTCAATTATATTAAATAATTGAATAATCAGAAATTCATGGGGTTGCTATGAACTTGTTGAAAGCCTTGTGTGGCACAGTTATGGGAACTATTAATGATGATATTAATCGACGAAGGAATTATCAAGTGAACAATTAATGAATATTAATTGTTAATTGTTATTGTAGAATATTAATTAATTGTTAATGGTGATTGATTAATGATATGTGATTATTAATTGTCATTGTGAATAAAGTAAATTGCATTACTAGAATTGTATTATTTATTTAATTGATGTGTGTAAGACATGTGATATTATATAGTTCTTATATTAAAAAGAAAATGTTGTGTAACATATTAATATATATAAACTATATAATAAAGTGTAAGGAATTATAAGTTACATAAACAATTGTTTATGTGACAATAAGTATGTGGGAAACATTAAAATATGTACTCTGTCAAAGAATTGCCAATTTATTCCAATAAGTGAGTTTAACTGGAATAATGAAGTTTTAAAAAGATATTAAATTAATAGTGGTCAATTAAATGGAGTCTATACCTGCTTTAAATAATAATTAGACTGGACTAATGTACATGGATTATATGATGTGAGTACATAAATAATCCCTAATTTTCCATTGTGTAGTAGCGTTAACACATTAAAATTACATTTTGAGAGTATAAGAAAACAAACTAAGCTTTATAAATACGTTGCTGGATTTAAAATATGTGTCCCATATTAAATGTCCCAACAGTGCCCAAATAGTAGCCTATGTCTTCATTACGTGAAATCAAGTAGCTACAAATCCATGGTGATGATGGCTATGGATTGGCAGTTGGCCAACTCTCTTCTACCCATTGTTCTGTTTCAATTTCCACTAAATCAAACCATGGTGCAAGACCATTACCTGGACAACCAATTCTCTATATAAAGGACCCTCCTCTTCTCATTCTCAGTT
The DNA here is from genome assembly GCA_016801055.1 of Panax notoginseng. Classification (NCBI taxonomy): domain Eukaryota; kingdom Viridiplantae; phylum Streptophyta; class Magnoliopsida; order Apiales; family Araliaceae; genus Panax; species Panax notoginseng. Next base: position 39,227,539 of record CM029015.1, on the reverse strand, counting down.
GCTTAAAAATTTATCTGATAAGTGTAGGAAGAGAGGGAGTGTTGCTTAGCATTGAGAGGGCTTACTTAGTGCATTGGGGAAATCCATTAAGACTTCAAGAGGTATAAAATTTTGTCCTTAGTTAAGTTTTGTCAAATCTTGCAATCCTCATGAAATCTCTGTTAATTGATGTAGAATAGCATGTCATTGTGTTATATGGGTTTGTTTGCATGTCTAAGAGTTGTATAATGGTTATGAACTCAGGTTTGATGTTGATTATGTTGGAACTCTGCACAAACAGAGTTCTTATTTTTCGTTCTGATCGAAGTGGCGCAGCCGCGCCACTTCTATAGTACTTGACAGTGCGGTCGCGCTGGCTGCCAGTCTTGAGTACTGATTTTTGTGATTATGTCTTGGTCTGAGTATGCTATGTTAATTAGTTCATGCATATAAATAACCTGCACATATGGACTGAGATTTCTATACATATAGTATCCATGTGTTAATAAGTATGTTGTTGATAGGATCCTACGATGATTAAGTGTTTATGTAACAACCCGATATTTTCTATATAATTAAATCAGAAATTTTGCGTATAATTTTTTTTTAAAGATGAGGATTTGTACAAGATATGGTGTATATGTATTTATGTGATAAATAAAAATATATTTATTACATGAATGTTTACAAATAATTTTATTTTAGAATTACTAATTATTATAAAGTATATTCTTATAATAATTAATTTTATAGTAGAAAGGTTTTTATTAATTATTTTCTATGAAAATATAGTTATATATTATTTAAATAATATATAAAATGATTTTCTTAGAATAATTATAATAATTATTTTATTATATGAATTTTTGTACAGATTATTAAGTTAATTATTTTACCTTAATTATTAAGGTTAAATATGGAAAAATAAATCAGATATGAAATTCAAAACCCTAATTTTGGATTTTGATCAAGACATGAGAATAATAATATAATATTAATTATATTTTGATTTTTTAATGCTATAAATATGTACTGTATGTATGTGGACTGACAATGGTTGGTCAATTATGGTGTATTATGTCAAACCCTAGTTTTACTGTACTAAACCCTAATTTGAGATCCAAATTAGAGTACAAGATTGTTTTATAATCGTGTTATGTGATTTATGACCATTATTATAAATATTAACATTAATTAGAAAAAAAAACTCTAATTGTAGATTAAAACCATAAGTTGAAACCTAAACTGGAGTTAGTGATCAGTCAGAAATTGTGTAAATGTGTTAATGTTATTAATTATCAAGTGTCAGAATTATAATTGTTAATTAGGGAAAACCTAATTAGTAATTTAAAACCCTAATAACTAGAACCCTAATTATAAACCCTAATTGTGATTTGATAACCCTAATTATCAAAATTGTAAACCCTAATTGCTATAATTAGCAAGGTTAATTATATTAGCGATATTAAACCCCAATGTTTCTGTATAAAGTAATTAGAAACCTAATCTAATTAACAATTCCTAATTTTCTATTGTTAGAAACTAATTTGATTTTTTTTATTTTATTTTAAACCCTACAAGAAAACCTAGACATTCATTTTATGTTAACCCTTAGGGTTAAACCCTAAGGGTCAAACCCTAAAGGTTTGCCAAGATTACAAGAATGCCATTAAATTTATGAGAAAAATAACCAAAATACCCCTCTTGTATTATTGAATTTTGCCAAGTGTTAGAGTTGTTGGAGTTGGTGAACCACTTGGTTGACATTGTGACTTAATTTTTGCCAGCAATTAGCCTCAATTATCAGCCATACATGCATCTAACATTTGTATATAAGGATTGAGAGAGAGAAAATGTCATTTGTTAGGCCATTTTGCTCAAACACCCAACCAATCCTTTCTCTCACTAAAACCCAAGAAATTATATAGTTTATAAGTCACAAAATCAAGCCCCACGAATTTCATAACAACATCAGTAGTATAGAATCAAAGATTTTTCATAGAAGGTATAAACCCTTGCTTGAAAATCTGACTTTTGATCTGTTGTTAGATGTTATGTTTTAGTGTTTAAACATGTTATATGTAGGCTATTTTAGTTATCTGGGTTGGCACATGGTAGATCCATAACATCTAGGTACTCAAAATTAATGATTTTCAAAATCTGAAAAATTTTGTTTTTGTGTCTGACAGTCAAATGTCAGACCCCATAGATCTTTGGTTGTTAAGTGTTTTTGTTGTTTAAAAGTTTAAATATGTAGTCTGACATGTAGTCTTTGATCTGGAACAAGAATCAGACTTAGATCTGGTCTATATTGCAAAATATTATTAGTCAAAAGTCGTTGACCGACCATGACTGGACAAAATCTGGGTAACCCAGGTCTTGCCCAGAAATGGTCTGACAAGGATTTTGACGCATCTGATCTCGTAACTTATTATTGATTTGTGTTTGTTGTTGTGATATGGTTATTGTATGATAGTTATACTACATGGTTAAGTTCTTAGATCGTTTTTATCACAATCATGCTGGAATTGGGGAATGGTCAAACCAGGCAGAAAGTCCACGGATGAGCTTTCTGGGTAACCCTGAAAGTTCATGAGCGTGGATTCTGACATGGTTTGACCGGACCTGTTTTGGCTATTTTGTTGTTATGATGATTGGATGTAATAAATCTGTTCATGTGTATATTGTCTACACACTAGAAGCTTTAAATCACTAAAATATTACACGAGAAACAAGTAGTGGAAGCCCAAAGTAGGCTAGTCAAACTATTTTTCATTTCTGGGTAACCCAGAAAATGAAGAACAGCTCTAACAGCCACTTTAGAGGCTTAGATCACTTTGGTTATGCATGATATTATCCTATTTATTGTTGTATCTTGTAGTCTTGCATTAGCACTACACAATATGATTAACAAAATTCTCAGAAACACATCACACACTAAATTATGATTGGTCAAACTAAGCCACTCGAAAACTGGCATGAATGTTCTTGGTTTAGCCAAGAACACGAAAAACACCTATAGCGACGGTCATGTCGCTATAGGCAATCTTTAGCAACAGACAGTATTTTAATTTCTGAAAATTAATTATTTTAATTAAATAAATAGAAAAAAAATAGTTTTTAATTATTAAAAATACCAAATAAATTATTAAAATTTATTTTAAATTCTGAAAATTAGTTTTTAATTATTTTAAGTATATTTCATAAATATTTAATATTTTTGAAATTTTATTAGTATTTAATTTATTTAATCATAATATTAAATAAATTAGTTAAAAATAATTTTAATACTTAAAAAATCATTTAAAATTATATTATGATATAAGAAAATATTTTAAGTTATTTTTAATGACTTTAATATTTTGTGATAAATTTCATTAATAAATTAATATTAATGATCATTAAGTTATTTACTAAATGAATTAAATAAATTAATTAAAAATAATTTTATTATATTAAAAATTATTTTAAATAATAATAAGGTATTTAAGAATATTTTAAGTTGTAAAATATAACTTTTAATATTTAAAGGTAAATTTTATTAATTAATTATTATTAATGATATTAAAGTTATTTAATAATTATATTAAATAATAAGTTTAATAATGATTTTAATATTATAAAAATTATTTTAAATAAAAATAAAGTGTTTAAATATATTTTAAGTTATAAAATATAACTTTTAATATTTAAAGGATAATTTTATTAATAATTTAATATTAATGATTATTAATTTATTATTAATGATATTAAATTTATTTAATAATAAATAGTTTAAAAATAGTTTTATTAATTTAAAAATCATTTAAAAAGGATATAAATGAATTAAAAATATTTTAAGTTATAATTAATGACTTTTAATATTTTGTTAAATAATACATTAATGCTTTAATATTAATGGTAATTATTTAAAAATGATTTTAAATGTTTTAAAAATTATTTAAGGGTAATATTAATACTTTAAAAATATTTTGAGTTATTATAAATAACTTTAATATTTTGGCAATAGTTTCATTAATAGTTTAATATTAATTAAATATTAATGATAACAGAATTGTTTAATATTTAAATCATTTAATAATGATTCCGATGTTTGAAAATTCATGATAAATTATAATAAATATTTAAAAATTATTATAAGTCATTTAAAAATAATATGACTGATAATTATAGTTATTGAGCTACAGGATAGTCCTAGACTCGATAATTACCTGATAAAACTATCGGTACACCGACATGTTTCAAAAATTGATCTGGACTTAGATAATTTTATTTGGTAAGTGTTTATTTGTGATTCAATGGTTGTTAAACATATATGATAATGTGATTAGGTAATGTGCTTACTGCAATAAGCAGTGCTATGTGTTATAATATGTTATTCTAATCAGTAAAATGATCTTATTACTGATAGGTATTATATAAAAGATAAAACAAAGTTGCAAATTGTAAGCAGCGTACCAGGCAAGTATCTTACCTTTGCATTTTCTTTATGCAATGGACATGAGTAAGAATATTTATGAATTACAGTATTACTGTACAGATTATTAACTTTATATTATATACGCTCGTTGATTATCAACATGTTGGTATATGGTAATTTAGATATATATATTGTGTTCGTAAATTTCTATAAATGGTTATACAAGTGTCCCTACTTGAATAATCATTGTATGTAATCACATGTTGATACATCTTTGTCAATTACCCGTATATATATATATATATATATATATATATATATATATATATAGAGTCCGGATCCAGTCCGGGATCCCGGACTCTATAAAATCCGGACCTTTATTTTTTATTTTTTTTTTTGCTTTTTTTTTTTTTGAAACAACTAAAAAAAAAAAAAAAAAATTTATGGAATTGAAATTTTTTCATAATAAAGTGTTTTGGGCGTGATTTGGGTACGTATAACAAAATATGGTGGTACAGTCTGTGCAGACTGTACCACCACTTTTTGGTATAGGTATTCAAAACACACCCAAAACATTATATTATGAAAAAATTTCAGTTCCATAAAATATTAAATATTTTTTTTTAGTTGTTTTGAAAAAAAAAAGTAAAAAAAAAAAAAAAAAAAAAGGTCCGGATTTTAAGAAAATCCGGACTCCCGGACCGGATCCGGTGTGTGTATATATATATATATATATATATATATATATATATATATATATATATATATATATATGTTGAATTATAGATTATTGTTGAACAAGATAAAACCTTTGATTTGGAACCCAGACAAGTATGAACGTCCCTTACACGGGAAAAACTTTTTATGCTCTTGCATGTAGTATTAATCAATACAGGGTACAACAGGCTGATCACCCCCGTGCCCGTAAGTTATGAAGATTTACAGATAAAGTTCTGTTTAACCTTTTCGAAAATTGAAAACAATGTTCATAGCATGTCACATAAACCCTATTTATAATCAGTACGTAATTTCAAAAATTTGATAGAGAGTTGTTATGTTATTATTATCAGATAAGATTACTTCACAACTATTGACCTGTTGTAGAAGGATAGTACAAAAAAAATATTTAAATTCTTTCAGCTTATATATATAATTGCTATCACTTGTTGGGCACTCAAATGCTCATCCTTGCTTAATTTAAATACTTTCATCTAAGTGTGAACAATCTGAAGGCTCTGCTAAGAACAAAGGAAAGGAAAAAGTTGCTGAATGAATGAAAAGTTATCTGATGTAATAACTGATATAATTAAGATAATGATATATATTATCTATCATGTATTGTAATGAATGATTAAAGGTCTCGTACCTGAGAATTAGACTCTGATGATATGTAAATTAAGTTGATCTTTATATTATTGTTATTATTATTAGTATTATTTCGCTCATAAAAATGGTATCGTGAAGCACCGAGTTCAGGTTTTAAGTACTCGGATTTGGGAGCTTTACAGGTTGGTATCAGAGCTTAGGGTTAAAAACCTTAGGTTAGAACAGAGAAAAAAGTTAAAAATATAAATAACTCATATAGAGTTTAAAAAAGAGATGAATTGAATAAATTAATCGTCAAACAAAATAAAAGATAACTTATATAAAACTATTATTTGATATGTGTATATACAATATGCAAATCAGGATAATTTATGTGTGTAGATGTCTAGTGAAAAAGGCTTGTTATATACTTATAGCATGAAGAAGGATCAAATCCATACACCCGAGCTGATATCGAAGCCAATAACTGAAATAGAGGCTCAAAATGAAAACAACTCAGACGAGGTGGTTATTATAGAAAATATAATATCAGATCCGGAGATGGTGGAGCTGACAGATAGTGATTCGGACACTAAAGTTGAAGTTGATCAAGCATCAACGGAGGTGCAGGATCTGAGGAACAAGGTTTCTTCTCTGGAAAGGTTGTGGGAGATAGAGAAGCTACTAAATAATCAATTGCGTCAGGCGTTAATAGAAATAATGGAAGAACAAGATAAGCTTAAAATCCAAATTGATCAGATGGGAGCCACAAGCAACACATCATGCAGCTCCGAATAAGAAAGGGAAAAGAAAAATAGAAGACCGTGACTTAGGAAAATCCGATAAGAAGAAAAAAAAATATGTTATCTTTGCGGTTATGAAGGACATACTACTCTGTATTGTCCCGACTATAAACCAGGTGCATGTTTTGTTTGTGGAATAGAAGGTCATCAGGCGAAAGGTTGTCCAAGGAAAAGGGCGTAACGAATAGGTATTATAGGTTTTGTGGTGTAGGTGTGTTTAATGTAATATATAGGATAAGTATGTCTATGTAATGTAATATTCTAAAACTTTTGTAATGATCAAGACTGTAAATCCCAATTTTTGTGGTCACAAAGGGATAGTTGATGTTTAAAGCGTTATGTGCTATGCTATGTAAAATATTCGTTGAATGAATATGAATCTATATTTGAGTAATGAAACAAGTTTAAAATATTAAATGTATGCGATAAGGTCTAGAATGTAAGTTAAATTTATGATTTTATTTAATCAGATAATACCGCCGAGACGTCGAACTCGAAATCAAAGGGCAGAAGAATCTGTCAACAACGCTGAGGGACAACAAGCAGACCCGATGTAGAACTTCGCAAATATGATAGCACAAGCTATGCAGCAAGGGATACCAGTCGCTGGGAATCAGCTGGACAATCGCTTGGTGAACTTTAAAGATTTTAAGGCTGTGGGATAGCCGAAATTTAAAGGTACCACCGACCCTGTTGAAGCCCAGACTTGGGTTAAAGAGATTGAAAAGACGTTCGTGATAGCTAGGGTAGTTGAGGGGCAAAAGACCGTTTTTGCCACCTATATGATGAAAGGTGAGACAAATTTTTGGTGGGAAGCGAATCAAGCGAGAGCTGGAGAAGGTGTAGTTACATGGGATAGGTTCAAAACACTGTTTTTCAAAAATTATTTTTCATCTAGTATGCAAGCTAAGATGGAGGTAAAATTTTTAGAATTGAAGCTTGAGAATATGACGGTGTCCGAATATGCTGCCAAATTTAATGAGTTAGCTAGGTTTGCCCCGCATCAAGTTGATACGGAGGCTATGAAAGCTAGAAGGTTTGAGCTGGGATTGAAACCATGGCTCTACAACAAAGGTGACAGTGTTGCAGATCCCTACATTTGCAACACTCATGGAGAAGGCGATTATAGCTGAGAAGGGAAGTGAGGTCATGAGCCTCTACAACAAGGAGAGGAAGAATAAGAGCAAGGTAGAAAGAGCTGGAAAGGTAGGAATTAATAGTGGGAGCAGAAGTGGAGATGGCAAGAGGAAGGGGAACTACTTTGGGAATGTGCAGGTGAAATAAGGTGTTAAGAAACCAGCAGTACAGTGCAAGACTTGAGGAAAGAACCACTCTGAAGAATGTCTGAAAGAGAAATTTGTTTGCTATAAGTGCGGGCAGGAGGGCCATATCTCTCCCAACTGCCCCAATCCAAGAATGAATAGTGGGTGTTTTCTATGCGGATCGACTGAGCACAAGGTGAAAGATTGTCCGAAGAGGAGGATGGAGGTAGGGAGTGTGAATACTGGCAAGGGTAGCAGAACTCTGGCAATCACGGGACCTACGTCATCAGGCAAGCCAACAAAATCAACAACAAGAGTCTACAATATGACTGTCCAGGCCATGTATTATTCGTATAACTTTTATTTAATTTTATATGATTTTCCTATATATACACTACTACAAAACAGTAAATAGACAACGCGAAAAAAATGTTGTGATTTCTTTCAGTAAAACGCCGTGGTTAAGGGTGTCAACCATTCAAAATACATCTCAATAATATCATTTGTTTACACAACGTTTTTAAAACGTTGTAGTTAAGCACATTATACGTTTTTTAAGAAAAAAACGATGTAAATTTGCTTTTCATAAATTAGCATATGCTTGAAAACATTGTAGAAGATATGATTCCACAACGTTTTCTGGCTAAAAATGTTGTAGTTTAATATATCAGACAACATTTAGACACATTTACACAACATTTTTAAAATGTTGTAAATTAAAAAAAAGAAAAAATTGTGATTCACCTACATTACCAATGCACCTGCAATATGCTAATGTCATGATATATAACTAAAAGGTCTAAATTCTCATTTAAATTTAAAACCAAAATGTATCAATCATTCAAAATACATCCCAATAATACCATTCGTTTACAGTTTCAAATTACTACATCCACAAATATATACCAAACTATCCATATATGCATCTCAAATTCACTTTTCAATATAAATTACTACTATCCATATATACTGTTGGATCATACCATCCCCTGCAAATAAATTTAAAAAAAGAAAAAAAAAAGAAAAAGAAGAAGAAACAAAGAAATGATTAAGAGAACAAATAAATTTATCTTAAATTGCACATCTTCATCACTTGAAGCATAATTAATGTTTTCCTCATCAGCAGCAATACTTCTTACTAAAGTTGTTGCAGCAACTGATGCATATATGCAGTAAAGAAGTTATCTATTAACTTTTCAAGCAAGCTCACATATTTCAACGTAGCACATGCAAATGTATATTCAGATGTACAGCAATAGTGCTTTGTAAAACAGCCCTGGTGTAGAATATCAGACGATTAAAATTTATATCCATGAAAAACAGTGACCTTAGAAACTAGAAACACATGACACAAAACAAACAGAAAACAGAGACTTTTGTTAGGGCAAAAAAAATAAAGCAGGTTTGTAAGTCTCGGTTAGATTGGGGGTATAACTATTTACTTTAACAAATAGTATAACAATATTTCCTAAAGATTATATATCTTTAAGATAACAACATATAAATCTGATTCAAGTTGACAACCCAGCGACTAAATAGTCATGAGATAAGAAAATACTAAGCAAAAAGGAAAATCATCTCTAATCTCTTAATAGAAATTAAAAATTAGTAACAGGCATAAAGACAGCTATGCAATGCAATGCATCTCATCTAAAGCATCATTCTTGAAATCACTTTAAAGGCAATCACATAGGCACCAAGGTCAGCATCAATGCTACAACTAAGGAAACTACCTCAGCTTGCCACACATTTTAGCAACAAGTAACATATATTCAGATTTTAGTAACATGAGTATGACTAATTGCAGGATTTTGCTTACCGGGGTACTAAATCAATGCTTGAACTCCTCCATTCTTATCAAACATGGCAATCTTTAGGACAGGCCCAAAAGCAGAGAAAACCTAAACATAAATGAAGATAATCATTTTATACCATGTGTAAAACATTCAAGGTCACTGCATATTGCATATTCTCAATTGAAGCAAGAAGAACATTACTCTCAGGCTCTAGCTTTTTTCCATCTAAACCCACACTGATCTGCAGTAACGACAAATGAATGTCATGCCAAAATTACCAGCACCATTATCCTCAGTAGTACTGGTAGAGATCCTCGCTGGAATTTGCCCACTTGTTATACAGCTACAGAAACACAAGACCATGCAAGTGTCAGAAAAAAAATCTGAAAATACGTTAGTATGTGAAATCTACATGGACAAAAAAAGTAGTATGCACTCCAAAAACATGAATGCTATTCAGCAAGATAATCCTCTTTATGCCAGATAACATATAGAATGGCCATAAAAGTAATACAATCGACATTTAAAGTCATGCAGATCAAAGAAAATGGAAGTTCTACCTGCTAGGTGTACGTGCCGAAGAACCTGGTGCACTCACCCATTCTTCAGAGAGTTTAAATGGAGTAGGCGGCTGATCAAGTTGCATCTCCAGATTGAGCTTCTGAATTGAAGTATCGGGAAGCCAGCAGGTGCCAAGTGTTCCAGCAATTACACTTGTGATTTTAACATATCCAGCAGGTGCCAAGTGTTCCTGCAATTACATCAAATCAGGTTATCTAAATGTTATGAACTCCCAACAAAGAGAACATATCAATAAAAAGGGTGCTATAATAGTGACGAAAAGGAGGCAGCCTTGAAGAGGGAAATTAAACTAGCAAGATAGTTACTACTCAAAATTAATTTTTTTCTAATATGAGAAGGAAAATTACAATGTGAAATTATAGACAAAAGAGCGATAATAATTTCTGAACCTGAACATAGTTGCTGTAAATCGCCAATTTGAGTAAACTGTCCTCGAGAGTGCATAATAAAGCAGACTGCATAAAGAAGGAATGTCAAACAAAGCTACAATCCATAGCAGATTAGAAGCAAAAATTGCATGTAAAATACTAGATAACAGTTACATGAAGTGGTTGAAACTTTTCACCAAATCCTCAGTGCGCAGAATAGATTTCCAAGAAAAGTTGCATGATATCAGCAAAAGTAGAGCGTCAGATATTTTTTAAGGAATGTTGTTAAAAGTAGAAATCAAGATTTTTGAAACAACTGCATTTAGGAGTGTAGCATCTACAGAAAAAGGATTCACTTACCCCACAAAATGGAACAGAGGCTTCTCCGGCATGAGGGCCTCCTAATGCAGTTTAAAAGAAACCATAGAGCACTAGAAAAACCAGCTGCAATATGGGGATAAATCCAACCCACAATACTAGGCAACCAATGTTTAATAAAAAATCATGCATTTGTTAGGGGAAAAAAACATACCACTAAATGAGGCATTAAAAAATGGGTTTGTTACACATTAACGAATGAACTATACCATCAACAATGCAAATTAACTTTATGGCATACAAGAATAAAACCAAGTTTACAATGTTAACAATGGTCCTCCTTGTCACCATTTTGAATACAATGGAAAGGGAAAGGGAAAGGAGGCAGTATCTGTTTTTCCTACCAATATTACCAAAGGAGAGGTACTTGTTACTATAATGCTACTACTACATTGCCATATAGAATACCAAAGAGGCAGAGAAATTCTATCAGGAAAGAAATGCAGATTCTAAGTTTGTAATAACTCAGCACTGATTAGGCATATATCAAGGAGATTGAAGTTCTTTAAGTGCACTAAATTCAGCATACCTTTCATTTCTCCCTTGGGATTCACATTAACACCAACATTGTCTGCAAATGGAACAAAGTAATAGGTCAACACCACTGTTAAACACATAGAAATAAGTACTGAGATAAAAACAACCTTTTCTCAATTATTTTTTTTCAAAAAGAATTATAAATTCAAAAAAGATAATGCATCTTTATATTAGCACATTGAAATCTTCCAAACAGAATCATGAATCTCAAAATAAAATACATAGATTTCCTTCAACCATGAAACTATTGTCCTAATATTTTGAATAAAACAAAATAGTCCCATAATAAATTATGTCCTTTAAAAACTGATGCTAGCAACATATCAACCAAAGCTAAAAGAGAAAAAAAAACAAAGAGTAGAGTAATGAATATGAAAATTTGTGCAGAAGTTAGTGATTGCAATAGTATCTCAACAGATAACACTACTATAACAGTTAGCTAGCTATGTAGGGCCCAAATGGAGCAGATGTGATTGTGAAAATTAGTATCACAACTGCAACGATGGACACTAGTTAATTTTCCAGACGTGTAACCGTATAAACCACTAATATGGTGTATACCTGACTTATGTATGGTTCAGTTATAATTAGTTTCACACCCACTGGCCATTAACAATCACAGACCCTTTCAAATATTTCTTAAATAGACTAAAGGGGAAAGGCAAATGTCATAACAGACTTCTAGAGTGAGCAAAATAAGTCTACACTAAAACTAATACAACAACGAGAATTGACCTGCATGATTAGGACCAAAAACCTTCAAATACCACATGTCTGGATTCATCTGCCATAGCAAAAAGCCACCAGACTCTGCTATTTTTGAGGAGTTTCTGCTCTTTATCACCTTTGTAGCAGTCTCCATATCAAAGGCTAGCATTCGCACCTTCCCCATTTCATAAGCATTCTGAATAGAGTTTTGAAGTTTCTGGCCTCCCGACGCTGCTATGATTTAACATCTCAGCCCCCTCCCAAAACCTCAAATAGTTAGAAAGTCATGTACAGAGCCATATATTGCTATATACATACACATATCATAGATTTTCAAAGCACAAAAATATTACAGATTCAGTAGATTGCATATAATGCTAGGAAGGAGTTGCAAACATGAAAGTTCTTATTTATTTCATATAATACTTAAATAAAAAAGTTATAATAAAAGGGAGAACATTTTTTCTGATTGAAACACTTCAGTAGCTAATGGACATAATTTATTATCAAATGACCACTAAAGTACAAAACTAACATAATCACCCAAAAGTATAATACACAATAGTTCTATCAATAATATGCTTAAACAACCAAAATCCAAACCATCAAGTCTAGATTCTAAGATACCATAATAATCCATTTCGCAATTACAAAATGAATTTATAAAAACATAACCAAAGAAACAAGTAATGAACAGAAAACCAGTTAACTACAAAAGTTTTATTTTATAAAAATTTAACAAAAAATAAGGGAAAATAGAAACAAATAAGAAGGGGATGAAAAATTACAATGGGAGTGTCTTTGATACGTGCATAGAAGCCAACGGCGCACCCAAAACCCCCAGCAGCAACCTCAGATCGAATGGTTCGCGACTCAGTTGACCCGTCATCTAGTGACCTAACTTCTCCACCTTTGAATCACCACAGTCCATCTCCTCATTGGCACCCGGGCCTTCCCTCAAAGGCGACAGCGCCTCCGCCGACCTAAAACCCCCCGATCTCGCAACAAATTGATCCGACGACGCCACCAGGTAGCCCTTGCTCTGCCTAAACAAGCCCAAACTCGGCGACTCGCTCCGGCTTTTCCTCCCCCGAGACGTCGCCTCCCCCTTCCACAAGCATGGACAATAAGAACACAACCAAAGAGAGAGCAGATAGAGAGAAGGAAATCTGAAGAGAGAGAACGAAAACTGGAGAATGAAGAGAAAAACTAAAAGAGACAAGGAACGAAACGAAACTGTACGTCTTTTAATTTTAAGTTTTTACTTAAACGCGATTTTTTGCTCCGTGATTTTTAGATAGATAACGTTTTTTTTTAAAACGTTATCCGGTTAAAATAAAAAAAAAACCTTTTTAAATAGATAACGTTTTTTCATATATATCTATAATATTTTGTTAAAAAAAAGTTATAAAAAAAATACTATAACATTTTTTATGAAAATATTGTGATTTAAATGTTGTCTATTTACTACTTTATACCAGTGATAGTAAATTATTTTATAAAGAAAATTTGAGGGATCAATTTGAGTTCTTTTAGAAATTAAATTTTCGTTTAATCAGAAAGAGAAGCTTGATGTGAATAGTTAAGGATCAGTTCGATCAAAATATGATCGAGATCTACTTGCAGTGATTGTGTATGTTATGTACCTTTGTATGTATAGGTTTTAAAACGGTGATTCCGGGGACGGAATCTTTATAAGAGAGGGTGAATGTAACAACCCAATATTTTCTATATAATTAAATCAGAAATTTTGCGTATAAATTTTTTTTAAAGATGAGGATTTGTACAAGATATGGTGTATATGTATTTATGTGATAAATAAAAATATATTTATTACATGAATGTTTACAAATAATTTTATTTTAGAATTATTGATTATTATAAAGTATATTTGTAAGACCCCGAATTTTATGAAATAAAAGTATTCAATTTTCTTATAATTATTATTCAGTAAATGGTTAAATTGATAAATGTTAAAGTTAAGGGTGATATATGAATTTTTTTGAAATACACAAGTGGTTATAAAATATTCATTGTTGTCGAGGAATATTCGTTTGGTCGTGGAATATTCTTACTGTCGGAGAATATTCGTACAACGGCGCAGTCTTTTGTGGGCCCCATAACGGAAAGCGATTGGATGAAGAAAACGACAAGAGTAAGTTGTTTATAAATAACGGCGTAGTTGTTACCGTTAACACTGTTAGAATACCCGGTGGTTAAAACACAGTAATACGCGTTGTTGCACAGTAGCACACGGTATTGCACCAATTATTAATTTTTACATAAGAAGGCATTACTCAATAATTGTTACAGTAATTACTGTTCAGTATTTTATTTTATTGATTCAATAATTACTGCGTTGATATTTTATATTACTGTTATTTTAATAATTGTCACTACACAGTATTTTCTATTATCGGAGCAATAATTCATATTATCTGAATAATATTATTAGATAATATTATTGGTAATGTCTAGAAAGTTCTGTCTAAGGAGAGGTTTGGTCATCTAATTGCGCGCCAGTAAGGAGAGATCCTTATTGGAAAGCCCCCTCTTTCCTGGGAACGGCCTGGTTGCCAGTACTGTGGTTCTGTAATATTATTTGTGTATAATTAATTATTGATTTATATGATGAGAAAAATATTGATTTTATGTGGATATAGATGGAGAAAATTTTAATGTGACAATTGTTAAAAATTAATATTTTATCTTTTTCTGATAAAATAATTCATTTAAATATATTATTTTAATAATATATTAATGGTGATATTTTTACAATGAATGTGGGATATATGAATAAATGAGGAGAAAAAGTATTTTTGTTGGATTAAATGTTTAACACATGTTTTGTGTGTTGGTGGACACAATTCTTGACCGAAAATTTATTATAGACTGTAAAATCATCCGTTTATGGATTTCAGTCAATTTTTGTTTGGAATTTAGAAAAACTTTCTTCTGCAAAGTTGTAGAGAATTGAATTTCCTATAAAAACACGCAAGATTCGAATTTTCTGATAAAAGGGCTATTTATTACGAATTATTGAAGTTCCGAATTATTGAGTCTGAATTGATTTTTGTTACAAAAATTATTTAAAATATGTTTTACATTTTTGGTGTATTTGTGTGAAAAATATGTTTTTGATGTGGTGGGCTAAGAAAAATTTGGTTATAAATATATTATTATATTCAATTTTCTACTTTGGTGTTCTAAGTAATTTCCTATAAATAGGTGCTTAGGTTAGAATTGAAAATCACACCAGAAACTGAAATTTTCTCTCTATTTCTCTCTCTATATATCGAGCGTATTCTTGTGAGTATTTTGATATCTTGAGTGTTGCTATACGGTGCAAGTTCATTCAGCGTTATTCGAGTCAGAGGTACTGCTCTTTTGAGGTAAGGGATAGTAAGGGATTGTAAGGGATAATAAGGGATGTATTTTTTTTAAAATGATATTATTTCTTTCAATATCATTATACCGGAATATTGGTAAGATTTTTCTTGTGAAATTCTTATATTTTCATGTCGGGGTTACTATTCATGAGTTACTATTCACGAGTTACTATTTACATGTTACTATTCATAAGTTACTATTCATGAGTTACTATTCACGAGTTATTATTCATGAGTTAGTATTCACTAGTTACTATTCACGAGTTACTATTCATGACAAAATTGGTTTCTTTTTCTAACCAAATTATAGTTGATTTATGAATATTACTCTGGAGATTAAAACTATGTATTGATTATATTGATTTTATTATAATATATAACATTTTTATAACCCTGATGTTGAAATTCTCTTTCACTGGAGTGTAAAGATGGGTAGATTATTGGTATGATCATGACTAGGGTTCTCTTTGTCCAGTAGTGAAAAGTTGAATTGTGACTGGTATGATTATGACCATTGAATTTATAATTGAATATCTTTAGCTTAAGTGCAAAGGTGAAATGATCAACATGGTTATAATTATTAGTTATATAAATTCTGAAATGATTATATATTTCTTTGAGATAATAATATATTTGGCCTGTAGTGCAAATATGAACTATTGAGGAATATCTTTGGCCTGTAGTGCAAAGATGAGTTGTTGATGAATATCTTTGGCCCGTAGTGCAAAGATGACTTGTTGTTGAATATCTTTGGCATGTAGTGTAAAGATGAACTGTTGATGAATATCTTTGGCCCGCGGTGCAAAGATAAATTTATTAGTATGATTATAAACAGGAACTGTGATTTGGTATAACCATGATCTTTGATGTTTCAGGTAAAGACAGGTGATGAAAATTATCTTTGTCTTGGATGCGAAATTTAGAATCACAATTATGATTATGAATTATTCATATGATTGTGGAAAGGAACTGTTGATTGATGTTACAGGGATAAAACATTGTTGGTGGACTTTTAACGTGGAGAAGATAATAGACTTTATAGTATATTTGACTCTTCTAATGGATTGCTCGTTCCGCTGCAACTATGGTTGAAAAATTTTATCATCTACCATATGTTCTAAATCTCTGATTTAATTCTGTTGAAGGCTATTGATAATTTAATTATCTTTAGTCATGATATTCTTTACTGAGCTAGTTGTGCTCACCCTTCTGTTTCACAATTCCTTTCAGGTAATAAGAGTGTAGCTGGGTCGAGCGGGGGTAACAGGAGAATAGAACGGTGGTCATCATTTAGTAGTTATATTTGGTGAATCATCTAGGGTGAGGCGAACCCAACGTTGGAATGGTGTTTTGCCACTATCATATAAGATGTCTAATGATATACAATCTCGTGTCATCATAAGACAGGGATGTGCTCATCCACTTGTTGAGTATATTTACGAGCACTACTTATATAATCTTGGTGTTTGTTTGAAGTATAATTCTCAGTTAGAGACAGTGGAGATAATGATATGTCAAGAGAAGACTCACCATTGAAAAGAATATGATAGTAATCTTCTCATTTTTCTTTGGGGTCTATTGGGTCAACCAAGGATAATTCTGTGACCATATGATATATATCATAACCTAGAAGCATGGCCTCCCATGTACGAGGGTTTCCTTGAGCACTTTCCAAAGATTCTAATTTCTAAAACAGTTTTTGACTATACCTTTATGTAATGTGTTATTGTGACGTGCTATCCAAGGTTGGGACATGAGTCACAGTTGGTATATATTTGTACCCAAACTCATAGCATATGTGTTGTTGTATTTCGCACGACAATTGTTGTAATAAAGTTGTAGTTGTTATCTGTACCATGTATTTGGCGACTCAGAATAGGTTGGGTGGAATGGACCTATTTTGGGGGCGTTACATTTGGTATCAGAGCTTAGGGATATGATCTCTGGCGGAGATCGGGGAATAGGACTAGTAGGGGAGAGACGAGTAAATCCTTCGCTAGTGTGTCCTACCTAAGCTTATTTGTTGGTCAGTCATAATATCGGGATATTATGTGATATGTTAATTTGTTCAATTAACCTTTGTTTTGAAGTTGTATTCTAGAATGATATCTGAAATACAGGAGATGAGCAATGAAGAAATTATGATGACAGGAAAGATGGAATCTGAAATGAAAGCAAGGTATTCTCAACTCTTTGAAATACCAGGTACGTAAATTTCAAGGACGAAATTTCATAAGGAGGGGAGATTGTAAGACCCCGAATTTTATGAAATAAAAGTATTCAATTTTCTTATAATTATTATTCAGTAAATGGTTAAATTGATAAATGTTAAAGTTAAGGGTGATATATGAATTTTTTCGAAATACACAAGTGGTTATAAAATATTCATTGTTGTCGGAGAATATTCGCTTGGTCGTGGAATATTCTTACTGTCGGAGAATATTCGTACGACGGCGTAGTCTTTTGTGGGCCCCATAACGGAAAGCGATTGGATGAAGAAAACGACAAGAGTAAGTTGTTTATAAATAACGGCGTAGTTGTTACCGTTAACACTGTTAGAATACCCGGTGGTTAAAACACAGTAATACGCGTTGTTGCACAGTAGCACACGGTATTGCACCAATTATTAATTTTTACATAAGAAGGCATTACTCAATAATTGTTACAGTAATTACTGTTCAGTATTTTATTTTATTGATTCAATAATTACTGCGTTGATATTTTATATTACTGTTATTTTAATAATTGTCACTACACAGTATTTTCTATTATCGGAGCAATAATTCATATTATCTGAATAATATTATTAGATAATATTATTGGCAATGTCTAGAAAGTTCTGTCTAAGGAGAGGTTTGGTCATCTAATTGCGCGCCAGTAAGGAGAGATCCTTATTGGAAAGCCCCCACTTTCCTGGGAACGGCCTGGTTGCCAGTACTGTGGTTCTGTAATATTATTTGTGTATAATTAATTATTGATTTATATGATGAGAAAAATATTGATTTTATGTGGATGTAGATGGAGAAAATTTTAATGTGACAATTGTTAAAAATTAATATTTTATCTTTTTCTGATAAAATAATTCATTTAAATATATTATTTTAATAATATATTAATGGTGATATTTTTACAATGAATGTGGGATATATGAATAAATGAGGAGAAAAAGTATTTTTGTTGGATTAAATGTTTAACACATGTTTTGTGTGTTGGTGGACACAATTCTTGACCGAAAATTTATTATAGACTGTAAAATCATCCGTTTGTGGATTTCAGTCAATTTCTGTTTGGAATTTAGAAAAACTTTCTTCTGCAAAGTTGTAGAGAATTGAATTTCCTATAAAAACTCGCGAGATTCGAATTTTCTGATAAAAGGGCTATTTATTACGAATTATTGAAGTTCCGAATTATTGAGTCTGAATTGATTTTTGTTACAAAAATTGTTTAAAACATGTTTTGCATTTTTGGTGCATTTGTGTGAAAAATATATTTTTGATGTGGTGGGCTAAGAAAAATTTGGTTATAAATATATTATTATATTCAATTTTCTACTTTGGTGTTCTAAGCAATTTCCTATAAATAGGTGCTTAGGTTAGAATTGAAAATCACACCAGAAACTGAAATTTTCTCTCTATTTCTCTCTCTATATATCGAGCGTATTCTTGTGAGTATTTTGATATCTTGAGTGTTGCTATACGGTGCAAGTTCATTCAGCGTTATTCGAGTCAGAGGTACTGCTCTTTTGAGGTAAGGGATAGTAAGGGATTGTAAGGGATAATAAGGGATGTATTTTTTTTAAAATGATATTATTTCTTTCAATATCATTATACCGGAATATTGGTAAGATTTTTCTTGTGAAATTCTTATCTTTTCATGTCGGGGTTACTATTCATGAGTTACTATTCACGAGTTACTATTTACATGTTACTATTCATAAGTTACTATTCATGAGTTACTATTCACGAGTTATTATTCATGAGTTAGTATTCAATAGTTACTATTCACGAGTTACTATTCATGAGTTACTATTCATGAGTTACTATTCACGAGTTACTATTCACGAGTTACTATTCATGGGTTACTATTCACGAGTTACTATTCATGACAAAATTGGTTTCTTTTTCTAACCAAATTATAGTTGATTTATGAATATTACTCTGGAGATTAAAACTATGTATTAATTATATTGATTTTATTATAATATATAACATTTTTATAACCCTGATGTTGAAATTCTCTTTCACTGGAGTGTAAAGATGGGTAGATTATTGGTATGATCATGACTAGGGTTCTCTTTGTCCAGTAGTGAAAAGTTGAATTGTGACTGGTATGATCATGACCATTGAATTTATAATTGAATATCTTTAGCTTAAGTGCAAAGGTGAAATGATCAACATGGTTATAATTATTGGTTATATAAATTCTGAAATGATTATATATTTCTTTGAGATAATAATATATTTGGCCTGTAGTGCAAATATGAACTATTGAGGAATATCTTTGGCCTGTAGTGCAAAGATGAGTTGTTGATGAATATCTTTGGCCCGTAGTGCAAAGATGACTTGTTGTTGAATATCTTTGGCATGTAGTGTAAAGATGAACTGTTGATGAATATCTTTGGCCCGCGGTGCAAAGATAAATTTATTAGTATGATTATAAACAGGAACTGTGATTTGGTATAACCATGATCTTTGATGTTTCAGGTAAAGACAGGTGATGAAAATTATCTTCGTCTTGGATGCGAAATTTAGAATCACAATTATGATTATGAATTATTCATATGATTGTGGAAATGAACTGTTGATTGATGTTACAGGGATAAAATATTGTTGGTGGACTTTTAACGTGTAGAAGATAATAGACTTTATAGTATATTTGACTCTTCTAATGGATTGCTCGTTCCGCTGCAACTATGGTTGAAAAATTTTATCATCTACCATATGTTCTAAATCTCTGATTTAATTCTGTTGAAGGCTATTGATAATTTAATTATCTTTAGTCATGATATTCTTTACTGAGCTAGTTGTGCTCACCCTTCTGTTTCACAATTCCTTTCAGGTAATAAGAGTGTAGCTGGGTCGAGCGGGGGTAACAGGAGAATAGAACGGTGGTCATCATTTAGTAGTTATATTTGGTGAATCATCTAGGGTGAGGCGAACCCAACGTTGGAATGGTGTTTTGCCACTATCATATAAGATGTCTAATGATATACAATCTCGTGTCATCATAAGACAGGGATGTGCTCATCCACTTGCTGAGTATATTTACGAGCACTACCTATATAATCTTGGTGTTTGTTTGAAGTATAATTCTCAGTTAGAGACAGTGGAGATAATGATATGTCAAGAGAAGACTCACCATTGAAAAGAATATGATAGTAATCTTCTCATTTTTCTTTAGGGTCTATTGGGTCAACCAAGGATAATTCTGTGACCATATGATATATATCATAACCTAGAAGCATGGCCTCCCATGTACGAGGGTTTCCTTGAGCACTTTCCAAAGATTCTAATTTCTAAAACAGTTTTTGACTATACCTTTATGTAATGTGTTATTGTGACGTGCTATCCAAGGTTGGGACATGAGTCACAGTTGGTATATATTTGTACCCAAACTCATAGCATATGTGTTGTTGTATTTCGCACGACAATTGTTGTAATAAAGTTGTAGTTGTTATCTGTACCATGTATTTGGCGACTCAGAATAGGTTGGGTGGAATGGACCTATTTTGGGGGCGTTACATTTGGTATCAGAGCTTAGGGATATGATCTCTGGCGGAGATCGGGGAATAGGACTAGTAGGGGAGAGACGAGTAAATCCTTCGCTAGTGTGTCCTACCTAAGCTTATTTGTTGGTCAGTCATAATATCGGGATATTATGTGATATGTTAATTTGTTCAATTAACCTTTGTTTTGAAGTTGTATTCTAGAATGATATCTGAAATACAGGAGATGAGCAATGAAGAAATTATGATGACAGGAAAGATGAAATCTGAAATGAAAGCAAGGTATTCTCAACTCTTTGAAATACCAGGTACGTAAATTTCAAGGACGAAATTTCATAAGGAGGGGAGATTGTAAGACCCCGAATTTTATGAAATAAAAGTATTCAATTTTCTTATAATTATTATTCAGTAAATGGTTAAATTGATAAATGTTAAAGTTAAGGGTGATATATGAATTTTTTCGAAATACACAAGTGGTTATAAAATATTCATTGTTGTCGGGGAATATTCGCTTGGTCGTGGAATATTCTTACTGTCGGAGAATATTCGTACGACGGCGCAGTCTTTTGTGGGCCCCATAACAGAAAGCGATTGGATGAAGAAAACGACAAGAGTAAGTTGTTTATAAATAACGGCGTAGTTGTTACCGTTAACACTGTTAGAATACCCGGTGGTTAAAACACAGTAATACGCGTTGTTGCACAGTAGCACACGGTATTGCACCAATTATTAATTTTTACATAAGAAGGCATTACTCAATAATTGTTACAGTAATTACTGTTCAGTATTTTATTTTATTGATTCAATAATTACTGCGTTGATATTTTATATTACTGTTATTTTAATAATTGTCACTACACAGTATTTTCTATTATCGGAGCAATAATTCATATTATCTGAATAATATTATTAGATAATATTATTGGCAATGTCTAGAAAGTTCTGTCTAAGGAGAGGTTTGGTCATCTAATTGCGCGCCAGTAAGGAGAGATCCTTATTGGAAAGCCCCCTCTTTCCTGGGAACGGCCTGGTTGCCAGTACTGTGGTTCTGTAATATTATTTGTGTATAATTAATTATTGATTTATATGATGAGAAAAATATTGATTTTATGTGGATATAGATGGAGAAAATTTTAATGTGACAATTGTTGAAAATTAATATTTTATCTTTTTCTGATAAAATAATTCATTTAAATATATTATTTTAATAATATATTAATGGTGATATTTTTACAATGAATGTGGGATATATGAATAAATGAGGAGGAAAAGTATTTTTGTTGGATTAAATGTTTAACACATGTTTTGTGTGTTGGTGGACACAATTCTTGACCGAAAATTTATTATAGACTGTAAAATCATCCGTTTGTGGATTTCAGTCAATTTCTGTTTGGAATTTAGAAAAACTTTCTTCTGCAAAGTTGTAGAGAATTGAATTTCCTATAAAAACTCGCGAGATTCGAATTTTCTGATAAAAGGGCTATTTATTACGAATTATTGAAGTTCCGAATTATTGAGTCTGAATTGATTTTTGTTACAAAAATTGTTTAAAACATGTTTTGCATTTTTGGTGCATTTGTGTGAAAAATATGTTTTTGATGTGGTGGGCTAAGAAAAATTTGGTTATAAATATATTATTATATTCAATTTTCTACTTTGGTGTTCTAAGCAATTTCCTATAAATAGGTGCTTAGGTTAGAATTGAAAATCACACCAGAAACTGAAATTTTCTCTCTATTTCTCTCTCTATATATCGAGCGTATTCTTGTGAGTATTTTGATATCTTGAGTGTTGCTATACGGTGCAAGTTCATTCAACGTTATTCGAGTCAGAGGTACTGCTCTTTTGAGGTAAGGGATAGTAAGGGATTGTAAGGGATAATAAGGGATGTATTTTTTTTAAAATGATATTATTTCTTTCAATATCATTATACCGGAATATTGGTAAGATTTTTCTTGTGAAATTCTTATCTTTTCATGTCGGGGTTACTATTCACGAGTTACTATTCACGAGTTACTATTTACATGTTACTATTCATAAGTTACTATTCATGAGTTACTATTCACGAGTTATTATTCATGAGTTAGTATTCACTAGTTACTATTCACGAGTTACTATTCATGAGTTACTATTCACGAGTTACTATTCACGAGTTACTATTCATGGGTTACTATTCACGAGTTACTATTCATGACAAAATTGGTTTCTTTTTCTAACCAAATTATAGTTGATTTATGAATATTACTCTGGAGATTAAAACTATGTATTGATTATATTGATTTTATTATAATATATAACATTTTTATAACCCTGATGTTGAAATTCTCTTTCACTGGAGTGTAAAGATGGGTAGATTATTGGTATGATCATGACTAGGGTTCTCTTTGTCCAGTAGTGAAAAGTTGAATTGTGACTGGTATGATCATGACCATTGAATTTATAATTGAATATCTTTAGCTTAAGTGCAAAGGTGAAATGATCAACATGGTTATAATTATTGGTTATATAAATTCTGAAATGATTATATATTTCTTTGAGATAATAATATATTTGGCCTGTAGTGCAAATATGAACTATTGAGGAATATCTTTGGCCTGTAGTGCAAAGATAAGTTGTTGATGAATATCTTTGGCCCGTAATGCAAAGATGACTTGTTGTTGAATATCTTTGGCATGTAGTGTACAGATGAACTGTTGATGAATATCTTTGGCCCGCGGTGCAAAGATGAATTTATTAGTATGATTATAAACAGGAACTGTGATTTGGTATAACCATGATCTTTGATGTTTCAGGTAAAGACAGGTGATGAAAATTATCTTCGTCTTGGATGCGAAATTTAGAATCACAATTATGATTATGAATTATTCATATGATTGTGGAAAGGAACTGTTGATTGATGTTACAGGGATAAAACATTGTTGGTGGACTTTTAACGTGGAGAAGATAATAGACTTTATAGTATATTTGACTCTTCTAATGGATTGCTCGTTCCGCTGCAACTATGCTTGAAAAATTTTATCATCTACCATATGTTCTAAATCTCTGATTTAATTCTGTTGAAGGCTATTGATAATTTAATTATCTTTAGTCATGATATTCTTTACTGAGCTAGTTGTGCTCACCCTTCTGTTTCACAATTCCTTTCAGGTAATAAGAGTGTAGCTGGGTCGAGCGGGGGTAACAGGAGAATAGAACGGTGGTCATCATTTAGTAGTTATATTTGGTGAATCATCTAGGGTGAGGCGAACCCAACGTTGGAATGGTGTTTTGCCACTATCATATAAGATGTCTAATGATATACAATCTCGTGTCATCATAAGACAGGGATGTGCTCATCCACTTGTTGAGTATATTTACGAGCACTACCTATATAATCTTGGTGTTTGTTTGAAGTATAATTCTCAGTTAGAGACAGTGGAGATAATGATATGTCAAGAGAAGACTCACCATTGAAAAGAATATGATAGTAATCTTCTCATTTTTCTTTGGGGTCTATTGGGTCAACCAAGGATAATTCTGTGACCATATGATATATATCATAACCTAGAAGCATGGCCTCCCATGTACGAGGGTTTCCTTGAGCACTTTCCAAAGATTCTAATTTCTAAAACAGTTTTTGACTATACCTTTATGTAATGTGTTATTGTGACGTGCTATTCAAGGTTGGGACATGAGTCACAGTTGGTATATATTTGTACCCAAACTCATAGCATATGTGTTGTTGTATTTCGCACGACAATTGTTGTAATAAAGTTGTAGTTGTTATCTGTACCATGTATTTGGCGACTCAGAATAGGTTGGGTGGAATGGACCTATTTTGGGGGCGTTACAATATTCTTATAATAATTAATTTTATAGTAGAAAGGTTTTTATTAATTATTTTCCATGAAAATATAGTTATATATTATTTAAATAATATATGGAATGATTTTCTTAGAATAATTATAATAATTATTTTATTATATGAATTTTTGTACATATTATTAAGTTAATTATTTTACCTTAATTAATAAGGTTAAATATGGAAGAATAAATCAGATATGGAATTCAAAACCCTAATTTTGGATTTTGATCAAGACATGAGAACAATAATATAATATTAATTATATTTTAATTTTTCAGTGCTATAAATATGTACTGTATGTATGTGAACTGATAATGGTTAGTCAATTATGGTGTATTATGTCAAACCCTAGTTTTACTGTACTGAACCTTAATTTGAGATCCAAATTAGAGTACAAGATTGTTTTATAATTGTGTTATGTGATTTATGACCATTATTATAAATATTAACATTAATTAGAAAAAAACTCTAATTGTAGATTAAAACCCTAAGTTAAAACCTAAACTGGAGTTAGTGACCAATCAAAAATTGTGTAAATGTGTTAATATTATTAATTAGCAAGTGTCAGAATTATAATTGCTAATTAGGGAAAATCTAATTAGTAATTTAAAACCCTAATGACTAGAACCCTAATTATAAATCCTAATTGTGATTTGGTAACCCTAATTATCAAAATTTTAAACCCTAATTGTTATAATTAGCAAGGTTAATTATATTAGCGACATTAAACCCCAATGTTCCTATATTAAGTAATTAGAAACCTAATCTAATTAACAATCCCTAATTTTCTATTTTTAGAAACTAATTTGATTTTTTTATTTCATTTTAAACCCTAAAAGAAAACTTAAAAATTCATTTTATGCTAAACCTTAAGGTTAAACCCTAAGGGTCAAACCCTAAGTGTTTACCAAGATTATAAGAATGCCATTAAATTTGTGAGTGAAATGACCAAAATACCCCTCTTGTATTATTGAATTTTGCCAAGTGTTAGAGTTGTTGGAGTTGGTGAACCACTTGGTTAACATTGTGACTTAATTTTTGCCAGCAATTAGCCTCAATTATCAGTCATACATGCATCTAACATTTTTATATAAGGATTGAGAGAGAGAAAATGTCATTTGTTAGGCCATTTTGCTCAAACACCCAACTAATCCTCTCTCTCACTAAAACCCACGAAATTTTATAGTTTATAAGTCACAAAATCAAGCCCCGTGAATTTCATAACAACATCAGTAGCATAGAATAAAAGATTTTTCATAGAAGGTATAAACCCTAGCTTGAAAATCTGACTTTTGATCTATTGTTAGATGTTATGTTTTAGTGCTTAAACATGTTATATGTAGGCTATTTTAGTGATCTGGGTTGGCACATGGTAGATCCATAACATCTAGATACTCAAAATTGATGATTTTTAAAATCTGAAAAATTTTGTTTTTGTGTCTGACAGTCAAATGTCAGACCCCATAGATCTTTGGTTGTTAAGTGTTTTTGTTGTTTAAAAGTTTAAATATGTAGTCTGACATGTAGTCTTTGATTTGGAACAAGAATCAGACTTAGATCTGGTCTATATTGCAAGATATTGTTAGTCAAAAGTCGTTGACCGGCCATGACTGGACAAAATCTGGGTAACCCAGATCTTGCCCAGAAATGGTCTGACAAGGATTTTAACGCATCTGATCTAGTAACTTATTGTTGATTTGTGTTTGTTGTTGTGATATGGTTATTGTATGATAGTTATACTACATGTTTATGCTCTTAGATCGTTTTTATCACAATCATGCTGGAATTGGGGAATGGTCAAACCAGACAGAAAGTCCACGGATGAGCTTTCTGGGTAACCTAGAAAGTTCATGAGCATGGATTCTGACATGGTTTGACCGGACCTGTTTTGGCTATTCTGTTGTTGTTATGATGATTGGATGTAATAGATCTGTTCATGTGTATGTTGTCTACACACTAGAAGCTTTAAATCACTAAAATATTACACGAGAAACAAGTAGTGGAAGCCTAAAGTAGGCTAGTCAAACTGTTTTTCATTTCTGGGTAACCCAAAAAATGAAGAACAGCTCTGACAACCACTTTAGAGGCTTAGATCACTTTGGTTATGCATGATATAATCCTATTTATTGTTGTATCTTGTAGTCTTGCATTAGCACTACACAATATGATCAACAGAATTCCCAGAGACACATCAGACACTAAATTATGATTGGTCAAACTAAGCCACTTGAAAACTGGCATGAATGTTCTGGGTTTAGCCAAGAATACGAAGAACACCTATAGCGACGGTTCTGTCATTATAGGCAGTTTTTAGCGATAGATAATATTTTAATTTCTGAAAATTAATTATTTTAATTAAATAAATAGAAAAAAATAGTTTTTAATTATTAAAAATACCAAATCAATTATTAAAAATTATTTTAAATTCTAAAAATTAGTTTTTAATTATTTTAAGTATATTTCATAAATATTTAATATTTTTGAAATATTATTAGTATTTAATTTATTTAATCATAATATTAAATAAATTAGTTAAAAATAATTTTAGTACTTGAAAAATCATTCAAAATTATATTATGATATAAGAAAATATTCTAAGTTATTTTTAATGACTTTAATATTTTGTGATAAATTTCATTAATAAATTAATATTAATGATCATTAAGTTATTTACTAAACAAATTAAATAAATTAATTAAAAATAATTTTATTATATTAAAAATCATTTTAAATAATAATAAGGTATTTAAAAATATTTTAAGTTATAAAATATAACTTTTAATATTTAAAGGTAAATTTTATTAATTAATTATTATTAATGATATTAAAGTTATTTAATAATTATATTAAATAATTTAGTTTAAAAATGATTTTAATATTATAAAAATCATTTTAGATAAAAATAAAGTGTTTAAAAGATATTTTAAGTTATAAAATATAACTTTTAATATTTAAAGGATAATTTCATTAATAATTTAATATTAATGATTATTAATTTATTATTAATGATATTAAATTTATTTAATAATAAATAGTTTAAAAATGATTTTATTAATTTAAAAATTATTTAAAAAGGATATAAATGAATTAAAAATATTTTAAGTTATAATTAATGACTTTTAATATTTTGTTAAATAATACATTAATGCTTTAATATTAATGGTAATTATTTAAAAATAATTTTAAATGTTTTAAAAATTATTTAAGGGTAATATTAATACTTTAAAAATATTTTGAGTTATTATAAATAACTTTAATATTTTGGCAATAGTTTCAGTAATAGTTTAATATTAATTAAATATTAATGATAATAGAATTGTTTAATATTTAAATTATTTAATAATGATTCCGATGTTTGAAAATTCATGATAAATTATAATAAATATTTAAAAATTATTATAAGTCATTTAAAAATAATATGACTGATAATTACAGTTATCGAGCTACAGGATAGAGTCCTAGACTCGATAATTACCCAATAAAGCTATCGGTACACCGACATGTTTCAGAAATTGATCTGGACTTAGATATATTAATTTGATAAGTGTTTATTTGTGATTCAATGGTTGTTAAACATATGTGATAATGTGATTAGGTAATGTGCTGACTGCAATAAGCAGTGCTATGTGTTATAATATGTTATTCTAATCAGTAAAATGATCTTATTACTGATAGGTGTTATATAAAAGATAAAACTAAGTTGTAAATTGTAAGCAGCGTACCGGGCAAGTATCTTACCTTTGCATTTTCTTTATGTAATGGACATGAGTAAGAATATTTATGAATTACAGTATTACTGTACAGATTATTAACCTTATATTATATACGTTCATTGATTATCAATATGTTAGTATATGGTAATTTAGATATATATATTCTGTTCGTTAATTTCTATAAATGGTTATACAAGTGTCCCCACTTGGATAATCATTGTATTTAATCACATGTTGATACACCTTTGTCAATTACCCGTATATATATATATATATATATATATATATATATATATATATATATATATATATATATATGTTGAATTATAGATTATTGTTGAACAAGATAAAACCTTTGATTTGGAACCCAGACAAGTATGAACATCCCTTACACAAGGAAAACTTTTTATGTACCCAAGGTGGACAGAGTGAACGATAACATCGTTCTTGCATGTAGCATTGATCAATACAGGGTACAACGGGCTGATCATCCCCGTGCCCGTAAGTTATGACGGTTTACAGATGAAGTTCTGTTTAACCTTTTCAAAAATTGAAAACAATGTTCATAGCATGTCACATAAACCCTATTTATAGTCACTACGTAGTTTCAAAAATTTGATAGAGAGTTGTTATGTTATTATTATCGGATAAGATTACTTCACAACTATTGACTTGTTGTAGAAGGATAGTACAAAGAAAATATTTAAATTCTTTCAGCTTATATATATAATTGCTATCACTTGCTAGGCACTCAAATGCTCATCCTTGCTTAATTTAAATATTTTCAGCTAAGTGTGAACAATCTGAAGGCTCTGCTAAGAACAAGGGAAAGGGAAAGGTTGCTGAATGAATGAAAAGTTATCTGATGTAATAGCTAATATAATTAAGACAATGATATATATTATCTATCATGTATTGTAATGAATGATTAAAGGTCTCGTACTTGGGAATTAGACTCTGATGATATGTAAATTAAGTTGATCTTTATATTATTGTTATTATTATTAGTATTATTTCGCTCATAGAAATGGTATCGTGAAGCACCGAGTTCAGGTTTCAAGTACCCGAATTTGGGGGCTTTACAGTTTACCACTTTAAAGTCAAATTGAAATTTTAACTATGACATGGTGTGTTATAAACTAATTTTCATGTGATGCCATACATATAAGATTATGCGACTAGAAGACTAGTACTATATGTTAGCCTTGATAAATTTCACTTGTGTGTAATAGTAAATTAATATAATAGGTGTACATGTTGAACTTGTATAACTAATGTGATTATACATGAATAGGATATCATAGTGCATTGGATTGATATTCAGATTTACTTTGGTAAACTATGCTTGAGGCAGGTATCCGAACCCTACTTTTATTGTGCAAGTATCCTAAATCCTTGCTTTACTTTATTCAACGGATATTGTAAGCTTATCTCTTTGAATGCAAGTTATCCTACTTATTCGTTCAATTGAACTAGTATGTTTAAACTCTTATGAAAATTATCATTCATATTGAACTAGGTATTGTTCTTAAATATTGTGAAATGGTCTATGTCATTGATTCGACTAGACTATATGCATATTTATAAAACTGTCCAAACCAATTGATTGGTGCGGCAATCTTAAAAACTAAGTTGAACAACCCTTATGTTAAGGGGAGTGTCTGTTCTTGGAAACCCCAACACATGAGTGGTTTATTACTGTGGTGTTATGCATAACTTAGAGTATTGTAGACTGATCATCAATTGTGCTTGATTCTTTTGGGTTATCAATTTTATATTGGTAATTCTAGTAGATGTTCAATAGTCCTTAGTGACTGCTCAGTATGAATTATTTTATCCAGTTGGATACATTGATAGCTCTTGAATTTATATATATCTGTTGATTTATATTGAACTATCATTTCATATTCCAAAGATTTGTTTCAGGAAAACGTTGATATTCATTGTTCATGATATTATTCTAATACCCTGAACTATCTTAGAGACTATACTATGATATTTTAACCTTGTGTTATTATATTATGCACCCTTGTTTTATATTACTTGTTGGGCAATTTGTTCTCATCCTTTCTTATTTAAAACCTTTCAAATAAGGCAGAACAGGGAAGTGTCTCTGGAAAAGACAAGGGCAAGGGCAAGGCTACTGACTAGCTTGTTCCTTTATGTTGAAATTTTCCATGTTGTGTTAAGATTGTTTCCGTCTATGTTTAAGCTTAACTAGGATTATGTAATAAGTCTTTATTTGATATTATTATGTAATCTATTAAGTACTGTAGGTTGCGAGACTTGGGAAAATAATTATAATAAATTATTGTATATTATTCTAAATTAGATCTTCCGTTGTGAATGTGATATTTTAGTTATTTTGTATGCCATGAGCACGTGACGAACCGAATTTGAGTGACCAAGTGGAGGTCCAAATTTGGGGGCGCTATAGGTTGGTATCAAAGCTATAGTTATAAACCTTAGGAGCGAGTGCCCTTAGATTATAACTTAGGAGAACTTAGAAGTTAGGAGGAGATAAAACTCATGTAGAGTTTTCCTTGAGAGACTTAGTGTGTTATGAAATGTAACTTCATTCTATACAATGAACTTATGTTTATTTAACATTCTGATGGAGTTGTTGTCTGTCTTGTCTTATATTGGTGATTATAGGATGACTGACATGGGAAAACCTAGTCGAGTAGTAGAGGAGGAGCCACGTGATATCCACGTAGTCCATGAGGCACCCTAGATAGCAGAGCCTATTTTAGTAGTGGCCCCTGTCGATGACGATGATGAAGAGGAAGAGATAGAGCCATTACCCGAGGAGTCTGACCTTGAGGAGGGGCCTGCGGAGGAGGAACCCGAGCCCATGGAGGACTCCGTCGAGCTTAATTTTGAGGATCGGATGTTGGGGGAGTATGAGGAGCAGATTTTGGAGTTAGGATGTAGAGTAGAGGAGCTAGAGGCTGAGGCTAGGGAGAGGGAGTCTGCGTTCCAGAAGTTGAGGGACGAGGACCATCAGAGGAAAATTGTGATACAGGAAATGGAGGTTGAAATTGCTCACCGTAAGGAAGTAGGGATCCAGATGGGAACTTTGTTTCACCGAGCTGTGGCTAGGAACGTTGAGATGGCAGGAAAGCTGGAGGAAATGGAGCAGAGGGTTTTGAGTGAGAGGACAGAGAAGGAGGCTCTCCGTACTCAGTTAGAGATGGAGGTAATGGATAGGATTCACTTCGAGGAGAAGTGGGAGGAAGCCAATGATAGGGTGGATGATCTAGAAGACGAGGTGCGGTGCAAGAGGAGGAAGATGAACAAGATGGGCTATGCTCTACGCACGACCATGGAGAGATTCATAGATGGAGTAAATCACTACTCAGCTGAGCAAGGACTGACCCGACATACCATAAGTCGAGATATGGTGGTGCACATTACACAGAAGGAATATCAGAGCGCCATGGAGCATTGGATGTTAGATTGAGTCTAGAGGATGAAATCTAAAAGTTGTAGTGTTTTATTTGTGTGTTGTTTAAATTGTTGTTGTTAACTCAGTCTTTTGTGTAAGATGTGAGATAGTAGTAAACCCCAACTTTTGAAAAGTGTTAGTGTGACGCCCCCGAAACTAGGTCCTCTGACCCTGGTTCGGTCATCACAATAAAATACAAACATCCACCTCTAAACTACATACGATAACTAAAATGCAAAAAATAATAAATGTACGTCATTCATTCAATAGGTGTTACTAGTCCCAAGATTCGATAACCTTAATATCATCTTACAAACATACCCTATAATAGTACATATGGTTCATATTACATAACAGTAATTTAAATTAAGCATAAGATAAATTCTGCTCCTGGAGACTATCCTACATCTTTCCTTTACCCTTGTCCTTTCCTAAGGTCTCGGGCTTAGCTGCAATATAATTCATGAAATAGCAAGGATAAGCAACAAGTTTGCTCAACAAGTTTAATACAACAATAAGGATATATCATGATGAATAGAAAGATATCTGGCAAATAATTTAACACAATGAATATCTGAAAGATTCAACAATATGAATATTAGAAGCAAAGATAATGATTGCTTTTAGAATAACTGCTAGTCAAGAAGACTTTGAACTATAACACTCCAATGGAATCAATAGCTAATTAACCCTTTGGTAATTGGCTATAGAATATGTACTTGAGGGGATCAGCCTCGCGTACACCATATATATGCATAATAGTTAAATCTGCTCTTTGTATCTTATATTAGATACCTGGGGTACTCCCCTATCAAAAAGGGGTGTTCTTTCAGTCTAAGAATCCTTACCATCAATTAGTTTGGATAGCTTTTATAAAACTTCATATACTTGTCTAACTGAACAATGGTTCAGACTCTATCTGACACAGTTCAATAATTATAGAACTTTAAATGATGTACAAGTCCAAGACTGTACGAACTCAAGTGCACTAAGTGCGAATATCAATAATATTGGCGTGTAATAATTGTAAGGTAATTAAACCACTTAATAACATGCTTGGAAATAAGGTTCAAGCTTAAATGAGTAACTTTCAATTTCAACAATATCCTACTCAATACAATATGAGAAGGATAGGAAACTTTCACAAAACTCAAAGTTTTGTAAGTTAGAAAACTTGCAACACAATAAAATAGTGTTCGAATACTTGCTCAAGTAAAAGAGTAAGAATTAGGGAACTTGCACAATGAAAGAGTGAAGTCCAAAGAAAACTTGCTTAATATAATAATTGGAGTAAGTTTAGAGAAACTTTCCTGTTTGCTCAGCTACTATATAATACTAGCTTTAATTACTTGCTTTGAAACGACCTAACATTAACAAGTCGGTCTTTCAATTAGTATGTGTAAACTAATATGCATTTACACTAACAAGAATCAAGTCATCACATAGCATGCTTCTCAACACATTACATGGCATATTGGTCACATATTACAAGGTAAGATAATCATATAAGCATGCTATGAAACTTCAGATCAAAAATAGAATCTATTTATGACTGCAGGATGGCGTAGCTGCGCCTGGTCTAGGCTTAGGGACGGCGCAGCTGCGCTGTCTCCTGGCCAGACCAGGTTTGAGCTTTGCTCTCCTGACTGCAGTCCAACTCTAACACACTAATCACACATACATTTTAACATACATGCTAGAGTTTCACATATAACATATGACCATACTTGAATTCATTACTTCAAGTTTAACTTACAAGTTATATGTTATTAGAACATAACAAGGTTATGTATTCATCATGCTCCATACATATGAATCATGTTTAGGAGTATTATAGCCATAACATGACATCTTACTACTTTAGAATCTATGCGTACATGTGATGTAACTAATTTTTTTTTAAAAAACATGTCCAAGGTTGCCTTTGAAATCCCTTTATCATGAATGATGCAAGATAGCACATATGAGACAACTTTAAAAACTCTTTTCATAAGGAGTTAAGTCATGTCAACCTCCTTTTAATATCAGAATCTATATCTCTTAACATTTGTGTTCATTAGCCTTATTGTTTTAAGCTTTTCTTTTCAAACTAAGTCCTAACACAAGGCTCGTCAAGTTGGTCATGGGTACCATAGCTATGAATCACACATCATGCTCATTTAGGTTCCAAATCAGTCATGTACATGGTCTCATAAGTTCAGAACTTGTGAACATAAGCTTTCCTCAAAGTATATTTTCTAAACTTTAGGTTTTCATTACAAATTTTCTTACTAAACCATGATGATCACTTCATACTACACAAGAAAACCTTACATAACATGCTATACCCCTCTATAGGTATGTATCTAGGTCATGATACCAAGTTAGCAACACATAACACAAACAAAACCAGCAACTGGATCTGAGGTAAGGCGCAGCTGCGCTGCACCCTAGTACAAATAGGGCGCAACTGCGCCATGCCTGCACCAGAAATAGAAACTTGCTCTGTTCTGCAGAGCACAAACTGACTCCAATTTTTCTTTATTCAAACATGCTCTAAACCATCACTTAAGAGTTCAAACATGTAAGCATACTTCATAAACATATCATGGCATATTAATTCACATTGATTGACAAATAATTCTAGAAATTCCTAAGAATTTGACAAAACCCAACTAAGAACACAAGTTAGGGTTTTCATACCTCTTGAAGGAATTAAGCTGCAATATATCAATCTACTCACTCTTAGCAAACTAATTCTCAGAAATTACAACAAGGAAGATGAAAGTCTCATTTATAGGAGAAGAGTTAACTAGACAATGACATTACCTCACAATTCGAACCATTGGATTTTAAGAATGCAATATGGATAACAGAGAGTTGGTGAGAGTTGGTTAATTCAATCATGAATCCCACTCCCCATCCACTTATTGCTCTAGATTGATGAATTTGAGATGAAGAATAGAGTAGGCTTGCTAGCTTCTTTTTGTTTTCACGTGGAAGAAATGAAATGGGACTCTTATTATGGGACAAGAGAGAAAATCTCAGCACTTGCCAAATAATACCAATGCAACATTTGATTTATAATATATCTACACATAATATATACCTTGGTTATATAATATGTATACACAATTCATTTCATATAACATAGGTTATAATGATT
This sequence comes from Panax notoginseng, assembly GCA_016801055.1. Taxonomy (NCBI): domain Eukaryota; kingdom Viridiplantae; phylum Streptophyta; class Magnoliopsida; order Apiales; family Araliaceae; genus Panax; species Panax notoginseng. The sequence goes on along the minus strand of CM029015.1, from coordinate 39,192,137 downwards.
TAAAGAGCATATAATGTATTTCCTAATTATAAGGTATCAAGTAGTGCACATACATATAATCTATGTACACTTTCTATTACCATGACTGTTATTATCATAATAACTTAATGAAATCATTATTAATTTAACAATTGATATTATTATATGTCAATAGGGTATACATGAATGTTTACCCACACACTTCATATCATATAACAATATTATTATACAACTCACATGAATGTAAATAACTCTTACTATATAGTCTATATATATAATATACAGACATATTAATGGGTCACCTTGTACTATATAAAATATATAGTTAGCTACCATATAATAAAGGTTTACTATATTGCACAAATTAATCAAGTAAACACATACTCATTTTATAAATTATAAATCTTTCACACATTAATTATTATTTATTCATAATAATTATTAATTAACACATTACTCGTAATTGCAATTAATCCACATGTTCAGCTCTTGCTACTATATTCAAATAAATTGGAAATTTAATTATTAATAATCCTATCAATTCTTTGGTATTAAACCTTAGGGTTAGTCCACTAATTTAAATAAACTATTAGTGACTCCCTTTAATCATTTCATAAATTCACATAACCACATAAGGTTTAAATAAACTATAAAACTAACTCATTAAATCATATATTTAATTAATATGGAGTTTCAAATTCGTGGATGTTACAGTTAGAGGGGTAGTAAACCGGTATTATCCCCGTCTTTTATGATACTAGGGGATAGGTGTTATCATTTATAGCAGTATGCTAGGAAAGAACATGTATTGTAACCATTTGGCATATGAATATAAATGATCTTATTTCAAAAATGTGTTATAATTGCGGCCAAGAGGGACACATATTGCCAAATTATCCAAAACCAAAGAAGATCAGAGGATGTTTTGCTTGTGGAGCGACGACGCATCAGATAAAGGATTGCCCGAAGAAAGAAAGTGGTGGAGCTAGCGGAGGCCAGGGAGGAGGAAGCACGTTAACGATTGGTGGACCCGCACAACCCAATCGATCGACCGCTCGAACCTTTAACATGACCGTCCAGGATGAAATAGCTACAAAGGACGTGGTGTCAGGTATAATCCCAATCAATAATATAAATGCTTATGTATTATTTGATTCGGGTGCCACTTGTTCGTTTGTATCCGAAGAATTTGCTAGTAAACTTAGTACACCCCGAGAACGTTTAGAAGATCCTTTGAACATAGAAGTTGTAAAAAAGGAAATAATCCCTGTAGAATATGTGTATCGAAATTGTCGTGCAAATATTAGAGAACATGACCTGAGCGTAGACTTGATTCCTATTAGACTAGGAGAATTCAACGTAATACTGGGGATGGATTGGTTATATAACCATGCGGCGGTAATTGACTGTCAGAACAAGTGTGTGAACCTTCAGACTCCAAGTAAGTCTAAGGTAGTGTTTCACGGTAGCTCATCGCTTAAGCAATCGTGTTGCGTTACGATGATGCATGCCAATAAATTGTTAAAGAAAGGATGTGTAGGTTATTTAGCTTACATCGTGGATACTCGAAAAAAGGGAGTAGAGATTAAAGATATACCCGTAGTGAATGAATTTCAAGATGTGTTTCCGGACGATCTGCCTGGTTTTCTGCCAGACAAAGAAATCGAATTCGTAATAGACTTAGCACCAGGAATGGCACTGATTTTGAAAGCTCCATATCATATGGCGCTGGTAGAAATGAAGGAATTGATGATACAACTTTAAGAGTTATTGGGTTACATTTGACCGAGTGTTTCTCCTTGGGGAGCACCAATGTTATTCGTTAAGAAAAAGGACGGATCGATGAGGCTCTGTATCGATTACCGAGAATTGAATAGAGTAACGATCAAGAACAGATATCCACTACCGAGGATAGACGACTTATTTGATCAACTGAAGGGTGTTTCTCGAAGATCGATCTACAAATAGGATATCACCAACTAAAAGTGTGGGATGAGGACATACCAAAGACTGTGTTTCGAACCCGTTATGGACATTACAAGTTTTTGGTAATGTCATTCGGTTTGACTAATGCTCCGACAGCGTTCATGGACTTGATGAATCAAGTTTTCAAGCCATACTTGGATAAATTTGTGGAGGTTTTCATCGACGATATTTTGATCTATTCGAAGACAGAGGAAGAACACGCCGAACATCTGAAGATTGTTTTGGAGGCACTACGGAATGAGAAGATGTATGTAAAATTTTCAAAGTGTGAATTCTGGATGAAGATGGTTCAATTCTTAGGCCATGTGGTGGATGAGAATGGAATCTCAGTAGACCCCGAAAAGGTCAAAGCAGTAAGTAATTGGGAACAACCCAGAACCCCGACAAAGGTGAGAAGTTTCTTAGGATTAGCTGGGTACTATAGAAGATTCATCCAAGATTTTTCTAAGATAGCGACCCCGTTGACTAATCTGACGAGGAAGACGGTGAAATTTGTATGGACTGACAAATGCGAAGAGAGTTTTCAAGAGTTGAAGAATAGATTAAGCGAGGTGCCTGTATTATCATTGCCAGATGATACAGGAGGTTTTGAGGTGTAGAGTGATGTGTCGCATAGAGGACTGGGCTGTGTGCTGATGCAACATGACAAAGTTATTGCATATTCATCACGATAATTTAAGGATTACGAAAAACGATATCCTACTCATGACTTAGAGTTAGCGGCATTAGTTTTTGCGTTAAAGATATGGAGGAATTATTTGTACGGAGAGAAATGTGAGATATACACGGATCACAAGAGTCTGAAATATATCTTCATACAGAAGGAGTTGAATATGCATCAGAGGAGGTGGTTGGAATTGATTAAGGATTATGATTGCGATATTCTTTTTCACCCGGGGAAAGGAAATGTAGTAGCCGACGCGCTAAGTAGGAAAGGAAGGGAGAAATTGATGCAATTGACGACTTAGTAGGAGTTAATAAGAGAAATGGAGAAATTGGAAATAGAGATAAAGTGACCGGAGAGGTCTGAAGAGAAGTTATTTTCAATGGAAGCTTGTTCGATATTGTTAGATAGAGTAAAAGAAGCACAGGAGGAAAATGAAGAATGTGAGAAGATCAGGAAAAGGATTACAGAAAATGAGGAAGAGAAACTTGAATTGGATAAAGACGGTATCTTAAGATTTGAAGGAAGAGTGTGGGTACCAATGGTAACCGAATTAAGAGAGGAGATTTTACACGAGGCACACAATACGACGTATTCCATTCATTCGGAAGGTACGAAGATGTACCAGGATTTGAGGCAACACTTTTGGTGGCCAAATTTGTAAGACCCCAACTTTTATAAATAAAGATGAATTTTCTATAAATATCATTTTTGAATATTATGGAGTTAATTTGATATAATATTATAGTTGTGGGTAATATTTATAAATTTTGCAAAGTACGCAAGTTGTTATATAATATTCGATTGGTCGGGGAATATTCGTTTGAACAGGGAATATTCGTACAACGACACAATCATTGGTGGACCCCACAACGGAATTATTGTCGGATTGAGAAAACGACAAAAATATTTTATTAAAAATAACGGCGGAAGTTTTACCATTGTTACTGTTGAACTACTCGGTAGTAAAAGTACAGTAATACGTGTGGTTGCATAATAGCACACGGTATTGATTATTAATGCTTATGTGAGAAGTCACTCAGTTTGATTCAATTATTGTCAGTTAATAATATGAATTATTTAGCGATAATGACGTTTTGTTTTATTCGTATTATTAACGTAATAAAACAGAAACATCTTTTTATATAAAACAGAATACTTTATTAAAGTTATTCTATAAATAGAATATATTATATTTTATTTAAAAGATTTTTCTTTAAATATGGACCGTCAGATTAAAGTAATTAATCTGGACCGTTCATGGATTAGTTACTATGCATTCTATTTTTCTATAAATAGCAGCTCATTCCTTCATTATTTCTTACGAATTCACTGAACTCTAGAGAGAGAAACTATAGAGAGAAACTATAGAGAGAGAGAAGAAGAGTATTCTGCTACTTAACTACTTCCTTATTTCAGCTCTTCTTTAAAACGGTAGGGAATATTATTTCTTTTATATTCATGAAGAGAACTTCTGTTATTCCATTCTTTATTATTCTGTTGGAATAACCAGTATACGCGGTCTACCCTATACTTGGTGACATTCTTCTATTATTCTATTGGAACATCCTGTCTGTGTGTTTTACACCGGACCTGGTTCCATTTTTATTATTATTCTGTTGGAACATCCTGTCTGTGTGTTTTACACCGGACCTGGTTCCGTATTTGTTATTATTCTGTTGGAACATCCTGTCTGTGTGTTTTACACCGGACCTGGTTCCATTATTTATTATTCTGTCGGAATATCCTGTCTGTGCGTTTACGCCGGACCTGGTTCCATTATTTATTATTCTGTTGGAATAACCTGTTTGTGCGGTCTATCGAATGCATGGTGATTTCTTTTGTTATTCCATTCTTTATTGTACTTAGTTGGTTAAGTTTTGACTTCTATACTCCACAAAGCAGTATCATGTTGACAATTTGGACGTTATAAATTCTTGGATAAATTAATTCTTGAACTTGTTTTATTGAATTCTTATATCATTGTCATCATCCTCATGTTTATAAAATGTTGAAAGTCATCTGTGGCATGTAGTGCATAGATGGACTTGGTATGATTATGACCAGGGATTATTCGGTATAATCATGACCGTAATGTTACAAATGATGTGGTAAAAGTCATCATTGGCCCGTAGTGCATTGATGGACAGTTGTTGGCATGATCATGACCATTAATGAATACACGAATATCCTTGGCCGTAGTGCATGGGTGATTCGATGATGTGGATTATTTTATTAAGCTGAGTCACAGCGATAACATTGTTGAAAAACCTTTTAAATCATAAAAGATAGTAGAGTTTATTTTCTACTTGACTCTTTTAATGGATTGCTTGTTCCACTGCAGTTAAACTTGATGTCTATTATATTTTATCAGTTTAACATTGTTGAAGGCTAATGATAATTTATTCTGCATTATCTTAGTCATAATATTTCTTACTGGGCTAGTTGAGCTCACCCTTTCTTTCACTGTTCTCTTCAGGAAATGAGAACGTAGCTGGGGCAAGTCGGGGAACGGAGTGATGGTTCGAATGATAGTATTAGTTAGTAGTCCTCACTATTCTATGTAATAGTGTGTTAATAAATGTAATGAGGACTCCTTTTGAGTATGAATACTCTCTAGAAGATAATATTTGTATTCAAACTCACAGTTTATGTTTTGTCGTATTGTACACGACAGTTGTATTAGTAAGTTGTATTTGTATTCTATACTATGTATCTGACGACCCAAGATGGGTGATGTATACCTAATTTTGGGGGCGTCACAGTTGGTATCAGAGCTTAGGGATATGATCCCTGGCTAAGATGTGAGAATAGAACTAGGAGGGGAGAGACGGGGAATTCCTTCGCTAGTATGACCTACCTAAGTTTATTTGCATGGTATTTAATTGGTCGGTCATAATATAAGGATAATATATGACATATCAATTAATTTTTATTTTGTGGCAGTATCTGAAAATGGCATTTGAGAATGTTGAGAATTGCAATGGAGCACAGGCGACTGTTGATTCACCACATATCAATAATCAGAATAATGTGCATCAGGAAGGTGACAATCCTCATGCAAACAACAACACTGACCAAATGATGAATGATCAAATGTTCAGAGGCTTTATGCAATTCATGCAACAACAAGTGAAAGCGGCTCCTGTCCACAACGTAGGTGGAAATACTGAAAACTCTCAGGCGGTCACCGCTAAACAGTTTAAGGAGCTGGGACCACCGGAGTTTAAGGGAGAACCCAAACCACTTGTAGCTGAAACATGGATAAAGCAGATCACCAAGATATTTGATGTCTTGGGTTGCTCCGAGGAGCAAAAGGTTCCCTTTGCCGCCTTTATGTTGCGAGGAGAGGCAGATTACTGGTGGGAATCGATAAAGCGTACTCAACCTGCCGCACTGAAGATGTCTTGGGAGAAGTTCCAAGAGCTGTTTAACGACAAATACTTTCCCGAGAGTATTCGTCACATGAAGGAGGTGGAGTTCATCAAATTAGAGCAGAATAATATGACCGTGTCGCAGTACGAGGCAAAATTTGCGGAGTTATTCCGGTTTGCGTCCCACCTGGTGGATAATGAAGAAAGAATGACGCGGATGTTTTTAAGAGGTTTGAAGCCAGAGATACGTCAACATCTTATTTCTCATAAACTGTGTTTGTATTCAGATGTTGTGAATAGGGCTCGGTTGGTGGAGCGCGATAACGAGACAACGCAACCAAAAGAGAGCAGCCGACAAAATGATAATACCAGTGAGAGCAGTCATCGAAGCGGTGACAACAAGCGTGGAGGGAATCAACAGGCCAGAAATGTTAACCACTTCGGTGGTAATCAGGGCCAAAACAATAAGAATGGACATTTCAAGAAGAGGAGATTCAACAATGATGGGAAGACGTCAGCACCAGCACCTGTCGTTAAGGAAGGAGAACGACCACCTATCATATGTTTCAAATGCGGAGGGGAGGGGCACATCAGTCCAAACTGCGCGATGCCATTCAAAGCATGTTATAATTATGGAAGAGAAGGTCATTTAGCCCGATTTTATCGTTTACCGAAGACAAATTCAGCTAGGATGGAGGCACCAAAGGCCGTCCCAGAAAAGTCAAAACCGGTTGTGCAAGGGAGAGCGTTTGTTGTGAACTCCCAAAAAGCAAGGAACCCGAATGAGGTCATCACGGGTAAGCTTATCATAAACTCTAACGAAGTCTATACTTTATTTGATACCGGTTCTACCCATTCTTTTATTTCTCCTACTTGCGCTCATCGATTAAATTTGATTCCGGAGAAATTAGACTTTGACTTATCTGTGGAAACTCCGTTGGGAGAAACCTTCATTACCTCCACTGTTTATAAGTCTTGTTTGGTTCAAATCGGTACCCACACATTACCTGTCGATCTTATTTCATTAAAAATACTTGCATTTGACGTGATTCTAGGGATTGATTGGTTAACTACTCATCATGCAAAAATTGATTGTTTTCGTAAGGTTGTTAGCTTTCATATTCCTAATCGACCTATTATGCGAATTCAAGCAACCAAACCATTAAAATCAATCGTTGTCATCTCAAGCCATAAAGCTATTCGTTTATTGAAAAACGGATGTCAAGCTTTCTTAGCTCATGTCACGGATCTAAACAAAAATACGTCAGTTTTGAATGATATTTCTATTGTTAATAAATTCCCTGACGTATTCCCTGAAGAACTTCCTGGCCTACCCCCAGAGCGTGAAATTGAATTTTGTATCGACCTTGAACCCGGTACAAAACCCATTTCCAAAGCCCCATATCGAATGGCTCCTATTGAACTTCAGGAGTTAAAGATCCAACTGCAGGAATTGTTAGACATTGGCTTTATTCGTCCTAGTACTTCTCCTTGGGGTGCTCCTGTTCTATTCGTGAAGAAGAAAGATGGAAGTATACGACTTTGTATTGATTATCGGGAGTTGAATCATGTCACCATCAAAAATAGGTACCCATTGCCACGTATTGATGACCTGTTTGACCAGTTGCAAGGAGCACAATTCTTTTCAAAGATCGATCTTCGTTCTGGATATCATCAGTTGAAGGTTAGAACTGAAGATATTCCAAAGACGGCTTTTAGAACTCGGTACGGGCATTATGAATTCCTAGTCATTTCTTTTGGATTGACTAATGCTCCTGCTGCCTTCATGGATATGATGAACCGGGTATTCAAGGAATATTTGGATCACTTTGTGGTCGTCTTTATTGATGACATCCTTATTTATTCCAAAAGCCGTGAAGATCATGAGCAACACTTGAGGCTGGTACTCCAAAAGCTTCGTGAATACAAGATTTATGCCAAGTTGAAGAAATGCGAGTTCTGGCTGGAGGAGGTAGCATTCCTTGGGCACGTAGTATCAAGTCGTGGAATATCGGTTGACCCGGCAAATATTGAAGCTATTCAAAGCTGGGAGCAACCTAAATCAGTGACCGAGGTACGTAGCTTTCTTGGTTTAGCTGGTTATTATCGGAGATTCGTGGAAGGATTTTCTCGAATCGCTACTCCATTAACTCAGCTGACTCGAAAAGATACAAAGTTTGGTTGGAGCAAAGAATGTGAGCAGAGTTTTTAAGAACTCAAGAGGAGACTCATTTCAGCACCTATTCTAACAATACCATCTGGCAGGGATTTGTCATCTATAGTGATGCTTTGTGCAAAGGGTTGGGATGCGTTCTCATGCAACATGGAAAAGTCATAGCCTATGCATCAAGACAACTCAAGGAATATGAGAGGAATTATCCTACTCATGATCTAGAGTTGGCAGCTGTTGTCTTTGCACTTAAAATTTGGAGGCATTACTTGTATGGGGAGAAAGTGGAGATCTTTACGGATCATAAAAGCCTCAAATATTTCTTCACTCAAAAGGAACTCAACATGCGACAATGACGTTGGCTTGAACTGTTGAAAATTATGATTATACCATTCAATACCATCCTGGAAAAGCGAACGTGGTAGCTGACGCATTGAGTAGAAGATCATATGCGGGTACAAGTGCAATATTAACAACGCAAAGGCCCATTTTGTGTTACTTGCAAAGGATGGAGATAGAGTTAAAGACTCCAGGGACCCATGTGATGATGGCGAATATACGAGTAGAACCAACTTTAATCGATAAAGTTAAAGCTGCTCAAGCTACAGACCTGGAGCTGATGCGTATAAGGAAGAAAGTGCAAGAAGGTGCTATGCCGGAAGCAAGAATCGATGAAGAAGGAATACTTCGAGTCAACTCCAGACTTTGTGTTCCTAACAACCCTGATTTAAAGTATGAAATCATGATGGAGGCGCACAACACACCGTTTGCAATCCATCCTGGAAGTACCAAAATGTATCATGATCTTCGTCATACATTTTGGTGGAGCAATATGAAGAGAGAGATAGCGTTGTTTATCTCAAGGTGTCTAACTTGTCAACGAGTCAAAGCGGAGCATCAAGTACCAAAAGGTCCATTGCAACCACTTGAAATTCCAGAATGGAAGTGGGAGCACATTACCATGGATTTCGTTACCGGTCTTCCTAGGGTTTCTCAAGGTATTGAAGCGATTTGGGTCATTGTTGATAGATTGACCAAGTCTGCTCATTTCTTACCGATACGAGAAACTTATACACTTGAACGTCTTGCTCGTATGTACATAAACGAGATTGTAAGACTGCATGGTATGCCAGTATCCATAATTTCTGATCGAGACCCAAGATTCACTTCACGATTTTGGGTTAGTTTACAAAAAGCTATGGGCACGGAGTTACGATTTAGTTCAGCATATCATCCTCAGACGGACGGACAATCAGAGAGGACTATTCAAACTCTTAAAGATCTATTAAGACTCTGTGTCTTTGACTTCAAGGGAAGTTGGGACAAGTTCTTACCATTGGTGGAGTTTTCCTACAACAACAGTTATCAAGCAAGTATTGGCATGGCTCCATTCGAAGCATTGTATGGAAGAAAATGTCGTTCTCCAGTATGCTGGGATGAGGTGGGCGAAGCAACGTTGTTGGGACCGGAGTTGGTACGTATGACTACAGAAAAGATTCAAACGATCCGACAACGTATAAAAACCTCACAAGATCGACAAAAGAGTTATGCTGATCTTCATCGAAAGGATGTGGAATTTGATGTAGGAGATCATGTGTTCTTACGTGTTGCTCCATGGAAAGGAGTTACGAGATTTGGAAAGAGAGGAAAGCTTAATCCTCGATTCATCGGTCCATTTTTAATCCTCGATCGAGTAGGAACTGTGGCTTATAGACTCGCTTTACCGCCAAGTATGTCTCGTGTTCATAACGTTTTTCACATATCCATGTTACGCAAATATGTGGAAGACCCGAACCACATTATTGAGTTAGAACCGGACGAAATAGCGGAGGATTTGACGTATGAAGAAGTTCCTGTTCAAATCTTGGATAAGAAGGAACATATTCTACGCTCCAAGGTTATACCTCAAGTCAAAGTTTTGTGGAGAAACCACGATGTTGAGGAAATGACTTGGGAGTTAGAATCTGAAATGAAATCAAGGTATCCTTACCTCTTCGACATACCAGGTACGTACCCTAATTTCGAGGGCGAAATTTCATAAGAAGGGGAGGTTGTAAGACCCCAACTTTTATAAATAAAGATGAATTTTCTATAAATATCATTTTTGAATATTATGGAGTTAATTTGATATAATGTTATAGTTGTGGGTAATATTTATAAATTTTGTAAAGTACGCAAGTTGTTATATAATATTCGATTGGTCGGGGAATATTCGTTTTAACAGGGAATATTCGTACAACGACACAATCATTGGTGGACCCCACAACGAAATTATTGTCGGATTGAGAAAACGACAAAAATATTTTATTAAAAATAACGGCGGAAGTTTTACCATTGTTACTGTTGAACTACTCGGTAGTAAAAGTACAGTAATACGTGTGGTTGCATAGTAGCACACGGTATTGATTATTAATGCTTATGTGAGAAGTCACTCAGTTTGATTCAATTATTGTCAGTTAATAATATGAATTATTTAGCGATAATGACGTTTTGTTTTATTCGTATTATTAACGTAATAAAACAGAAAAATCTTTTTATATAAAACAGAATACTTTATTAAAGTTATTCTATAAATAGAATATATTATATTTTATTTAAAAATTTTTTCTTTAAATATGGACCGTCAGATTAAAGTAATCAATCTGGACCGTTCATGGATTAGTTACTATGCATTCTATTTTTCTATAAATAGCAGCTCATTCCTTCATTATTTCTTACGAATTCACTGAACTCTAGAGAGAGAAACTATAGAGAGAAACTATAGAGAGAGAGAGAGAAGAAGAGTATTCTGCTACTTAACTACTTCCTTATTTCAGCTCTTCTTTAAAACGGTAGGGAATATTATTTCTTTTATATTCATGAAGAGAACTTCTGTTATTCCATTCTTTATTATTCTGTTGGAATAACCAGTATACGCGGTCTACCCTATACTTGGTGACATTCTTCTATTATTCTGTTGGAACATCCTGTCTGTGTGTTTTACATCGGACCTGGTTCCGTTTTTATTATTATTCTGTCGGAACATCCTGTCTGTGTGTTTTACACCGGACCTGGTTCCGTCTTTGTTATTATTCTGTTGGAACATCCTGTCTGTGTGTTTTACACCGGACTTGGTTCCATTATTTATTATTCTGTCGGAATATCCTGTCTGTGCGTTTACGCCGGACCTGGTTCCATTATTTATTATTCTGTTGGAAAAACCTGTTTGTGCGGTCTATCGCATGCATGGTGATTTCTTTTGTTATTCCATTCTTTATTGTACTTAGTTGGTTAAGTTTTGACTTCTATACTCCACAAAGAAGTATCATGTTGACAATTTGGACGTTATAAATTCTTGGATAAATTAATTCTTGAACTTGTTTTATTGAATTCTTATATCATTGTCATCATCCTCATGTTTATAAAATGTTGAAAGTCATCTGTGGCATGTAGTGCATAGATGGACTTGGTATGATTATGACTAGGGATTATTCGGTATAATCATGACCGTAATGTTACAAATGATGTGGTAAAAGTCATCATTGGCCCGTAGTGCATTGATGGACAGTTGTTGGCATGATCATGACCATTAATGAATACACGAATATCCTTGGCCGTAGTGCAGGGGTGATTCGATGATGTGAATTATTTTATTAAGCTGAGTCACAGCGATAACAGTGTTGAAAAACTTTTTAAATCATAAAAGATAGTAGAGTTTATTTTCTACTTGACTATTTTAATGGATTGCTTGTTCCACTGCAGTTAAACTTGATGTCTATTATATTTTATCAATTTAACATTGTTGAAGGCTAATGATAATTTATTCTGCATTATCTTAGTCATAATATTTCTTACTGGGCTAGTTGAGCTCACCCTTTCTTTCACTGTTCTCTTCAGAAAATGAGAACATAGCTGGGGCAAGTCAGGGAACGGAGTGATGGTTCGAATGATAGTATTAGTTAGTAGTCCTCACTATTCTATGTAATAGTGTGTTAATAAATGTAATGAGGACTCCATTTGAGTATGAATACTCTCTAGAAGATAATATTTGTATTTAAACTCACAGTTTATGTTTTGTCGTATTGTACACGACAGTTGTATTAGTAAGTTGTATTTGTATTCTGTACTATGTATCTGACGACCCAAGATGGGTGATGTATACCTAATTTTGGGGGAGTCACAAAATTTGAAATGAGAAATTGCAGAGTACGTTAGTAGATGTCTTACGTGTCAACGAGTCAAAACGGAGCATCAGTGGCCGAGTGGTTTACTACAACCATTGGAAATACCAGAGTGGAAATGGGAGCATATTATGATGGATTTCGTGGTAGTACTTCTAGTCAAGAAGAAAGGTTATGATGCCATTTGGGTTATCGTGGATCGACTTACAAAGACTGCACATTTTCTACCAATCAAGATCCGCTACAGTTTAAATCAATTAGCGAGTTTGTATGTAAAGGAGATTGTTTCACGACATGGAGTGCCGGTATCGATTGTTTCTGACCGAGATCCGCGCTTCACGTCAAAATTCTAGAAAAGCTTGCAAGAAAGGATGGGAACACAATTGAGGTTAAGTACCGCTTATCATCCACATATAGATGGACAGAGTGAGCAGACAATACAAATGCTGGAGGACATGCTTAGAACTTGCGTGATGGACTTCAAGGGAAATTGGGACGATCACCTACCCTTAGTTGAATTTGCGTATAATAATAGTTACCATGCGAGTATCGGCATGCCACTGTACGAAGCTCTTTACGAAAAGAAGTGCAGAACGCCATTATTGTAAGGCCCCAACTTTTATGAATAAAGATTAATTTTCTCGAAATATATTTTTGAATATTATGGTGTGGAGTTTGATATAATGTTATAATTATGGGTAATATTTACAAATTTTATAAAGTAAGCAAGTGGTTAAAAAATATTCGACTGGTCGGGAAATAATATTTTTGTCAGGGAATATCCGTACGATGGCACGATCATTGGTGGACCCCACAACGGAATAACTGTCGGATATAGAAAGCGACAAAAATATCATTTTTATAAAATAACGGCAAAAGTTTTACCATTAACTTTTGAAATACTCAGTAATAAAAGTACAGTAATACGCATGGTTGCATAGTAGCACACGGTATTGTACAGTATCTTTGATTATTGATGCTTACGTAAGAAGTCACTGCTCAATAATTGTTACAGTAATTACTGTTCAATATTTTATTTTATTGATTCAATAATTGCTACGTTGATATTTTATATTATTGATTCAATAATTATCATTGCACAGTATTTCAAATTATCAAATCAATAATTCATATTATTTAAATAATATTATTATTTGTATTATTGACAATGTCTAGAAAGTTCTGTCGAGGAAAGGAGTTTGGTCACCTAATTGCACTCCAATACGGAGAAATCCTTATCGCAAAGCCACCTCTTTCCTGAGAACGACCTGGTTGTCAATATTAAAATTTTGTAATATTATTTGTGAATAATTAATTGTTGATATATATGATAAGAAAATATTTATTCAATGTGGATTTAAACTGAGGAATTTTTAGCACGTGACATTTGTTTAAAGTTGGTATTTTATCTTTTTTGATAAAAGAATTCATTCAAATATATTATTATAATATTACATTATAGTAGTATGATGTGATTATATAATAGTATGTTTTTTATAATTTGAATGGTAACATTATTATAGTAAATTCATGGTATAAAAGTAAAAGGAGGTGGAAGAGAACAAATTAAATCTGAATTCCTATGATGTAAGCGATGATGTCATCGGACGATGAGGTAAGCGATGATGTCATCAGATGATGAGGTAAGTAATGATGTAATATGATCAATGATGTAAGCGATGATGTCATAAATTATGCCAAAAGACTATTTTACCCTTACTCTGCCAAGCCTATAAATAGAAGCACATTTTTTCATTATTTTTCACCAATTCATTCAAGTTATAGAGAGAGAAAGTATAGAGAGAATAAGAGAGAAAGAAGAAGAGTATTCTGTTACTATACTATTGCAGTATCCAATCTCCTACTAAGGTAAGGGGTATTATTTCTTTCATATTCGTAAGTGATATTATTCTTGTTCAATATTCGTAAGAAATAATATTTTTTCCATACTCTGTAGTATGTAAGTAATATTATTTCTTTTCATATTTCTAATTCTACACTTATGTTGATAAGTATTTCTTCTATACTCCATGAAATTAGTTGAATATCCTTGATATTTGCGCTTCATCCAGTATCTTTTTATGAAAATAATATTCTAAACATTCTTGATAATTTTTAATCTTTTCATGTAGGGATACTATTCACGGTTTACTATTCTCGAAGTACTATTCATAGAGTACTATTCAATCAAATACTATTCACCCAGGATACTATTCATGACAAAAATTGATTTCTTTTTGGTCCAAATTATTTTTGATACAATATTATTCTTGAATTTTACTCCACAAAGCAGTATCATGTTAACAATTTAGATATTATTGAATTCTTGATAAATTAAATTATAAATCTTTAGAATTTATCATTTACTTTCATTTAATTAAATTCTTATATCATTGTCATCATCCTCATGCTTATATTGTGATGAAAGTCATCTTTGGCCGTAGTGCATAGATGGGCTATTGATTAGTATAATTATGACCCGGGATTATTCGGTATAATCATGACCCGTAATGTTACACATGATGTGGTAAAAGTCATCATTGGCCCGTAGTTCATTGATGGACAGTTGTTGGTATGATCATGACCATTAGTGATACTAATGAATATCCTTGGCCCGTAGTGCAGGGATGATTCGATGATGTGGATTATTTATTAAGATGAGTCTCAGCGATAACACTGTTGATAAACTTTCTAAATCGTAGAAGATAGTAGATATCATGCTCTACTTGACTCTTCTAATGGATTGCTTGTTCCGCTGCAGTTAAAATTGATGTTTATTATATTTTATCAGTTTAACACTGTTTAAGGCTAACGATAATTTATTCTGCATTATCTTAGTCATAATATTTCTTACTGGGCTAGTTGAGCTCACCCTTTGCTTTCATTGTTCTCTTCAGGAAATGAGAATATAGCTGAGACTAGTCGGGGAACGGAGTGACGGTCCAGATGTTTGCATTAGTAGTCCTCACTATTCTGTGAAATAGTATGATAATAAATGTAATGAGGCCTTATCTTGAGTTTTAATACTGTCTAGAAGATAATATTTGTATTAAAACTCACAGCTTATGTTGTGTCGTATTCTACACGACACTTAACAGTTGTATAAATTAAGTTTGTATTTGTATTCTGTACCATGTATTTGGTGACTCAGAATGGGTGATGTATTCCTATTTTGGGGGCGTCACAGTTGATATCAAAGCTTAGGGATATGATCCCTGGCTAAGATGTGAGACTATAACTTGGGGGAGAGACGGGAAAATCCTTCGCTAGTATGACCTACCTAAGTTTATTTGTTATTTAATTAGTCGGTCATAATATAGGGATAATATGTGGCATGTCAATTAACCCTTATTTTGTGGCAATGTTTGAAAATGGCATCCAAAAATGTCAAGTTAAGCAATGGAGCACATGAGACTGTTGAGTCACCACTGATCAATACTCAAGATAATGTGCATCAGGAAGGCATTAATCCTCAGTTGAACAACAACATTAACCAATTGGCGAATGACGGAATGTTTAGGAGCTTTCTGTAATTTGTGCAACCTTAGATAAGAAAAACTCCTATTCAAAATACAGGTGGAAACACTGGCAACTCTCGGATGGTCATCGCTAAGCAGTTCAAGGAGTTGGGACCACCGGAGTTTTTGGGAGAGCCAAAACCACTTAAGGCGGAGGCGTGGATAAAGTAGATCACCAAGATATTTGATGTCTTGGGATACTCCGAGGAGCAAAAGGTTCCCTTTGCCACCTTCATGTTGCGAGGAGAGACAGATTATTGGTGAAAATCTGTAACGCGTACTCAACCTGCCGCACTGAAGATATCTTGAGAGAAGTTCCAAGAACTGTTCAACGACAAGTACTTTCCCGAAAGTATTCGTCACATGAAGGAGGTAGAGTTTATCAAGCTGGAGCAAAACAATATGATCGTGTCACAGTACGAAGCTAAGTTTGCCGAGTTGTCCCGATTTTCTCCCTACTTGGTTGATAATGAGGAGAGAATGACGCGGATGTTTCTAAGAGGTTTGAAACTTGAGATACGTCAATACCTAATTTCTCACAAACTGTGTTTGTATTCAGATGTTGTAAATAGGGCTCAGTTATTGGAATGTGATAATGAGTCAACACAACTAAGAGATAGCAGTCGGCAAAGCGATAATACAAGTGGTAGCAGACATCAAAGCGGTGACAACAAACGTGGAGGAAATCAACATGCTAGAAATGGTAATCACTTCGAAGGTAATCATGGCCAAGACAATAGAAGCAGAAATTTCAAGAAGAGGAAATTCAATAATGATGGAAAGACGTTAGCACCAGCACCTGTTGTTAAGGAAGGAGAACGATCGCCGGTCGTATGTTACAAATGCCAAGGGGAGGGACACATCAGTCCAAACTGTACGCAGCAGTGCAAAGCATGTTATAATTATGGAAGAGAAGGTCACCTAGCCCGATTTGGTCGTGCACCAAAGTCAAGTCCAGCTGGAATGGAGGCATCAAAGGCCGTCCCAGACAAGAAAAAACTGGTAGTTCAAGGGAGAGTGTTTGTCGTAACCTCTCAAAAAGCGAGAAATCCGAACGAGGTGATCACGGGTAAGCTAATCATAAACTCTAGTGAAGTCTATACCTTATTTGATACCGGTTCTACCCATTCTTTTATTTCTCATACTTGCGCTCAACGTTTAAATTTAACTCCGGAGAAATTAGACTTTGACTTATCTGTTAAAACTCTATTGGGATAAACCTTCATTATATCCACTGTTTATAAGTCTTGTTTGATTTAAATCGGTAACCGGACGTTACTTGTCGATCTTATCTCTTTGAAAATACATGCATTTGATGTGATTTTAGGGATTGACTAGTTAACTACTCATCATGCTAAAATTGATTATTTTCGTAAGGTTGTTAGCTTTCATATTCCTAACCAACCTATTATGCGAATTCAAGCAACCAAACCACTAAAGTCAATCACTGTCATATCAAGCCATAAAGCTATTCTTTTATTGAAAAATGGATGTCAAGCTTTCTTAGCCCATGTCACGGATTTAAATAAAAATACGTCAGATTTGAATGATATTTCTATTGTTAATAAATTTCCTGACGTATTCCCTAAAGAACTTCCTGGCCTACCCCCAAAGTGAGAAATTAAAATTTGTTTCGACCTTGAACCCAATACAAAACTCATTTTCAAAGTCCCATATCGAATGACTCCTATTAAACTTCAGGAGTTAAAAACCCAACTGTAAGAATTGTTAGACATCTGTTTCATTCATCCTAGTACGTCTCCTTGGGGTGCTCCTGTTCTATTCGTAAAGAAGAAAGATGGAAGTATGCGACTTTGTATTGACTATCGAGAGTTGAATCATGTCACTGTCAAAAATAGGTACACGCTGCCTCTCATTAATGACCTGTTTGACCAGTTGCAAGGTGCCAAATTCTTTTCAAAGATCGATCTTCGTTTCGGATATCATCAGTTGAAGATTAAAACTGATGACATTCCAAAGACTGCTTTCAGAACTCGGTATGGGCATTACGAATTCCTAGTAATGTCTTTTGGATTGACTAATGCCCCTGCTGCCTTCAAGGATATGATGAACTGAGTATTCAAGGAATATTTGGATCATTTTGTCGTTGTCTTTATTGATGACATTCTCATATACTCCAAAAGTCGTGAAGATCATGAGCAGCACTTGAGGCTGATACTCCAAAAGCTTCGTGAAAACAAGCTATATGCCAATTAAAAAAATGCGAGTTCTGGCTTGAGGAAGTAGCATTCCTTGGGTACGTGATATCAAATCACGGAATATCTATTGACCCAACGAAGATTGAAGCAATTCAAAGCTGGGATCAACCTAAGTCAGTGACCAAAGTACGTAGTTTTCTGGGCTTAGCTGGTTATTATCAGAGATTCGTGGAAGGATTTTCTTGAATCGCTACTCCATTAACTCAGCTGACTCGGAAAGATATAAAATTCGGTTGGAACGAGAAATGTGAGAAGAGTTTTCAAGAACTCATGAGGAGACTCATTTCAGCACCTATTCTGACAATACTATCTGGTTCGAAGGGATATATCATCTACAATGATGCTTCAGGCAGAGGTTTAGGATGTGTTCTCATGCAATATGGAAAAGTCATAGCCTATGCCTCGCGACAACTCAAAGAATATAAGAGGAATTATCCTACTCATGATCTAGAGTAGGTAGCTGTAGTTTTCGCACTTAAAATCTGGAGGCATTACCTGTATAGGGAGAAGGTGGAGATCTTTACGGATCATAAAAGCCTCAAATATTTCTTCACTCAAAAGGATCTCAACATGCAGCTACGACGTTGGCTTAAACTGTTGAAAGATTATGATCATACTATTCAATACCATCCTGAAAAAGTGAACGTGGTATCTGACGCATTAAGTAGAAAATCATATTCGAGTATGAGTGTGATATTGTCAACGCAAAGGCCCATTTTGTATTACTTGCAAAGGATATAGATAGAGATAAAGACTCTAGTGACCCACGTGATGATGACAAATATACAAGTAGAACCGACTTTAATCGATAAAGTAAAAGTTGCTCAAACTACAGACCTGGAGCTGATGCGTATGAAGCAGAAAGTGCAAAAAGGTGCTATTCCGGAAGCAAGAATCGATGAAGAAAGAATACTTAGAGCCAACTCCAGACTTTATGTTCCTAACGACTCTGATTTGAAGTATAAAATCATGATGGAGGCGTACAACACACCATTTGCAATCCATCCTAGAAGTACCAAAATGTATCGTGATCTTAGACATACATTTTTGTGGAGTAATATGAAGAGAGAGATAGCGGAGTTTATCTCAAGATGTTTAACGTGTCAACGTGTCAAGGTAGAGCATCAAGTGCCAAAAGGTCCATTACAACCACTTGAAATTCTAGAATGGAAGTGGGAGCACATTACCATGGATTTTGTTACTGGTCTTCCAAAGGTTTCATAAGACATAGATGCTATTTGGGTCATTGTTGATAGATTGACCAAGTCTGCTCATTTCTTACCTATACGAGGAACTTATTCACTTGAACGTCTTACTCGTATGTACATAAATGAGATTGTAAGACTGCATGGTATGCCAGTATCCATAGTTTCTGATCGAGACCCAAGATTCACTTCACAGTTTTGGGTCAGTTTGTAAAAAGCTATGGGCACGGATTTACAATTTAGTTCAGCATATCATCCTCAAACGGACGGGCAGTCGGAGAGGACTATTCAAACTCTTGAAGATCTATTAAGACTCTGTGTCCTTGACTTCAAAGGAAGTTGGGACAAGTTCTTGCCATTGGTGGAATTCTCTTACAACAACAGTTATCAAGCAAGTATTGGCATGGCTCCATTTGAGGCGTTGTATGGACGCAAGTGTCGTTCTCCAGTATACTGGGACGAGGTGGGTGAAGCAATATTGTTGGGACCAGAATTGGTGCGCATGACAACAGAAAAGATTCAAATGATCCGACAACATATAAAAACCTCAAAAGATAGACAAAAGAGTTATACTGATCTTCATCGAAAGGACGTGGAGTTTAATGTTGGAGATTATGTGTTGTTACGGGTTGCTCCATATAAAGGAGTTATGAGATTTAGAAAGAGAGAAAAACTCAATCCTCGATTCATTTGCCCTTTCAAAATCCTCGATCGAGTAGGAACTGTGGCTTATATACTCGCCTTACCGCCAAGTATCTCTCGTGTTCATAATATTTTTCACATATCCATGTTACGTAAATATGTGGAAGACCCGAACCACATTATTGAGTTAGAACCAGACAAAATAGAAGAAGATTTAACGTATGAAGATGCACCTGTTAAAATCTTGGATAAGAAGGAATATATTTTACGCTCCAAGGTTATACATTAAGTCAAAGTTTTATGGAGAAACCACGATGTTGAGGAAATGACCTGGGAGTTAAAATCTGAAATGAAGTCAAGGTATCCTCACCTCTTCGATATACCAGGTACGTACCCTAATTTTGAGGACGAAATTTTATAAGAATGGGAGGTTGTAAGGCCCCAACTTTTATGAATAAAGATTGATTTTTTTGAAATATATTTTTAAATATTATGGTGTGGAGTTTGATATAATGTTATAATTGTCGGTAATATTTATAAATTTTGTAAAGTAAGCAAGTGGTTATAAAATATTCGATTGGTCGGGAAATATTCTTTTTGTCGGGAAATATTCTTTTTGTAAGGGAATATCCGTACGATGGCACGATCTTTGGTGGACCCCACAACGGAATAACTATCAGATATAGAAAGCGACAAAAATATCATTTTTATAAAATAACGGCAAAAGTTTTACCGTTAACTGTTGAAATACCCGGTAATAGAAGTACTGTAATACGCGCGGTTGCATAGTAGCACACGGTATTGTACAGTATCTTTGATTATTGATGCTTACGTAAGAAGTCACTACTCAATAATTGTTACAGTAATTACTGTTAAATATTTTATTTTATTGATTCAATAATTGCTACGTTGAAATTTTATATTATTGATTCAATAATTGTTATTGCATAGTATTTCAAATTATTAAATCAATAATTCATATTATTTGAATAATATTATTATTTGCATTATTAACAATGTCTAGAAAGCTCTGTCGAGGAAAGGAGTTTGGTCACCTAATTACGCGCCAATAGGGAGAAATCCTTATCGGAAAGTCCCCTCTTTCCTGGGAACGACCTAGTTGTCAATATTAAAATTTTGTAATATTATTTATGAATAATTAATTGTTGATATGTATGATAAGAAAATATTTATTCAATGTGAATTTAAAGTGAGGAATTTTTAGCATGTGACATTTATTGAAAGTTGGTATTTTATCTTTTTAGATAAAATAATTCATTCAAATATATTGTTATAAAATTACATTATAGTAGTATGATGTGATTATATAATAGTATATTTTTTATAATTTGAATGGTAACATTATTATAGTAAATTCATGATATAAAAGTAAAATGAGGTGGAAGAGAACAAATTGAATCTGAATTCCTATGATGTAAGCGATGATGTCATCAGACGATGAGGTAAGCGATGATATCATCGGACAATGAGGTAAGTAATGATGTAATATGATCGATGATGTAAGCGATGATGTCATAAATTATGGCGAAAAGACTATTTTACCCTTACTCTGCCAAGCCTATAAATATAAGCTCATTTCTTCATTATTTTTTACCAATTCATTCAAGCTATAGAGAGAATAAGAGAGAAAGAAGAAGAGTATTCTGTTACTATACTATTGCAGTATCCAATCTCCTACTAAGGTAAGGGGTATTATTTCTTTCGTATTCATAAGTTATATTATTCTTGTTCAATATTCGTAAGAAATAATATTTTTTTCCATACTCTGCAGTATGTAAGTAATATTATTTCGTGACCCGTAGTAATATTATTTCGTGACCCGGGATTATTCGGTATAATCATGACCCGTAATATTACAAATGAGGTGGTAAAAGTCATCATTGGCCCGTAGTGCATTGATGGACAGTTGTTGGTATGATCATGACCATTGGTGATACTAATGAATATACTTGGCCCGTAGTGCAGGGATGATTTGATGATGTAGATTATTTATTAAGCTGAGTCTCAGTGATAAAATTGTTGATAAACTTTTTAAATCATAGAAGATAGTATATATCATGCTCTGCTTGACTCTTCTAATAGATTGCTTATTCTGCTGCAGTTAAACTTGATGTTTATTATATTTTATCAGTTTAACACTGTTGAAGGTTAACGATAATTTATTCTGCATTATCTTAGTCATAATATTTCTTACTGGGCTAGTTGAGGTCACCCTTTGCTTTCATTGTTCTCTTAAGGAAATGAGAATATAGCTAGGACTAGTTGGAGAATGGAGTGACGGTCCAGATGTTTGCATTAGTAGTCCTCACTATTCTGTGAAATAGTATGATAATAAATGTAATGAGGACTTATTTTGAGTTTTAATACTGTCTAGGACACAATATTTGTATTAAAACTCACAGCTTATGTTGTGTCGTATTCTACACGACACTTAACAGTTGTATAAATTAAGTTTGTATTTGTATTCTGTACCATATATTTGGTGACTCAGAATGGGTGATGTATACCTATTTTGGGGGCATCACAATTATGTATGACGAAGTCAGAGAGCGACAAATACTCAGACCAGAGTTAGTACAACAAACCGCAGATGTGGTGACAGTAATAAGAGCTAGACTAGTAGTTGCACAAGATCGCTAGAAGAAGTACACAGACTTACATCGTCAGAACCGCGACTTTGAAGTCGGAAGTCACGTTTTCTTAAAAGTATCTCCTTGGAAGGGAAAAATACGATTCGACAAGAAGGGAAAATTGAGTCCACGATTCATAGCACTACAAGAAAATGCTCTAACAGCGACCAAAACTATCAACGACCGAAATTATGATCGCAGATAGTATAATTAGCGACCAACATCAATGACCGCTCTTGAATATGGTCGCTAGCTTATATTAGCGACCGAACCCGGTCGCTACTCGGTCGCTAGTTCAATTTTACCTCCAAAAAAATTGGCAGAAAATGTTGGCGCTCTAGTTGTTTGCGACCACTAACCATTAGCGGCCGCATACGGTCGCTGATAATTCCATATCATTAAACATTAGCGACCGCAGGCGGTCGCTGATGATGGTCGCTGATCTATTTCAATTAACCAGTATCAGGCTATCACTGTCGACACAGCAGAAGAAAAAAAAAGAGGGAGAAAAGAAGAGGGAGAAGAGGGAGAAGTGGTGGAAGAGAAGAGGGAGAAGAGGGGAACTGCCGTCGCCACCATCACCACCACCTCAGCCGGCGCCGGCGCCACTGCCACTACTGCCTTAAACTAACTGACACTTCTATTCCCGTTGAAAATACCTCAATTTTTCCTCTGGTAATGAACTTAAACTAACTGACAATATGTTCTTATGACTAGATCATTATTATTTCTGTTTAATTAACTTCAATTGATTATACCCCTCATTCTTTTTTTGTTCATTTTTTCAAGATCATTATTATTTCTGTTTAAATAACTTCAATTGATTAAACCCATATTCTTCTTATTTTACTCATTTTTTCAATTCATTAGTCGGGTAATTCTGATCTTGATACTCTTTGGCATACATACGACTTGCGCATACTTGCATATTCATATAGTAGTAATTGTAAGAAACTTACTGATGTTTTCTTGTCTGATTTTGTTATTATTTTCTTACCCGACTGGAAAATACTGAATTTTTATTCAGAAAAATGTTGGAATTCTTGTTTGTTCATTTGTTGTGCTTTAAACTTGATCTATTATGATTCAAATTGAAGTAACTTTCTGCTCAATATTAGCATAGTAGTCCTCAATTGCAAAGAAATGAACAACATAATATTTTGCTAGTGATTTGGATTGCTTCATTTATAGTAATACATTTGCTGCCACCAAAAATGGATCACATTATTTCCATGCGGTGATGTATGTGAATCTTTATATGTGAGCTTTTTGTAACTTTTGGTGGAATTTGATGTTCCTCTTTAAATATTGATGTTCATTGGATATTTTGAAAAATTGAATTTGAGCTAATAGCGGTTTAGATATTGTTCTTCATTGTTTGATTTGGTGTGGGCATGTTTAATTAGTTGTTATGTAATTTTGAAAAGCTATTAGTAATTTTATACTAGTTATTGCAATAACCAAATAAATTAGCTTAGAATCCTTCTGTAATAACCCGATATTTTCTATATAATTAAATTAAAAATTTTGCGTATGATTTTTTTTTATTAAAGTTGGAAATATGTGCCAGATAATGTGTATGTATTTATGTAATGAATATAAAATTTATTTATTACATGAATAATTTTAGATAATTTTATTTTAGAATTATTACTCATTATCAATTATATTCTTATATTAATCAATTTAATAGTAAAAATGTTTTTAATATTTATTTTTCATGAAAATATGATTATTATATTATTTAAAATAATATAGAAAATGATTTTTAGAATTATTATAATAATTATTTTATCATATGAATTTTAGTGCAGATTATTAAGTTACTTATGTTAACTTAATTATTAATGTTGTATATGATAGATAAATTAGATATGGAATCCAAATCTTAATTTTGAATTTTAAACAAGGAATGAGAATAATAATATAATATTAATTATATTTTGATTTTTCAGTGCTATAAATATGTATGTTATGTTTGTAAGGTTAATCTGGGGAGCAGTTTCCTTATGACCTAATAAAACCCTAATTTGAAAGTCATTTACGATTGTAAAATATGTTAAGTCATTGTGATATATGGTATGTGATTTATATTATAAGTATTATTGTTAATTATGTAAAACCCTAATTAGTAATTTAAAACTCTATTTTTCTTAAAATAGAAATCCTGTACAGTAATTAGCTATTCGCTAAGTGGAAACCCTAATTTGAAACTCAGCTATGAGTTCGAGACTGTGTTGTAACTGTGTTATGTGAATTATGTTGTGTATTGCGGAATTTAAAGTTAATTAGGAAATTAAAACCCTAATTATACTTAGAAAACCTAATTAATTAGAAACCCTTATTAATTGAGAATTCAAATTACTAAATTCGGTAATCTAACTTCTAAATTTAGAAACCCTAATTAGTAATTGTAAACCCTAATTACTAATCGTAAGCCCTAAATGCGAAATTAGAAATCTTAATTTTATTTTTGAAAACCCTAATTTCAAAAGTTAGAAACTCAAATTATTAAATTAAGAACCCTAATTTGCTAACTGTTGTCCTAATTGCTAAATTAGCGAGATTAATTATAATTAGAAAATTCTTAATCAAATTCTTCAAATTATATGTAAGACCCCAACTTTTATAAATAAAGATGAATTTTCTATAAATATCATTTTTGAATATTATGGAGTTAATTTGATATAATGTTATAGTTGTGGGTAATATTTATAAATTTTGCAAAGTACGCAAGTTGTTATATAATATTCGATTGGTCGGGGAATATTTGTTTTAACAGGGAATATTCATACAACGGCACAATCATTGGTGGACCCCACAACGGAATTATTGTCGGATTGAGAAAACGACAAAAATATTTTATTAAAAATAACGGCGGAAGTTTTACCATTGATACTGTTGAACTACTTGGTAGTAAAAGTACAATAATACGTGTGGTTGTATAGTAGCACACGATATTGATTATTAATGCTTATGTGAGAAGTCACTCAGTTTGATTCAATTATTGTCAGTTAATAATATGAATTATTTAGCGATAATGAAGTTTTGTTTTATTCGTATTATTAACGTAATAAAATAGAAACATCTTTTTATATAAAACAGAATACTTTATTAAAGTTATTCTATAAATAGAATATATTATATTTTATTTAAAAGATTTTTCTTTAAATATGGACCGTCAGATTAAAGTAATCAATCTGGACCGTTCATGGATTAGTTACTATGCATTCTATTTTTCTATAAATAGCAGCTCATTCCTTCATTATTTCTTACGAATTTACTGAACTCTAGAGAGAGAAACTATAGAGAGAGAGAGAGAAGAAAAGTATACTGCTACTTAACTACTTCCTTATTTCAGTTCTTCTTTAAAACGGTAAGGGGTGTTATTCTTTCTTATTCCTGAAGAGAACTATTGTTATTCCATTTCTTATTATTCTGTTGGAATAACCTGTATACGCGGTCTACCCTATACTTGGTGACATTCTTCTATTATTCTGTTGGAACATCCTGTCTGTGTATTTTACACCGGACCTGGTTCCGTCTTTATTATTATTCTGTTGGAACATCCTGTCTGTGTGTTTTACACCGGACCTGGTTCCGTCTTTATTTATTATTCTGTTGGAACATCCTGTCTGTGTGTTTTACACCAGACCTGGTTCCGTCTTTATAATTATTCTGTTAGAACATCCTGTCTGTGTGTTTTACACCAGACCTGGTTCCGTCTTTATTATTATTCTGTTGAAATATCCTATCTATGTGTTTTACCCCAGACCTGGTTCCGTCTTTATTTATTATTCTGTTGGAATAACCTGTCTGTGCGGTCTATCGCATGCATGGTGATTTTATTTATTATTCCATTCTTTATTATACTCAGTTGGTTAAGTTTTGACTTCTATACTCCATGAAATTTGTGGAATATCCTTGATAATTGCGTTTCATCCAGTATCTTTTCATGAAAATATTCTTCTAAGCATTCTTGAATTTTACTCCACAAAGCAGTATCATGTTGACAATTTGGACGTTGTTAATTCTTGGATAAATTAATTCTTGAACTTGTTTTATTGAATTCTTATATCATTGTCATCATCCTCATGTTTATAAAATGTTGAAAGTCATCTGTGGCCTGTAGTGCATAGATGGACTTGGTATGATTATGACCAGGGATTATTCGGTATAATCATGACCGTAATGTTACAAATGATGTGGTAAAAGTCTTCACTGGCCCGTAGTGCATAGATGGACAGTTGTTGGCATGATCATGACCATTAATGAATACACGAATATCCTTGGCCATAGTGCAGGGGTGATTCGATGATGTGGATTATTTTATTAAGCTGAGTCCCAGTGAAAACAGTGTTGAAAAACCTTTTAAATCATAGAAGATAGTAGATTTTATTTTCTACTTGACACTTTTAATGGATTGCTTGTTCCGCTGCAGTTAAACTTGATGTTCGTTATATTTTATCAGTTTAACACTGTTGAAGGCTAATGATAATTTATTCTGCATTATCTTATTCATAATATTTCTTACTGGGCTAGTTGAGCTCACCATTTCTTTCACTGTTCTCTTCAGGAAATGAGAATATAGCTGGGACGAGTCGGGGAACGGAGTGATGGACCAGATGATAGTAGTAGTAGTCCTCACTATTCTGTTAAATAATGTGACAATAATTGTAATGAGGACTCCTTTTGAGTTTGTATAGTCTCTAGTAGACAATAATTGTATTCAAACTCACAGTTATGTTTTGTCGTATTGTACACGACAGTTGTATTAGTAAGTTTTATTTGTATTCTGTACCATGTATCTGACGACCCAAGATGGGTGGTGTATACCTAATTTTGGGGGCGTCACAGTTGGTATCAGAGCTTAGGGATATGATCCCTGGCTAAGATGTGAGAATAGAACTAGGAGGGGAGAGACGGGGAATTCCTTCGCTAGTATGATCTACCTAAGTTTATTTGCATGGTCGGTCAGAATATAAGGATAATATATGACATATCAATTAACTTTTATTTTGTGGCAGTATCTGAAAATGGCATCTGAGAATGTTGAGAATAACAATGGAGCACATGTGACTGTTGATTCACCACATATCAATAATCAGGATAATGTGCATCAGGAAGGTGACAATCCTCATGCAAACAACAACACTGACCAGATGATGAATGATGGAATGTTCAGAAGCTTTATGCAGTTCATGTAACAGCAGGCGAGAGCGGCTCCTGTCCAAAATGTAGGTAGAAACACTGAAAACTCTCGGACGGTCACCGCTAAACAGTTCAAGGAGCTGGGACCACCGGAGTTTAAGGGAGAGTCAAAACCACTTATAGCGGAAACATGGATAAAGCAGATCACCAAGATATTTGATGTCTTGGGATGCTCCGAGGAGAAAAAGGTTCCCTTTGCCGCCTTTATGTTGCGAGGAGAGGCAGATTACCGGTGGGAATCAATTAAGCGTACTCAACCTGCCGCACTGAAGATGTCTTGGGAGAAGTTCCAAGAGCTGTTCAATGACAAATACTTTTCCGAAAGTGTTCGTCACATGAAGGAGGTGGAGTTCATCAAATTGGAGCAGAATAATATGACCGTGTCGCAGTACGAGGCTAAATTTGCTGAGTTGTCCCGGTTTGCGTCCCACTTGGTGGATAATGAAGAGCGAATGACGCGAATGTTTTTGCGAGGTTTGAAACCTGAGATAAGTCAACATCTTATTTCTCATAAACTATGTTTGTATTCAGATGTTGTGAATAGGGCTCAGTTAGTGGAGCGCGATAACGAGTCAACGCAACCAAAAGAGAGCAGTCGGCAAAATGATAATACCAGTGAGAGCAGTCATCGAAGCGGTGACAACAAGCGTGGAGGGAATCAACATGCCAGAAATGGTAACCACTTCGGTGGTAATCAGGGCCAAAACAATAAGAATGGTCATTTCAAGAAGAGGAGATTCAACAATGATGGAAAGACGTCAGCACCAGCACCCGTTGTTAAGGAAGGAGAACGACCACCTATCATATGTTTCAAATGCGGAGGGGAGGGGCACATCAGTCCAAACTGCGTGATGCCGTCTAAAGCATGTTATAATTGTGGAAGAGAAGGTCATTTAGCCCGATTTTGTCGTTTACCAAAAATAAGTTCAGCCAGGATGGAGGCACCAAAGGCCGTCCCAGAAAAGTCAAAACCGGTAGTGCAAGGGAGAGCGTTTGTTGTGACCTCCCAGAAAGCAAGGAACCCGAATGAGGTCATCACGGGTAAGCTTATCATAAACTCTAACGAAGTCTATGCTTAATTTGATACCAGTTCTACCCATTCTTTTATTTCTCCTACTTGCGCTCATCGATTAAATTTGACTCCGTAGAAATTAGACTTTGACTTATCTGTTGAAGCTCCATTGGGAGAAACCTTCATTACATCCACGGTTTATAAGTCTTGTTTGGTTCAAGTTGGTACCCACACATTACCTGTCGATCTGATTTCATTAAAAATACTTGCATTTGACTTGATTCTAGAGATTGATTGGTTAACTACTCATCATGCAAAAATTGATTATTTTCGTAAGGTTGTTAGCTTTCATATTCCTAATCGACCTATTATGCGAATTCAAGCAACCAAACCATTAAAATCAATCGCTGTCATCTCAAGCCATAAAGCTATTCGTTTATTAAAAAACGGATGTCAAGCTTTCTTAGCTCATGTCACGGATCTAAACAAAAATACGTCAGTTTTGAATGATATTTCTATTGTTAATAAATTCCCTGACGTATTCCCTGAAGAACTTCCTGGCCTACCCCCAGAGCGTGAAATTGAATTTTGTATCGACCTTGAACCCGGTATAAAACCCATTTCCAAAGCCCCATATCGAATGGCTCCTATTAAACTTCAGGAGTTAAAGATCCAACTGCAGGAATTGTTAGACATTGGTTTTATTCGTCCTAGTACTTCTCCTTGGGGTGCTCCTGTTCTGTTCGTGAAGAAGAAAGATGGGAGTATGCGACTTTGTATTGATTATCGGGAGTTGAATCATGTCACCATCAAAAATAGGTACCCATTGCCACGTATTGATGACCTGTTTGACCAGTTGCAAGGAGCACAATTCTTTTCAAAGATCGATCTTTGTTCTGGATATCATCAGCTGAAGGTTAGAACTGAGGATATTCCAAAGACGCTTCAGAACTCGGTACGGGCATTATGAATTCTTAGTCATGTCCTTTGGATTGACTAATGCTCCTGCTGCCTTCATGGATATGATGAACCGGGTATTCAAGGAATATTTGGATCACTTTGTGGTCGTCTTTATTGATGACATCCTTATTTATTCCAAAAGTCGTGAAGATCATGAGCAACACTTGAGGCTGGTACTCCAAAAGCTTCGTGAATACAAGCTTTATGCCAAGTTGAAGAAATGCGAGTTCTGGCTGGAGGAGGTAGCATTCCTTGGGCACGTAGTATCAAGTCGTGGAATATCGGTTGACCCGGCAAAGATTGAAGCTATTCAAAGCTGGGAGCAACCTAAATCAGTGACCGAGGTACGTAGCTTTCTTGGTTTAGCTGGTTATTATCGGAGATTCGTGGAAGGATTTTCTCGAATCGCTACTCCATTAACTCAGCTGACTTGGAAAGATACAAAGTTTGGTTGGAGCGAAGAATGTGAGCAGAGTTTTCAAGAACTCAAGAGGAGACTCATTTCAGCACCTGTTCTAACAATACCATCTGGCTCGGAGGGATTTGTCATCTACAGTGATGCTTCGAGCAAAGGGTTGGGATGCGTTCTCATGCAACATGGAAAAGTCATAGCCTATGCATCAAGACAACTCAAGGAATATGAGAGGAATTATCCTACTCATGATCTAGAGTTGGCAGCTGTTGTCTTTGCACTTAAAATTTGGAGGCATTACTTGTATGGGGAGAAGGTGGAGATCTTTACGGATCATAAAAGCCTCAAATATTTCTTTACTCAAAAGGAACTCAATATGCGACAACGACGTTGGCTTGAACTGTTGAAAGATTATGATCATACCATTCAATACCATCCTGAAAAAGCGAACGTGGTAGCTGACGCATTGAGTAGAAGATCATATGCTTGTACAAGTGCGATATTGTCAACACAAAGGCCCATTTTGTGTGACTTGCAAAGGATGGAGATAGAGTTAAAGGCTCCAGGGACCCATATGATGATGGTGAATATACGAGTAGAACCAACTTTAATCGATAAAGTTAAAGCTGCTCAAGCTACAGACCTGGAGCTGATGCGTATGAGGAAGAAAGTGCAAGAGGGTGCTATGCCGGAAGCAAGAATCGATGAAGAAGGAATACTTCAAGTCAACTCCAGACATTGTGTTCCTAACGACCTTGATTTAAAGTATGAAATCATGATGGAGGCGCACAACACACCGTTTGCAATCCATCCTGGGAGTACCAAAATGTATCATGATCTTCGTCATACATTTTGGTGGAACAATATGAAGGGAGAGATAGCGCTGTTTATCTCAAGGTGTCTAACTTGTCAACGAGTCAAGGTGGAGCATCAAGTACCAAAAGGTCCATTGCAACCACTTGAAATTCCAAAATGGAAGTGGGAGCACATTACCATGGATTTCGTTACCGGTCTTCCTAAGGTTTCTCAAGGTATTGATGCGATTTGGGTCATTGTTGATAGATTGACCAAGTCTGCTCATTTTTTACCGATACGAGAAACTTATACACTTGAACGTCTTGCTCGTATGTACATAAACGAGATTGTAAGACTGCATGGTATGCCAGTATCCATAGTTTCTGACCGAGACCTAAGATTCACTTCACGATTTTGGGTTAGCTTACAAAAAGCTATGGGCACAGATTTACGATTTAGTTCGGCATATCATCCTCAGACGGACGGACAATCAGAGAGGACTATTCAAACTCTGGAAGATTTATTAAGACTCTGTGTCCTTGACTTCAAGGGAAGTTGGGACAAGTTCTTATCATTGGTGGAGTTTTTCTACAACAACAGTTATCAAGCAAGTATTGGCATGGCTCCATTCGAAGCATTGTATGGAAGAAAGTGTCGTTCTCCAGTATGCTGGGATGAGGTGGGTGAAGCAACGTTGTTGGGACCAGAGTTGGTACATATGACTACAGAAAAGATTCAAACGATCCGACAACGTATAAAAACCTCACAAGATCGACAAAAGAGTTATGCTGATCTTCATCGAAAGGATGTGGAATTTGATATAGGAGATCATGTGTTCTTACGTGTTGCTCCATGAAAAGGAGTTACGAGATTTGGAAAGAGAGGAAAGCTCAATCCTCGATTCATCGGTCCATTTTTAATCCTCGATCGAGTAGGAACTGTGGCTTATAGACTCGCATTACCGCCAAGTATGTCTCGTGTTCATAACGTTTTTCACATATCCATGTTACGTAAATATGTGGAAGACCCGAACCACATTATTGAGTTAGAACCGGACGAAATAGCGGAGGATTTGACGTATGAAGAAGTTCCTATTCAAATCTTGGATAAGAAGGAACATATTCTACGCTCCAAGGTTATACCTCAAGTCAAAGTTTTGTGGAGAAATCACGATGTTGAGGAAATGACTTGGGAGTTAGAATCTGAAATGAAATCAAGGTATCCTTACCTCTTCGACATACCAGGTACGTACCCTAATTTCGAGGGCGAAATTTCATAAGAAGGGGAGGTTGTAAGACCCCAACTTTTATAAATAAAGATGAATTTTCTATAAATATCATTTTTGAATATTATGGAGTTAATTTGATATAATGTTATAGTTATGGGTAATATTTATAAATTTTGTAAAGTACGCAAGTTGTTATATAATATTAGATTGGTCGGGGAATATTCGTTTTAACATGGAATATTCGTACAACGGCACAATCATTGGTGGACCCCACAACGGAATTATTGTCGGATTGAGAAAACGACAAAAATATTTTATTAAAAATAACGGCGGAAGTTTTATCATTGATATTGTTGAACTACTCGGTAGTAAAAGTACAGTAATACGTGTGGTTGCATAGTAGCACACGGTATTGATTATTAATGCTTATGTGAGAAGTCACTCAGTTTGATTTAATTATTGTCAGTTAATAATATGAATTATTTAGCGATAATGAAGTTTTGTTTTATTCGTATTATTAACGTAATAAAATAGAAACATCTTTTTATATAAAACAGAATACTTTATTAAAGTTATTCTATAAATAGAATATATTATATTTTATTTAAAAGATTTTTCTTTAAATATGGACCGTCAGATTAAAGTAATCAATCTGGACCGTTCATTGATTAGTTACTATGCATTCTATTTTTCTATAAATAGCAGATCATTCCTTCATTATTTCTTACGAATTCACTGAACTCTAGAGAGAGAAACTATAGAGAGAGAGAAGAAAAGTATACTGCTACTTAACTACTTCCTTATTTCAGTTCTTCTTTAAAACGGTAAGGGGTGTTATTCTTTCTTATTCCTGAAGAGAACTGTTGTTATTCCATTTCTTATTATTCTGTTGGAATAACCTGTATACGCGGTCTACCCTATACTTGGTGACATTCTTCTATTATTCTGTTGGAACATCCTGTCTGTGTATATTACACCGGACCTGGTTCCGTCTTTATTATTATTCTGTTGGAACATCCTGTCTGTGTGTTTTACACCGGACCTGGTTCCGTCTTTATTTATTATTCTGTTGGAACATCCTGTCTGTGTGTTTTACACCAGACCTGGTTCCGTCTTTATAATTATTCTGTTAGAACATCCTGTCTGTGTGTTTTACACCAGACCTGGTTCCGTCTTTATTATTATTCTGTTGAAATATCCTATCTATGTGTTTTACCCCAGACCTGGTTCCGTCTTTATTTATTATTCTGTTGGAATAACCTGTCTGTGCGGTCTATCGCATGCATGGTGATTTTATTTATTATTCCATTCTTTATTATGCTCAGTTGGTTAAGTTTTGACTTCTATACTCCATGAAATTTGTGGAATATCTTTGATAATTGCGTTTCATCCAGTATCTTTTCATGAAAATATTCTTCTAAGCATTCTTGAATTTTACTCCACAAAGCAGTATCATGTTGACAATTTGGATGTTGTTAATTCTTGGATAAATTAATTCTTGAACTTGTTTTATTGAATTCTTATATTATTGTCATCATCCTCATGTTTATAAAATGTTGAAAGTCATCTGTGGCCTGTAGTGCATAGATGGACTTGGTATGATTATGACCAGGGATTATTCGTTATAATCATGACCGTAATGTTACAAATGATGTGGTAAAAGTCATCATTGGCCCGTAGTGCATTGATGGACAGTTGTTGGCATGATCATGACCATTAATGAATACACGAATATCCTTGGCCGTAGTGTAGGGGTGATTCGATGATGTGGATTATTTTATTAAGCCGAGTCCCAACGAAAACACTGTTGAAAAACCTTTTAAATCATAGAAGATAGTAGATTTTATTTTCTACTTGACTCTTTTAATGTATTGCTTGTTCCGCTGCAATTAAACTTGATGTTCGTTATATTTTATCAGTTTAACACTGTTGAAGGCTAATGATAATTTATTCTGCATTATCTTAGTCATAATATTTCTTACTGGGCTAGTTGAGCTCACCCTTTCTTTCACTCTTCTCTTCAGGAAATGAGAATATAGCTGGGACGAGTCGTGGAACGGAGTGATGGACCAGATGATAGTAGTAGTAGTCCTCACTATTCTGTTAAATAGTGTGACAATAATTGTAATGAGGACTCGTTTTGAGTTTGTATAGTCTCTAGTAGACAATAATTGTATTCAAACTCACAATTATGTTTTGTCGTATTGTACACGACAGTTGTATTAATAAGTTGTATTTGTATTATGTACCATGTATCTGACGACCCAAGATGGGTGATGTATACCTAATTTTGGGGGCGTCACATTATATAAGTGGTAAACCTAATCTAATTAGTGAATTATAATTTATAATTTTAGAAACTAAATTTTTGGTGCAAACCCTAATTAGCAATTCTATTTTATTTTATGCCAAACCCTAAGGGTCAAACCCTAAGGGTTGGACAAGTTACAATTGTTTCATTATTTTTATAAACTAAATGATAAAAATGCCCCTCTTATATAATTGAGCCTAAATTGTAGGTTTTGACAATAGGGGAAGTTGGTGACCAAATCCAACAACCCCATGTGCTCTTTATTGACAGCCATCGGCCATTTGATCAGCCATTCCATGCATCTAGCTTTATATATATATATATATATATATATATATATATATATATATATATATATATATATATATATAGATTAGAGAGAGAAAAGTGCATTATTTGCCTCATTTTCTCTCGTACACTCAACCAAGTCTCTACCTCTTCAAACCCACGAAAAGTTATAGCATTTCAGTCCTTTATTACAGCCCCATGATCACCAATAACAAATCAAAAACATAGAATCAAGATTTGCTCATGTGAAGGTATAAAACTAATCTTACAATCTGATCTTGTATGTTGTGTTAGATGTTAAATTTTTTGTGTTTAATATGTTGTATGAAGTGTCTATAGATGATCTGGGTTGGTATTTGATAGATCCATAACATTTAAATACATGAAATTGGTGTTTTCAAAAATCTGGAAAAATTTCTTTCTGTGGTCTGACAATGAATGGCAGGGGCTTTAAATCTTTGTTTGTTAATGGTTTTTGTTGTTTTAAAGTTTTAATCTATATCCTGCCATGTTTTCGTGCATATGAAAGTGGAAGCACAGTTATTAGATGTCTATATTTCACTTTATTCACGGTCAAAACCCGTTGACCGGGCATGCCTGGTCAAAAATCTGGGCAACCCAGAATTTGAAACAGCGTCTGACAAGAACTTTGTAAGTCCGGATCTGTCAGGTTTTAAGTGCTTTAATCTTTTTGTTTGGTACATGTTGTAGCTGGTAATATGTACTGTAGATTCATGTCTTAAGATCCCATAAACAATCAACATATCAATCGTGGAAAGCGGTCAAAGTAGGCCACTTGTACTGTTTTTGTATTTCTGGAATTTTCAGAAAAGTCTATGAGCAAGCTCTCTGACAGCCTTTGAATCATCAAACCACCTGAACCAAGACCAGAACATAGATTAAAGTGGGCTTGAATGTGTAAACTCGAAACTGTCTGGGCCCAGAAAACCCAGGTGAATGTCTGACAACATGTTTACAATCCCAGATCTCTTTGTGTTTTTGTAGTATGGCCTAGATGTTGATTGCTAGTTGTAGTGTTGTGTAATGACTACAAGGTCATGGTTAAGGATATCCCAGAACATGTTTGGATTAAAATTTAATGTTAGTCAAAGTTGACCCCTTGTTAAGGCCGGCTGTCAGTGTTCTTGAGCTCAAGAACACCAACAGCGACGCTTAGTGTCGCTAAAGGCCAATAGTGACGGTTTCTTTTATTTTATTTTTATGAATTTCTGAAAATTGATTAAAAATAGGAAATAAATTTTAGAAATTACAAAAATGATTTTAAAAATTATTTTAAATTATGAAAAATAACTTTTAAGTATTTGGGATATTTTTCATTAATATTTATAATTATTTGAATATTAATGATATTTAATTTATTTATTTATAGTATTAAATAAATTAGAAAAAAATAATTTTAATGTTATAAAAATCATTTTTAAATGAGGATAAAGTGTTAGAAAATATTTTAAAATATAAAATATAATTTTTAATATTTTTGGAGAATTCTCATTAATAAATTAATATTAATGATATTAGATTTATTTATTGATTATATTAAATATTTTAGTTTAAAAATAATTTTATTATTATAAAATTCATTTTAAATGAAAATAAAGTGTTTAAAGATATTTTAAGTTATAAAATGTAACTTTTAATATTTAAGGATAATTTCGTTGATAATTTAATGTTAATGATATTAATTTAAGATTATTGATATTAAGTTTATTTAATAATTATATTAAATAAAAAATTTAAAAATGATTTTATTTATTTAAAAATCATTTAAAAAGGATATAAATGAATTAAAATATTTTAAGTTATAATTAATGACTTTTAATATTTGGATAAATAGTTCATTAATATTTTAATATTAATGATAATTATTTAAAAATAATTTTAAATATTTCAAAAATCATTTAAGGGTAATATAAGTACTTTAAAAATATGTTGAGTTATTATAAATAACTTTAATATTTTGGCAATGATTTCATTAATAGTTTAATATTAATAAAATATTAATGATAATAGAATTGTTTAATATTTAAATCATTTAATAATGATTCTGGTATTTGAAAATTCATGATAAATTATAATAAATGTTTAAAAATTATTATAAGTCATTTAAAAATAATATGACTGATACTTACAGATGTTGAACTACATAATAGAGTCTTAGACTCGATAATTACCCGATAAAGCCGTCGGTACACCGACATGTTTCAAAAATTGATCTGGACTTAGATATTTTGACTGTATTAATGTTTGTTTGTGATTCAATGGTTGTGGAACATATGTGACAATGTGATTAGGTTATGTGCTGACTGCAATAAGTAGTGCTATGTGTTATAGTATGTTATTCTAATCGATCAAATGATCTTATTACCGATAGGTGTTATATAAAGATAAAACTAAGTTGCATACTGTAAGCAGCGCATCAAGCAAGTATCTTACCTTTGCATTTTCTTTATGCAATGGACATGAGTAAGAAGTTTCAGAATTATATTATTATTATTATACTATATTATTAACCTTATTGTCGTATATATTCTATATCCGATCATTGTTTATCAACATGTTAGTATATAGTAATTCAGATATATATATTCTGTTCGTTAATTTCTATATATGGTTATACAAGTGTCCCCACTTGGATAACATTGTATTTAATCACATGTTGATATATATATATATATATATATATATATATATATATATATATATATATATATATATATATATATATATATATATATATATATATAAGCCGTCTAAGCTATTTGACCTAGCTAGACACAAATTTTGAAATATTGTTGAATATGATAAAACTTATTGTATTTAATTAAATTGTTTTGGTTCGGATTTCAGGCTAAGTATGAACATCCCGATCACAGGAAAATTTTTATTCGCCAAGGCGGACAAAGGATGAACGATACCATCGTTCTAGCAATGTAGTATTGATCAATACAGGGTCCATGGGATGTACACCCTCGTGCACGTAAGTTATGACGGTTTACAGATGAAGTTCTGCTAAACCTTATCGAAAATTTAAAACAATGTTCATAGTATGTCAACTACCCTATATATATAGTCAATACGTAGTTTCAAAAATTTGAGATAGAATTATTATGATATTATTATCGGTTCAGTTTACTTCACAACTATAAATTCGTTGTAGAAGTGATGTATAAAGAAAACTTTGATTTCTTTTAGCTAATTATATTTCTAATTATTATTACTTGCTGAGCACTCAAATGCTCATCCTTGCTTAATTTAAATATTTTCAGATAAGTGTGAACAGCTAGAAGGTTCAGACAGGAACAAGTGAAAAGGAAAGCAAATAGTATATGTTTAATGGTATCTTTTGTAATAGTTAGACTGTATTAATATAATGATATGTATTATATATCATGTAAAGAATGTAGTAAAGGTTGCGTACTTGGGATTAGACTCTGATAAATGTAAGATAAGTTTGATATTTATATTATTGTTATTATTATTAGTATTATTCCACTCATAGAAATGGTATCGTAAAGCACCGAGTTCGGGTTTCAAGTACCTGAATTTGGGGGCGTTACACCTTCTAGGTTTTCAATTGATGTAAAATAAGAGAGCTTTTCACCTTTAAGGGTAATGTAATTACATACCAAATAACTTGCTTGTCCAAGAAGTATCACAACCAACACAAAGAATTACATAAACAAAAAAACATACCGTGAAATAACCAAATTCCAAGAGACCCCATCTCTTCTTTGCATGCGAACAGAAAGTAGTTAGGCAGACAACATAATATTGAACGGGAATTAGTTAATATTCCATTAACGTTCCATTAGTTAATACAGGCTTGACACACAGGTTTCACCTCCTTAGTTCAAGTGTGATACTTCTTGTCCAAATACCCGATACCCCTTCCAATCCTACTACATATCTGCTCAAGGTGGTAAAAGAGGTTGTCGCTTAATCTCAATATAAGAACCTTTATGTGAATGCACTAAAAGACCATTAAAGCATTACACTAGTTGGGCTATATGAGTAATAGTAGAAAGATCTTTGAGCTAGAACATGGTTTTAGCACACTTCAATACTTCATTCATTAGCTTCAAAACTACTGCGAAAGAAATCCTATATAGCTTTGTTGAATATATCAGTGCTAGTTGATCATTTAGAACAACACAAAACACACACACACACACATACACACACACACACACACACACACATATATATATATATATATATATATATATACACATCATAGTTTAGCTTTCATATGGCTTAGTGGTAGAGACCCTGCATATATTTAGAATAGGTTTTGTTGTTTAGTTGAAGATGATCTATTCAGTTTTCAAAAGAGAACTAAAACTATCAAATCACATGCTTACAAGTATACATAGTATGTCATATGCTTATATGTATGCATAGTATGCTTAAATGTAAGTCATATGCTTACAAGTATGCTCAAGTATGCTTAAATGTTAATCATAAGCTCATGTTGTCTGTAGTAGGTACCGTGGAATCATGGACCTCTATTCAGACCTTAGTTGGATGGTACGACGAAAGTCAAGTGCCCAGATAGGTGCTATAGCTGAATTTAGAGCTGGTTGCCAAGTGTTTTTGGAGTATGCGTATAGTCACCTAGAATATATGAATGGTCAGTCGCAAATACGATGTCCATGTTTGAAGTATAAGAATGTAAATTATATGGACAGAGACGTGGTAAACTATCATTTACTTGTTTCTGGGTTCATGAAAAATTATGAAGAATATTGGTGGGCACATGGGCAGAGAAGAGATGGTGGCATCACAGAAGTACATAATTTGGGTAGTAGTACTCATCATATGAATGAAATGGTTCATTTTATTGCAGGGCCAGATTTTGATTGGGAACAAGGCAGAGAGCAACCTATGAATTCTAATGCCAAAGACTTTTTTAAGTTATTAGACGAGGGTAGCAAACCATTGTGGCATGGTTGCACCAAACACACTACATTGTCTGCAGTGGCGACATTACTTAACATCAAGGCTGATCACAACATGAGCCATGAGTGTTTTGAGTCGCTCTTGAAGGCCATTAAGAGTGTGTTGCCTGACGGTGAGAAATTACCTGGTAACTATTACTTTTGTAAGAAAATGGTGAAGAAGTTGGGTCTTGAATACCAAAAGATCGATGCATGACCCAACGATTGCATGTTATTTTATAAGGAAAATGAACAGATGACAAGGTGCACGTTTTGCAGTCATGATCGGTTTAGGCCTAATAAAGAGGGTGTGACTACAAAAAAATCAAGTATACCATTTAAGATTCTAAGGTATTTTCCAATAACACTTCGGCTAAAAAGAATATACATGTCCTCAAGAACAGCTGAACATATGAGTTGGCATGCGAAATCTCCAGCTAAAGATGGAGAACTAAATCATCCCGTAGATGGGCAGGCTTGAAAAGATTTCAACTTAGCACATCCTGGGTTTGCATTGGAACCTAAAAATGTGAGGCTTGGATTGTCCACCGATGGTTTTAATCCGTTTGGCCACTCAGTTGTTCCGTACTCATGTTGGCCTGTGATTGTTACTCCGTACAACTTGCCTCCTTGGATGTGTATGAAACAACCATAATTATTTCTTTCACTCGTGGTTCCTGGTCCTAAGAGTCCTGGAAAGAACTTAGATGTTTACTTGAGACGTCTTATTGACAAGTTGAAGGTATTGTGGTAGGATGGAGTACAGACTTGGGATGTTGCAACAAACATAAATTTAAACCTTAGGGCAGCAGTTATGTGGACTATAAGTGACTTCCCAGCTTATGGTATGTTAGTTGGATGGAGTACACATGGGAAGTTGACTTATCCATATTGTATGGAGCATACAAAGTCTTTTGATCCATCAAAAGGTCAAAAGCCTTGCTGGTTTGACTGTCATCGTCTATTCTTACCGGTAGATCACCCGTTTCGAAGAAATAGAGAATACTTCAGGAAAGGGAAAGTAGACAATGATATGCCTACACCGTGATTGTCGGGAACGGAGATGCGAGATCGTGTGATGAGATTGCCAGTTATCCCATTTGGTAAGATTGATGCCACAAATATAATCAATGGGTTTGAAGAACGGAGAAGCATCTTTTGGGAACTGCCTTATTGGTCTACAAATTTGATTCGTCATAATCTAGATGTGACGCATATTGAGAAGAATATTTTTGACAATGTGTTTAACACCGTGATGAATGTTACAGGGAAGACAAAAGAAAATGATAAGGCACGTTTGGACATGAAAGATATTTGTAAGCGTCCTGGATTAGAACTTTATGAATCTCCTAATGGTAAGATTGTCAAACTGCATACAAGGTACACATTGTCCAAAAAGCAAGTTGAAGATATGTGCACATGGGTTAAGTCTCTGAAACTGCCAGATGGATATACGCCAAACATTACAAGGTGTGTTACAGGTGGGAAATTACAACGGATGAAGAGTCATGACTATCATGTGTTCATGGAGAGACTTATGCCTATAGCATTTCGGGATCTGCTTGATAAACCAATATGGGATGCTTTGACGGATCTTAGTCATTTCTTCAAAGACTTATGTTCAAAATCATTAAATGAGGACATGTCTGTACTTGAGAAGAACATCATAGAGATCACGTGTAAACTAGAAAAAATATTCCCACCTAGTTTTTTTAACTCCATGGAGCATTTGCAAATCCATCTTCCCTATGAAGCTCGTGTTGGGGGTCCAGTTCAATATAGATGGATGTACCCTTTCGAGAGGGTGATGGGAAACCTTAAGAGGAAGGCGAAGAATAGAGCTTATGTCGAGGGGTCGATATGTGAGGCATACAGTTTCGAGGAGATATATATGTTTGTCTCAGACTAATTTCTGGACAAAGTCTTGACAAAGGCCAATCGAGTATCGAGACATGATGATAGGGGAAATGTTGAACTAAATGGCCGGCTCTCTGTATTTGGTCTATCGGGTCGCGTTTATGGAAAAAGGAAGCGCATATTCCTTTCTGAGCAAGAATTACATGCTGCACATACTTACATTTTTCTCAATTACGAGGAGATTGACGAATTTGTGAGGTACACATGTAACCTTGATAATTTATCATTTAAGTTGAAAATTTATTCCAATATGTTAATGTTTATAACATTGTATAGATTGTAAAATGACGAGTTAAAAGTGAAGCATCCCGGTATAACTGATAAAGATATTAAAATCAATCGTGACAAAAAATTTGCACTTTGGCTAAAGGACAAAGTAAGTTCAATTTCTTATATATATATATATATATATATATATATATATATATATATACTCCATATTAACTACGAATTCATTTAATAAGATGGAGTTTTTGTAGGCTTTGACCGAGGGATCAACAATTTCGGCTAATGTATAAGTCCTAGCTATGGGACCAGACAGGGACCAAGTCAGCCGCAATGGTTACAAAATAAATGGTTGTGAATTTCATACAAAGGCATATGGGCAAGGTAAAAGAACAACGAACTCTGGAGTGTGTGTCCAAGGAGATTGTTACAATGAGCTTAGTCGTGCCTTTTATGGGGAGTTGGAGGAAATCGTAGAGTTGCCATACAAGGGCACGTACGGGGGTCATATTAACTTGTTCAAGTGTCATTGGTTTGATTCAGAAAAAGGGATACGTGTTGACAGACATGAAATCGTCGATATTGACCTCCATAAGTCTGCGTACTCTAACGAACCGTTTGTTTTACCAACTCAAATAGTACAAGTATACTACACTCCTAGTCCTGTTAGGAAAAGGGATAGACCGCCTACAGATTGACAAGTTGTAATTTATACTCCCGCGCGTAGTCGTGTAGAAGTAGTTGATGGGGAGATTTATCAAGAACATATGCTTCATAGTTAAACTATAATAAATGTGGAGGATGACAATGAAGTAATCCAGTTAGATGGTGGAGATGAACCACATGAATTAGATCATGAGTCAATACTTGTGTCAGATGACATTGATATTGAGGAGGAAGAGTTATTGACTGAATCTGACACTGAATCAAAAGCGGATGATGGTTATGAATCTGAAATATGTATACAAGATGATTCTGAATCAGACATTGACACTTGAACAAATGAAATGTATGTTTAGCATTATATATTTTTTATATCATTGTCATGTTTATGTACTTAACTATTTAAATGCAATTTGTGTTTATTGTCATTTTATATTCATATATATGCATGTTTATATCACTGTCATGTTTATTGTCATTTTATATATTCATGCAATCAAATATAACTAATAATAACATCTTGAAATTTGTAATATATAGATGGCTTCTGAAGCAGGACATAAAAAGTGCGGCTTGGGTAGGGGGCCTAATCATGTGCCCAAGGCCCCTACTAATTCGAATGATCGGATTCTTATTCAGATTTGCCCTCCTCCTGATAGCACGTACGTCCCGCATCATTTATATATAAGCATTTTAGATTCCATTTATACAAGATATATAGAACTTAGATGTAAATTGCTTTAATATATCTACTTATCGTTGATGTAAATTGTTGTATATTATAGTGATTTTTCAGATAATAAGATTGTTAAGTGCATATCACAGCTGTGTTTACAGAATTGGCCTACACCTGTGATTACGTGGGCGAGCACACCTATCGCCCACAAGGATGCTGTTTAGGCTGAATTTTAGGTATATTTTTTTAATTATGACAGATAATATAATATTCTAAGGATAATTGTTTAGTAATGTTATTATTGTTGTTTTATTTGTAGAAAAGGTATAGATGGGAGGACGCGCATGCTTTAGTGGTACAGACATTATTCTGGCAGAAGTGCGCGATCCGCACCAAAGATAATTTGAATAAAGAACGACAAAAAGCCCTTCACAATGCATCGATCGACCATCCAGGCCAGGGAGAGGATTACATGCATAAGCATAGCCCTTGGTGGTGCACCCAGTCTATATGGTCTGAGATGTGTGCCCAATGGAGAGCTGAGAGCTGGGTGAAAAGACGAAAGACTGCCACCACCAACAGATCCTCGGGTGTACTCAATGGTGAAAAGGCTAAAGGAACATACAAGGGCGGTAGTATTTCACAGTTGCAGCATATCACTGCTAGGGTACGTATTTACAAGTTTTAATATGTTTACAAACATGAATTGTAGAATATCACATGTTTTGTTAGTATTATTGGAATATGTTTTGTATAGGAGTCTCAGTCTCAAGGTCAGCCTATCCATTGGCTGGATGTATACGTGGCCACCCATGATGGTCTGCCTGATGCTATCCAAATAGCGGTAATAAGTTTTAACAACCTTGATCTTATTGTTTATCAAGTTTTACGTCATTCTTTAGAATTTTGCCAATTTATTTTTAACTACTTAATTGTTAACATGATTACAGGATACTTATAAGCGTTTATTGAATGAGCGCTATCCTGAAGGCACTTCACGTCCGCCAATTAATCAAGAGTTATGGGAGAGGGCGTCTGTTGTGAAAAAGAACTACATTAAATGTCAAGGATAACGACGACGCCCATCCTTCAGTGGCTCAGGCAGCTCTGCTACCCAGTCTTCATAGTCATCGAGTCATCCAGCTGTTCATACTTCGGTTGACTGTGTGAGAGCTATATGTCGAGATCGAGATCTTCTAAAGATACTGGGCGGGCATCTGGCGGCTCTGAGTCCTAATGAGTTAGTTGATGCAGTAGCGGCAGCAGCAACAGCACAGCATGGGGATGGCGACGAGGTAATCAATTTGTTGTATATTATCGTAATATATACCAGTATCAACATAGTTACTATATTTGTAACTTGTTTTATTATTTTATTAATTATAGGGTGATCAAGGAGGCGATGATGCTTGACGACCGATTTAGTGTTGTTTTGTAATTATTTGATAAGCTTGTACTTGTATATTCATTCTTTGG
This sequence comes from Panax notoginseng, assembly GCA_016801055.1. Lineage (NCBI taxonomy): Eukaryota > Viridiplantae > Streptophyta > Magnoliopsida > Apiales > Araliaceae > Panax > Panax notoginseng. Next base: position 39,147,437 of record CM029015.1, on the reverse strand, counting down.
ATGTTTGTTTGTTACTTAAACATTAGATTTGTGGTTATTTATTCAATTCATAGTTGTTTTTAAAGGTTTATATATATATATATATATATATATATATATATATATACTAGTTTGGTGGACTATGGATGTTTATATGATTGTGCACATTGTTTATATTGTTGTGTATGTGTGTTGGGATAAAGCAGGTACAAAATAGGTACAGTTTTTTTAGAATTTTACAAAACATCAAAAAGCTGGTTTTCAATTTTTTAGAATCAGCGACCGCATGCGGTCGCTGATAGATATTAGCGACTGCTAAGCATTTGAGAGTATCAGCGACCGCCTGCGGTCCCTGATAGCAGTCGCTGACATGTGGACCACGTCAGCCTTTGGCCCTGAGCCATGCTGACTTAGCTTAGCGACCGAAATGTCGAATTCGGTCGCTATGAGCGGTCACAGATATTTCGGTCGCTAATAGTGGTCGCTGATGTGCATCCCAGTGACCAGATTTTATGCGACGACTATCAGCGACTGCAGTCGGTCACTGATATGAATCTGTGACCGAATGTGGTCACTAATACGCGGTTGCTGATAGACCCTTTTCTTGTAGTGTAGGACCATTCGAGATACTAAAGCGAGTGGGTGAAGTGGCATACAAAGTTGCATTGCCACCTGAGTTGGAGCACATCTATAATGTGTTTCACATTTCCGTGTTGCGTCCGTACAAGCCTGACTACAAACACGTGATTTCGTACGAGCCCATTCAAGTAGAGAAAAATCTAGCATATGAAGAAATTCCTGTTCAAATTCTTGATAGGAAAGAGCAAACCTGGAGAAATAAAGTTATTTCCTCTATAAAAGTACTTTGGCGTAACCACGATGTCGAGGAGGCTACGTGGGAGTTAGAAGATAGGATGATGAGGGATTATCCCTATCTATTTGTGTAACCTTGTAGCAATTTCGGGTCGTAATTTTTATAAGGGGGTGAGGATGTAATACTTGAGAATTTCCACGTCTTATTAAATGAAAATATTAATAAAAATGAATATTTATTTGAATATAAATTGTAACAATCCAGAAATTTTTAAATTATAATTTTAAATATTTATGGAATTATATAAATATTTAATGGATGTGTTTATTATTGAATAAATATTTAATTTGATTTGACTTGATTGGTTAATTATTTGTTAAGTAAATAATTAAGGAGTTAAGAAAATTAATTGTTATGAGATAATATTCTAATTTAATTAACAATTAAATTAGAGAGTTTATAATGATTAAATGAATTATTATATTTTAATGTGAATTTGTAATTAAAGTTATGTGTTACTTGATTAAATAAAATCATAATTATATATAAAATTATAATTATGTTGTATTGATTTATGTGTTAAAGTAATTTAATAAATTGTTATTGGACTTAATTAAATTGAGTATTAAAATTCAATTAAATAGAAGTGTGACAAATGACCTTACTATAAAGGAGCTATTAAAATAAATTAAAGGAGTTTATTTTAGTTTTTGCCAAATAAGGCTTAATACATATTAAGTCTTTAATATAATGGTGTTTTACCAAACAAGATATAAGGATTAATTGATTTATTTTAATTGTGTTTACCAAACAAGGTGTAAGATTTAATGGGTTATTTTAATTAGGTTAGCCAAACAAGCCTTATGGCTTTTGATTTTTAAAAAGTTAGATAACTGATGTCAGTTATATATATATTAATATTATATAATTAATACATATATTATTACCATATGTTATATGTTAGTACGTAAGTTAGAGTTAGGAGAAGAAAGACTCAGAAGAAGAAAAGAAGAGAAGAAGAAAGGCTAGAGAATTTTAGAGAGAAATTGGAGAAGAGAAACTTGAGAATCAAATATACCCATCATCTTCTTCTAAATTAAGGTATTATCTTGCTTCTATTTTTCTAAAAGTTGTGGTTGTTTTCTCTTCCAAAAAGTTCTCTGTAAAAATTTTGTGTAGCTTGAATTGTTTGTGTATATAGCTTCATATGATAATTGTTTGTTATAAGATTGTTTTCATAAGTTTATATATGAGTATAGATAAACTAATTCATGTATGTATGTATTTTGTGAAAGAAGCCATATTACAGTGAGTTTATATGAACATATATGAATATGGCTTAATTTAAAGTAAAATTGGGGTTTAATTAGTTGTTTAATTTACAAATTGACTATTGAATTTGAAAGAGGACGAATAAACATAAACATGATATTTTGAATTAATGGTTTTGATTGAAAAACAAAGTTACACTGATGATTTTATTAAAAATGTCAAAAAAATGAAGTTTTATCAAAAATAGTGAAATTGAGTGTTTTAAATTTGATGTTTATGTTGTTTTATGGGTAGAATCATGTTAAAAGTCTTTGAATTATATTTACATGAAGTCTCTGTATGTATTACATGTTAACTAGGTTGTTAGAAAGGAGCTTATAGGCCAAATTAGCTTTTTGTTCATGCTGTTGTCGAGACTGGTCGCCGAAGTCTGGAGTTCGGCGCTGCAGCGCGGCCCAGCAGTGTAAGTTTCGCGCCGCAGCTCCGGCGCCACACCGTAGCGCCAATCGTTGTCCTGTGTCTCGCGCCGCAGTGCCAGCTCAGCGCCGTAGCGCCGGCCCACAGTGTAAACTGTAGCGCCGCATCGCGAGTTAGCAGAATGGTCAGACAATGAGATTTATTTACACAAAGTCTGAAAAAGTTGTTATGTGTTATTAGTAGGACTGTTAAGTTATGATTTTGTTATTTCTATACTATGAATGATCATGTTATTAACGATTGGCTAGTTTTAATGTAATTTGATTATGTGATTAAAAAAAATCAAATCTTACATGATGAATGTACTTAGTTATATACATAATGTGGTAGTGACTATTATGTCATGATAACATATATATATATATATATATATATATATATATATATATATATATATATATATGGTATTGTGATTCGAGTTATTACGCTTTAGCTTACACTCAAGGCAAGTTCTCTAAATCTATTGTTTCATGGAGCAAATTATTGTTTCTAATTCGAATTGCATTACGCATGTTTTTTAAACCTTATTATGATGTTGAGCAAGTTATTCTTGTCTTTAACTTGTTAATTAGCATGCAAGTTTATATAATCTGATATACTGATATTGAATAGTTTTTATTGTTCAAATTGTTATTCGTTATGCATGCTTAATATTCAATTCTCAATAACCTTGGCTTAATATTGTTCAAGCAAGGTATGCTATAGTTATTCAATATTTATGCTCTTAGATTATTCCTAAAGCATAATTTTAATATACAAATGTTAATTCACTTATGATTCATTCCATAGCATAATGTGATTACCCTTTTATTCAACTAATCCTTAGTTGATGTTCGTTAAATTCCAAATTACCTTGAAATGTGTATCCAAACCAAACTTACTTTGGTGCGAACTTGTAATCCAAATACTGAGATGAACAACCCTATTATTAGGGGTTTACGCTTAGCGTTGAAATGGTTGTGCACAATACATTATACGAAGGGCTGATCCCCCTAAGTACGTGGAGTCCTTATAGTCTTATGACTGTTAAAGTTTCAGTTGAAAGATTACTTATAACTGTGGATATGGTTTGTGGTCATTAGACCCTCAGTTGTATGTTTCAGAATGTTAATAGAACATATTGTTCAGTTCTATTGAGCCTATTACTTGGCAGTTGTTGTAAAGATTTTATTCATTGTTATTTCAAGTGAGCTTTGTTTGCTCACTCTTGCTTATATAACTATTACAGCTAAGGATGAAAAGGTCGATGTACCTAGCACCAGTAAGGGAAAAGGAAAGATGAACAAGTATTGAAGACTTGTAATATGTTGACAGTTATTTATCAGACTTTAATTTGATTGATGTAATAAAGTATTTATTTAATTCCAGCAATTGAATGATTGTATTTAAAGGTTAGATAACCTGGGAGATTGTTCTTAATGTAATCCCTTAAGGGAAGGTTTATTTATTCAATTTTTATTATAATTGGGTAGTTAGATGTGAATGTTTTGATTAAGTGAACACCAAATTTTGAGGTAATGAAGTACCGAAATTTGGGGGTGTCACATAAATGGTATTATGTTATGAGATGAGTTAACTCAATTATATTAAATAATTGAATAATTGAAAATTTATGAGGTTGCGATGAACTCGTTGAAAGCCTTATGTGGCACAGTTATGGGAACTATTAATGATGATATTAATCGACGAAGGAATTATCAAGTGAACAATTAATGAATATTAATTGTTAATTGTTATTGTAGAATATTAATTAATTGTTAATGGTGATTAATTAATGATATGTGATTATTAATTGTCATTGTGAATAAAGTAAATTGCATGACTAGAATTGTATTATTTATTTAATTGATGTGTGTAAGACATATGATATTATATAGTTCTTACATTAAAAAGAAAATGTGGTGTGATATATTAATATATATAAACTATATAATAAAGTGTAGAGAATTATAAGTTACATAAACAATTATTTATGTGACAATAAGTATGTGGGGAACATTAAAAAATGTACTCTTTCAAAGAATTGCCAATTTATTCCAATAAGTGAGTTTAACTGGAATAATGAAGTTTTAAAAAGATATTGAATTAATAGTGGTCAATTAAAATGGAGTCTATACCTGCTTTAAATAATAATTAGCTGGACTAATGTACATAGATTATATGATGTGAGTACGTAAATAATTCCTAACTTTCCATTGTGTAGTAGCGTTAACACATTAAAATTACATTTTGGGAGTATAAAAAAACAAACTAAGCTTTATAAATACGGTGCTGGGATTTAAAATTTGTGTCCTAACAGTGCCCAAATAGTAGCCTATGTCTTCATTGCGTGAAATCAAGTAGCTACAAATCCATGGTGATGATGGCTATGGATTGGCAGTTGGCCAACTCCCTTCTACCCATTGTTCTCTTTCAATTTCCACTAAATCAAACCATGGTGCAAGAGCATTACCTGGACAACTAATTCTCTATGTACAGCACCCTCCTTTTCTCATTCTCAGTTGCTTAAAAATTTGTCTGATAAGTGTAGGAAGAGAGGGAGTGTTGCTTAGCATTGAGAGGGCTTACGTAGTGCATTGGGGAAATCCATTAAGGCTTCAAGAGTTATAAAATTTTGTTCTTAGTTAAGTTTTGTCAAATCTTGCAATCCTCATGAAATCTCTGTTAATTGATGTAGAATAGCATGCCATTGTGTTATCTGGGTTTGTTTTCATGTCTAAGAGTTAAATAATAGTTATGAACTCAAGTTTGATGTTGGTTATGTTGAAACTCTGCAGAAACAAGGTCCTTATTTTTTGTTCTGATCGAAGTGGCACGGCCGCGCTGGCTGCCAGTCTTGGGTACTGATTTTTGTGATTCTGTCTTGGTCTGAGTATGCTATGTTAATTAGTTCATGCATATAAATAACCTGCACATATGGACTGAGATTTCTACACATATAGTATCCATGTGTTAATAAGCATGTTGTTGATAGGATCCTATGATGAATAAGTGTTTACCACTTTAAAGTCAAATTGTAATTTTAACTATGACATGGTGTGTTATAAACTAATTTTCATGTGATGACATACGTATAAGATTATGCGACTAGAAAACTAGTACTATATGTTAGCCTTGATAAATTTCACTTGTGTGTAATAGTAAATTAAGATAATAGGTGTCCATGTTGAACTTGTATAACTAATGTGATTATACATGAATAGGATATCAAACTGCATTGGATTGATATTAAGCTTTACTTTTGTAAACTACGCTTGGGGCAAGTATCTGAACCCTACTTTTATTGTGCAAGTATCCTAAATCCTTGCTTTACTTTATTCAGTGGATATTGTAAGCTTATCTCTTTAAATGCAAGTTATCCTAATTATTTGTTCAATTGAACTAGTATGTTTAAACTCTTGTGAAAATTATTATTCATGTTGAACCTGGTATTGTTCTTGAATATTGTGAAACGGTCTATGTCATTGATTCGGCTAGACTATATGCATATTTATAAATCTGTCCAAACCAATTGATTGGTGCGAAAATCTTGAAAACTGAGTTGAACAACCCTTATGGTAAGGGGAGTGTCTGTTGTTAGAAACCCCAACACATGAGTGGTTTATTACTGTGGTGTTATGCATAACTTAGAGTATTGTAGACTGATCATCTATAGTACTTGATTTTTTTGGGTTATCAGTTTTATATTGGTAATTCTAATAGATGTTCAATAGTCCTTAGTGACTGCTCAGAATGAATTGTTTTATCCAGTTGGATACGTTGATAGCTCTTGAATTCATATATATCTGTTGATTTATATTGAACTATCATTTCATATTCCAAAGATTTGATTCAAGAAAACGTTGATATTTATTTTTCATGATATTATTCTAATACCCTGAACTATCTTGGAGACTATACTGTGATATTTCAACCTTGTGATATTATATTCTGCACCCTTGTTGTATATTACTTGCTGGACAATTTGTACTCATTCTTGCTTATTTAAAACCTTTCAGTTAAGGTGGAACAGGGAAGTGTCTCTGGAAAAGACAAGGACAAAGGCAAGGCTACCGACTAGCTTGTTCCTTTATGTTGAAATTTTCCATGCTGTGTTAAGACTGTTTTCAGTCTATGTTTAAGCTTAAGTAGGATTATGTAATAAGTCATTATTTGATATTATTATGTAATCTATTAAGTACTGTAGGTTGCGAGACTTGGGGAAATAATTGTAATAAATCATTATATATTATTCTAAATTAGATCTTCTGTTGTGAATGTGATATTTTAGTTATTTTGTATGCCATGAGCACGTGACGAACCGAATTTGAGTGACCAAGTGGAGGTCCGAATTTGGGGGCGTAACACAATCAAACAAAGTTTGATGGTAATAATATAATATATATATATATATATATATATATATATATATATATATATATATATATATACAAAGTAATAATATGTAAATTTGGCTCAATAGGTATAACTCGATAATGTCAGTATATATATATATATCTTATATATATATATATATATATATATATATATATATATATATAATATATATACAAAAGAAATAAAAAGCCGCGGACCGAAGTCCGGGCACACGCACACAATACGACTCTCAACGTGAATAACAGTGTGTGCAAGAAGTGTAGAAAAGGCTTTAAATAATGTAAGAAGGCTTACAGTGGACTGCCAAAGAAGACTTCAATAGCTTTAAATGGGATGAACACTCGCCTCCCGCCGATAAAATATAGCCAAATATAAGCTCACAAGTGTTTGAAATGAGAAAGCACTCAATTTATAGTGTGTATAGAGCAAATTGGACAGGGCTTCCTCGCCTTTTTTCTATACAAAATGGCTGCCCCAAGACCTTTATTTATAGAGGGGGGAGCCACAGGTATACCTGCGGCAATCGCAGATGCACCTGCGGCTGCTCGGGGTGCCCCAGGCTCCATGAGTCCCACCGTCTCGAAGTACGTGCACGCGTGCAACGTGATATCCGTTTGAACTTTCAAAACTTCAATCCGAGCATCCAATTGAGCTGTATAAGACCTTTTACGGCATGTTATTGTCGAGAGCTACGCAATGACATGGGATAAGAGGTTGTACAAAGTCGAAAAGATGGGACCATGCCTAGGTCTTCCAGCTTCAAATTCTATCTGGTGTGCTGTCTTGTGTAGTTGTCACTCGGGATTGGAGCTATTGGTTCTTGTAGGACACTTCTATGTGTAATGTATGTTGAAATGTCTGCTGAGACGGCGTAATGTAGGATCGAGGTGGCAAAATGATGATTTTGCCCCTCAGCGGGGTTAACTCCGATTTGGGCTAATTTAGCAGTTGTTGCTCAGGGTTATCTCTGAGATTGGGTTGCTGCAAGTGCTGAATGCCTGTCCTCTTGAGGTTATCTCTGGGTTTGGAGCTGAGTGCCTCGAGGCTATCACCGAGTGTTGAAGCTAATCGCTGGGGGTTAAAACAAGCGTTTCTGGGGTTATCTCCAGAACTTCTACTGCATGCCTCGGGGTTGTCTCCAAGGTTGGGTCTGAAACTCCCAGGGTTATCTCCGAGACTAGTACGGAATATCTCGGGGTTGTCTCAGAGATGTAAAACTTCTCCGGTGTTATCTCCGGAACTGGAACTGTATTTCTCGGGATTGTCTCCGCGGTTAAAACTAAAGATCCCAAGGTCTTCTTTGGGACTGTGTTGATTTGACTTCCAAGGTTATCTCTGGAAGACGATTTTGCCCTCTTGCAAGGTTAGTAATAGGAATGTAAAATTTCGAGTGTTTACACTCAGCAACGTGATTATAATGCTCAGTTTGGTTCCTTGAACTTCCAAAATATAATTTTAATATGTTAATGCTACTACATAATGATAAGTTAGGGATTATTTATGTATATGATAAGTAGGTTTTATACCTACTTATTGGTTACTAACTCATAAGAATTATGCTCAACTTAAGTAGTTTATTATGTTTTATTTGCATTTTATGTTTGTTTTGCAGTTTATGTAGTGGAACCCCTCTTTACCAACATAAGACATGGATTGGCATGGAATTGCATGGAGCTAGCAAAAGCATGGCAAGGTGGTCGTGAGCATTTGAAGAAGTGGAACAGTGGAGGAATGAAGTAGCATAAGACAAGAAGCAACAAAAAGCAGCAACATTAGAATACAGAAGTAAAAATTCATACCGCGCGGCCGCGCTTCAACATTAAGGGGCATGGCGCGCCCGCGCCATGCATAGGCAAAAGAAGCCCATAGCACACCCACGCTCGTTATGCAGTATTATATCGCGCGGTCGCGCGAGTCTTTATCAGTTTAAAATTTTTAAGTTTTTGTAATTTGAAATAGAGTGCATTTGGCTCAATTGAACGACATGGTTGGCACCAGAAATGTTTTAGAGCAGTCTTTTATCAATGTTATTAGGATTCTTAAGTCTTAGCTTTTCTAGGGAGGTTTGGATCATTTTTGGATGATATATTTTAATTCCTCTCTTTATCTAGATTATTGAATAATTACTAGTTTTCATTTCTGGAGATTGTTGGTGCATTGGAACAAGCGTGGAACAGATTTTGCAACAGGATTAACAGATTTGCTCTATCATTTCTATTACCTCTATTGTTTGCAGTATTTGATTCTATGTATTACTTCAATTCCATAATGGCTTTTGGTTCAGAAATGAATTAAACTCCATTATGGGATTCTAATGGATTTTGATACATAGTCTAAATTTATATATCTGATTGTATTGTTGTATGTTTATCATTGGATTAACCATTATGATTGAGACTAATGAGTGAATGTTTGATCACCATTCATATTGTGTGCTTGTATGGATTTGAAAAATGAAATATGAGTTTGGATAAAAAATAATGGCATATGTTCATGAGGCTGATTTGTTAAGCTTTGTGATTCATGAACCGGATAGACATATACCGTTTCACCATGTGTAGTCATGAAAAGAGCCTGCATTTTAATTCATTATTGCTGCAATTTCACATAGACATATAGTAATTTTGGTAATAGTGTCGCTTACATGATTTCTATCATATATGGAGGTTATGTGAATTGGTTATAGTTCATTGAAAAATGGTTATGTCCAATATTGTGCTCTTGACACTAGTTTTCCATGTTAAATAATTAAACATTACATGATGGTTGTAGTTTAGATGAAATATTAAATGAAATTAGAATCTCATTATTCTCCAATTTGATTAAATCATTTTAATTATTATATTTGTTATTTCATGAATTAATTTAGAGTTAATTATAATTGTGAGTTGATCGTTTAAGCATATAAAAATAGTGATATAGTTGATGCATGATAATTTAGATTTAACACTTTTCTCCGTGGATCGATACTTTTATTACTCTATACTACTTATTGACCCATGTATGCTTGCATGAGTTAGAGTCCTTTTTGTTAAAGTAAAAAGGAGGCAACAAGTTTTTGGCGCCGTTGCCGAGGAAAGGCGTTTATTTTTAATATTATCATCATCAAATTAACGCTAGATTTGTATGACTTAGACAATTCTTATCTTATTCTTATTTCTATTTTATTTTGTTTGAATTTCAGATACTTGTGCATAGTATATGCGCACTCGATCATCACATCCTGAGTTAATTCCTGAACAGGAAAACATCAACGGTAATGCTTGGAGATCGAGAGCACGTAGAAATATACAAGTAGATTTAGAGACCACAACATCCAATATGGCAGCAGAAGAGCAAAGAGAAGAGCAATACAGGCCTTGAGAGATTATTCAATGCCGAATATAAATGGGTTGCAGTCGAGCATAGTCAAGCCAGCAATAGCTGCCAACACTTTTGAGATAAAGCTGGGCACTATTCAAATGGTGTAGAATTCGGTCCAGTTTGAGGGTGCTGTTACAGATGACCCAAACGAGCATCTATTGAGTTTTATAGAGATATATGACACCTTCAGGTACAATGGGGTAACAGAATATGCAATCAGACTCAGGCTATTTCCATTTTCTACGGGACAAGGCTAGAAGTTGGCTTCATTCCTTGCCTTCAGGATCTATTACAACATGGGAGGACCTAGCACAAAAGTTCTTAGCCAAATTTTTCCCAATGGTTAAGACTACTAAAATGAGGACAGGGATCTCTCAGTTCCAGCAGCAACAATCTTTATATGAAGCCTGGGAAAGACACAAGGAGATGCTAAGGAAGTGTCCACACCATGGTAAACCGGATTGGATGGTGATAAATACATTCTATAATGGACTGGGATGGCGATTAAGGCCAATTGTAGATGTAGCTGCAGGAGAAGCTTTATGGGCAAAGAGCTACGAATAGGCTTACAATCTTATTGAGACTATGGGCAGCTAATGATTTCCAAAATCCTACAGCCAGAATGCCACAGCCCAAAGTTGCAGGAGTGTTAGAGGTGGATGCTATCACACAGTTGTCAGCTCAGATGGCATCTATGGCAAAGAATATTGATTCGTTGGTGGATAATAAAGCGAAGACAGTTGCATTTGTGTGTGAGATATGTGCAGGGTCACATTCAACTGATCAATGTGCAATTAGTTCAGAATCTGTACAGTATGTGAGCAACTATCAAAAAAATTAGAGTTAGTTCCAGAATGCCTACAACTCCAACAACCGCAACCATCCAAATTTCAGTTGGTCAAATAATCAAAACAATCAATAAAGTCAGTTTCAACCACAACATCAATTTTAGGAACAAGCATCTCATCAGTAGTTTTCATCGAAAACACCCTACCCTCCAGGATTTTCACAGCAACAACAACATCATACACCGCCTGCACCTCAAAAGAGAAGAAGCCAGAGATGGTGGAGATGATGATGAAATACATGGCAAATACCGAGGTGATGATTAAAAGCCAAGCAGTGGCCATCAAAAATTTAAGAACTCAAATGGGTCAAATGGCTAGCATGCTTAATAACAGACCACAGGGTTCATTGCCAAGTACAACAAAGACAAATCCAATAAGAGAGGGTAAGGAACAATGTCAGGCAATGTAACGACCCCAAAATTTATACTATTAAATTCTCGATTTCAGTCGTTAATAATACATTCAACCTCAAAATTTACATCATTAAATGATAATACAACCATTGAAAATTTGCGGAATAACTAAAATTTTCTATTACATACTATCCTTGTTCCTAAAACCTTCAACCTTTAAATCTAAATATCTCAGAATCAATTTAATACTACAATAGTTTACATTACGAAACGATATTACATTTCAACGTTAATACATCATTCGGAACATTAAACATTGTTCAAAATAATAATAACACAGCTAAAGTGTAAAATCTTCAAGTATCATATTTGATTCATGTCTTTCAAGTAACACATAACTTTACCTCGAAATCCTGACCTGTAAAAATGGTTATTTGTAAGGTTGAGCTCAACAGCCCAGCAAAATCTAACAGTTTTCATGCATCACGTAGCATATAATAACATGCTCAACATATATTTCTTAAACATTGGACTAACATAATATACAAACTACAGTTCACATAACAAGTATAAAGATTGAGTTCCTTACTCAATCAACATGCTTTACTCAATCAACGTAGTCATAAGTTGACTTTAACGTTTCATGCTTTCAATATAAATATAACATATCATGTTATTTGCAATAAAAACATAAAACAGTTAATTATCAAGTTCACGTAGCAAATAGGAACTGAAAGACTTGCCTGTTCATAGTTTATGAACTACGACTTAACTACTTATCGCTTATCTGCACTTGGGTATTCCTACATGTTATACCATTATTCACATTAAC